>VWZD01010231.1:248177-306437 GCA_013396695.1 Sakesphorus luctuosus
AGAAAACCAAACCCCCACAGATAAATATATTCAATTATAGCCAAGTTGAAGGTTCTGTTCCTTGAACAGCTCTGAGAGGAATGGAGAGAGAGATCCACAGCACTGGGTTCCACCCTCCCCTTTGCAAGTGCAGGCACCGACTCACTAAGGCTGTGTGTGCCTCGCTGCTGGGCTTTCCTCTCCAAGGGCATTCTGGAGCTGATCCCTGCTCTTGGCATCCAGGGTTTGGTGCCCCTCCCAGGGCCAATGACTCTTCCCCACATGAGGCAATACATAATTACTGCCCTAATCGTCCCCAGAGTTGTGTACACACTGAGATATTTTTAAAGGATCAGAGGTGGAATGTGCCTTTCTGGCAGGAGTCTGAGCAACTCCTGAGCAGGACAGGGCTCGGGCAGGGCCAGGCCCTGGGACAGGTCTGGGCTCTCAGAGCCACAAGGGGCTCCAGTCATGTGCTGCACATTCCTCCGGTGCTGGGAGGAAGGAGACAGAGGTGACTGTGCCCAGCCCTCACCCCCATGGTGTGATTAACTCATGATCACCATCCCCCAGGGTTTGCTTCTGGCTGACAGAAATGCTCTTCAGTGAGGAAAAGGTTATTTTTGTTCAAAGGGGGGTTTACAGAGCAGCTGCTTTCAGTGTCCTGCAGCAGGGCCAGACTAGTTACTGGGGTCACTTGGTTATGGTGGGTGAGGCAGAGCTGCCCCATCAAACCCCCCTGTGGTGGGTGAGGCAGAGCTGCCCCATCAAACCATCCTCCAGCAGCTCTGCTGCCTCCCGGGGCTCACACAGTGTGTGCCCTCCCTCCCCTCCAGGGCTGGGCACCCTCTGCGTCCTCCCCTCTGCCCAAATCAGTGCCCAGCACACACAGCACACTTTGGTGTTGCCTGGGCCTACCCCAAGCCTCTTTCTCAGTTAAAAGGAAGTCACTGACTGACCAGCAAATTCTACACCACCTTTCTTGCCTGCTGTCTGAGGCAGCTAAGAACTCTATTGGGGGCAAAATGTTAATATCATTACTTCTCTCTGGAGTCCCAGCCTTCAAACCACCCAAAAGGTTGCAAATTAGACAGAAAGATAGCAATCAAAGTGTTCAAACTCCAAAACAAAAACCCCAGAGCAAAACAAACAGAAATCCAAACAACCAAGAAACAACACAACCAAAAACCCAACCGGTAAACCTGTTTACAGTCAGCCACTCCAAAGCTGCAATACTGGAGTCAAAAAAAATGGGAAACTCTAAATAAAATTGAATTTTTTTCAGTCACCATCATCTGAATCATTGTTCTGTCTATCTGCCCTTGGAGATGTTCCAGCATGTCATTCCTCAGTAAGAACCCAAATCAGCTCCATGCCAGACATTATTATTCTGAAGAGGGATCCTCACATACAATATTAATAAAAAATAGTTTGCATATTTAAAATCTGTGCCTTCCCCTCCTGCCTGGGTTGACTTTCAAACACATATAGGTGTGAATTCCATGGTGCAAACCAGGGCTGCCAAACCTACCTATTTGGTTAGGCTCGATCCTTAAACCAAACAAGGTCATATCAAAG
This sequence comes from Sakesphorus luctuosus, assembly GCA_013396695.1. Taxonomy (NCBI): domain Eukaryota; kingdom Metazoa; phylum Chordata; class Aves; order Passeriformes; family Thamnophilidae; genus Sakesphorus; species Sakesphorus luctuosus. Next base: position 249,735 of record VWZD01010231.1, read on the forward strand.
TTACCACAAAGTCTGGCTGCTCACAAAATCTTGCTGAAAACAAACGTAGAAGAGGAAAGTAGGCTGGGTCTGGTCTATCACTGTTCTCATCAGCTGGAATACAAAAGTATCTCTTTGCCCTGGGAATTAGAGAAAGTAAGATCCAATCCCCATGAATACAAACCAGCTATTTCAGGAGCAGTAACTGCAGTTCAGTAGCAAAGAGAGAGCAAACATTTAAATTGAGGGTTGTGCTATTTTTAAACCTATCCTTTTTTCCCTTGCTCTGAGAGCTCCATTCTGGTCAGGGACAGCAGAACCGCCTGTATTTTCCCTCAGCTGTTCCCATGTCTGAGGCATTTGTGTCCACTCTGGTAATTTTGTGCTAGAAAGTATCAAGCAAGTCTGGAACAGGACACAATTTATTGACCATGGATTCACTGCCTTTGAGAATCAGAATCCACCAACTCTCTAATGGTCACTGGTATTTTCTGAGCTGAACAACCTCTACTCATGGCATAATCTCACTGGAGAAATACTTCCTTTGGGTTACCTTCAGCAGGAGTGGGTATTTGCAGATTCTCTGAATTGGAGTCAGCAGGTAACCCTCGAGCGGAATGTCTGTCGTCTTCCTGCCTCCCAAGAGCATACAACCCTGTAACCAGAAAAGGAGACAAATGTTACCTCAGACACGAAGCTCTTGGGAGCTCTTTGACACAATTTTGTATTCCTGTAACATGCATTGCAGCCAGAAAACACTTGGCCACACCTAAAGGACAGGCAATGGCCCTCCACAGACCACTGACACAGAGTCAAGTTTAATTAGCTCTATTCCAGTCCTTCTATCTGAAGGGAACTGAACTGGAATTGAAAGAAATTACTCATCTGCATCACATCCACCAATTCTCTGACAAAACAAACACTACGTCTGAGCACAGCTGGACAAACAGCCTGGGCACACTGACTGGCCAAACCAGCACACAAGAACTTCCCAGCAGACCATGGGCATTCATTTCTCAGGATCAGCATAGAAGGGGAGTACAAGAATTGGGTACAGCAGTGGGAAGAAAACCATTGATAGTCCTTGGTCTGTCCTTGTTTTGTCACAATGAGCTATAACCTGTGTGACAAATGAACAATGACCTCCTGCAAGATTTTTATACATTTCCCTGAAGATTCTGTTAGTGGCTTCTGCCAGAGACAGGTAGTGGATTCAGATGGATTCCTGTCCTCAGGAGCTGAAGTTTAATGCAGTTCAACCAAGAAGGGCCTGCTTTGGGTCATCACCATTAACATCTTCCCTGTGAAATGTGTGCTGTGGCTCAGACACATTCTGAAATGCAGTGGATTTTTGGCTGCAGTTCAAGAATCCTTCTCTTCAAGGAATGTTCACAGACATCATACATACAATCTCATTAGTCCCAACTGGTATTTTTACAGACAATTGTCTGTAAAATAACTCTTCCCCAAGCTATTCTAGATCTGTGGCCTTGGCTACCAGCTCACAATGCTCCCTGTCCAATTTTCCAAGCTTCGAGTGATTCAGTCCTTCCCATCTCTTCTTTCAGCCCTCTCTTTAGCTCTGGGCTCAAAACTGCCCTTTAGCACTTACTGATTTTTCAAACACTCTCCCACATTCTCTGTTCCAGCAGCTGGAAGGGGGCAATCCAGCCAAATCTACTCTCACAAGCACAGCTTTGTATTTTAAGGCTGCACAGTGGCATTGCAGCCCTGGCTTTGGGAGGCAGCGGAGGAGGAAAGGGAGGCCTGGAAGAAATTACAGAAGCCACAGCAAAGCAGACACTTCAGTGCAGCCTCTCTTCCCATATTTGCTGCTATTTTAAGAGTCTCTTGGATTCAGGTGCTGCAGCAACCCACAGCAGACAGTGTGACATCTTTTATGTGCCTTGTAATCAGCGTGTCACTGCTGCCAGTGCCACAGACAGAGGCCTTGGTCAGTCCAGGGGAGGTGCAGAACATTCTGAATGTTGGGAAGGACGGTGTTTGTATGCACTTTTCCCTGCTCTTTCTCATTAGCTGCCCTCAACAGAAGCACCCAGAGAACCCATGAACAAGGAAAGGGTCATGTGGGGACTCAGGGCAATGGTTTAAAAGGTTCACTGAAACTGACACAACAAAGAGACTCTGCCTGCCCACCCACAGGAGGGCTTGTCCCTGCTGCTCCCTCTGAGGCCTGGAGTTTGGGGCTGAGGGAATGTGCTGGCCCCGATTGTGACTGACATTTATGCAGGAGTTTTCTTTTGCTGGACTATGCTGGGGAAGAAGCAGACCTTTGGCAAAAAGGAAAAAAAGAAGAGCAGGTACTTTGCAAAAAGACAGCCTATCTTCTGCTTCATAGAATTTACTAGGAAAAAGCTAAGGTGCCAAATTATTCCCTCATCTATGTACCAAGCCAGTTCCAAATGCTGTGCATCCACAGCCAAGAAAATGAGACATGCAAAAATCAAGCTGAACTGAGGTGAAAGCAAGGAGGAGAAACAACCAAGAAAAGAAAGAAAAATAAAGAGTGTTGGGCAGAAGGCACTGTCCACTGGTTGTTTCTTCTCCCAGCCCAGACTCTGAAGAGGCACTTGAAGCTGCATGGCCACAGCCCCTCCCAACACAGATCCACCATGGCTTGGATGGGGAGTGAGGTCACTTCTGATATAAGCAGCAATGACACAGTCAAAGCAATTCATCCAGACTACATTTCCTGCCCACAACAGCACTGGAGAGCAAAAAGGTGTCAGAATTTTCTGGGGAGCCTGCAGGTGGTGAACTGGTCAAAGAAATGAGCAGGGAATTAAATCCAATGGCAATTAGCCTTAGTCCTGCTGCTGATTTGTTGCATTACTCTTTTCATAACCTGTGCTCATTTTTTTGTTGCTTTTTAAAAAAAAATTTAAAAATTCTTCCCTGTTTCCACTGCAATCACTCACTCCAGAGGGGTGCTCAGCTCTGTGCATCAGCCCACCAGGTGCCTCAGTACCCACCCACCCACCCTGAGTGCTGCACAGCTGGAATGGGCACTGCCTGCAAAGTGCCCAGCATTCCTGGGATACCAGGGAGTTATTCTGAACACAGGGCAAAGTGAGATCCTTCAGTCAAGAGTGCTGGAGAAGGTGCTTACCAGGAGGAATGTTCTCACTGTTGGGATCTTGTTCAGTTCCATCAGCAGCCTGAGTGCTTTCTCGTGGTTGCTACAGTACTCCTCATACACGAAGAATTTGTCCTTCTGCAAGGAAAAACAGAGGAGCTGTTTCATCTCCCCAGCACTTGGAGGTTAATTTTTTGGAGTTTTGATTTGACTCCTAGCACTCCTAAAGCTTCCTGAGTTAGCTGAAGAGCTCTGCAGCATCCAGCTACTTTGGGGACAGCTCATACTAAGCCAAGCAAAAATCTCCTGCCAGCTGAAGGAGTTCTGTAACACAAATCCATGGGAATACAGCTGCACTCCCTGGGTATTCCCTTTGCTGCTGCCACATGGAAAAGAAATTGAGTTGATGTGAGTTGAGGAGAATTGGACATTCTGGTCAGATGCTCCATGGTAGATGTACATGCACAGAGAAACTCTAAAATGCTTTTCGGTTTGGTTTATCACTAATCTGATGAAATTTTCCCCCCTCCTCGTACTTCCAAAGAAAGAATTGAGACACAATGGCACAAAGCAAATAGAACAGCAGCCACAAAGGGGAGGGTGCAAAGAGCTGGAATGCACATGTGCAAGACTTTGGTCCTTCAGCAGCAGCTGATCTTACTGCTGCTGGGGTGTAACAGTGGCAAGCAGCAAAGGAGCAGAGGCTCAGACCATCAGCTGCAGAGGGCAGGGCTGGGCCCAGAGCACAGCAGAAAAAAGGCAATAGGACTGTTGTCAGCCACCAAAACCAGAGATATTGAACAATTCCTACATCTAAGCTTCTCCCACGTTTCCTGCTCTCCCCTCTCCTCAGCTCCCTGGGAGCACAGGAGCCCCACACCTGGAACCAAACCCAGAGCCATTCACACCGCAGGGCACACAGACGGCACTGCCCGGGTCTCTGACTGCAGCTCTGGGTGCTGCAGCTGGGCAGGTCACACTCAGAGCATGCCAAAATGCCTTTGCTGCAGCTCCAGACAGCACAGGAGCTGCCCCCCAGCAGAGCCCTGTGCTCAGCCCTCCCCAGCTGTGCCACACACCCCGACCCACAGGTACAGAACACGCTCTGAAATGCCCCCAGGGCTGAGGGTCCCGTTCCCTCTCTGGGTGATGGGGCAGGCCCGGCTCCCTCCCCGCCTGGGGAAGCAAACTGTCACTTACAGAATTACACATGTCAGCCCAGCAATTCTGAACCTGCAGTTGCTCCAGACTAAAGTGCAATTTTGGTCAGAGATGTGCCCACATAAAAGTGGTACCTTCTTACTCAGCAAATCTGATGGATACACAGAGAGACCTCCCGATTTTGGTAAGTCTGTACTGTTCTTCATCTGGTGAAAACAAACCTTTAACCAATAGTTTATTCTCCAAATATGTTATTTTGGGTCCATTAGAACTGCCCACAAATTAGTACAAATTTGAAAATAGTTTTGCCTAGAAAAAACAAGTAAGACATTTGGAAAACTGAAACCATTCTATTTGGACATATTTTTAACAAGGCATGGCATTTGCTTGTTTCAAAGCAGGCTGAAAACAATTCTGTCAACATGAAAAACCTAAACAGAAGACGTAATTGTCAACAAAACAAGATTCCTGATGACTCAGACAGTAAAACTGATCATTCATGAAACAGTGCTCCTAAAAAATGAGCATAAACCTCATTTCCCTTGAACTAATTTCTAGATATTATGTCCCCAAACATCTGGCAATATGCAATATCAGAACTGAAGGACCTGCCAACTGCCTGCCCCAGACAGCCACATGTTTTCCTGAGGAGTGGCCACTGCACACTCAGAGGAGGTGCCCTCCCTTTCACTGGGGTCTCCAGGAGGGGTTTCAGCAGCTGCCAGTCCTCACACTGACACAATTCTGGGGCATGGGCCCAACATCCCACTTTCTGATACCATTTTATTAATTGACAGAGTATAAATAAAAATTAAATAAGGGAGCAGTTGGTAATGCTCCAAGTCATGAATGGCTGTATAATTGCTGTCCACTCAAACCTGATGAACTGTGAAAGCATGAATTTTGATTATGAAAGCCCAATAGAACATACTTTGACAGGAAATGGGCCTGTGGCTTAAGGGAGTTAATAAGAATTTGAAGAAATGGCTATTACATACATGCTTTCTAATTTTCAGACATCTCAGGAGGGCTGCTCCAAGTAAAAAAAGTGTGCAACTTCTAATTATTTTGCATGTAAATTAGGTAACTTTGCATTTAAATTAGTCCAGCTTGCAACTCAATGTATGTAACTGATCCTGCAAATACAGGATGGTCTATGCACACATTAGGCAAGAGGGTGGCACAGGTGTGTGACTGACACCAGGCCAAGGGAGACACAACCCAGGAATCTGCCACAGGAACAACTTCCCAGCATAAGAAACAAGTGACAGGGAGAGGGGCAGTGCAGGATGAGCAGCAGGGCCGTGCTTGGGTGTGGGCACACTGTGGGTCTGGGCACTCCCTGGGTCTGGGCACCCTGTGGGTCTGGGCACCCGGTAGGTCTGGGCACTCTGTGGGTCTGGGCACTCCCTTGGTCTGGGCACCCGGTGGGTCTGGGCATTCCGTGGGTCTGGGCACTCCTGGGCCAGGGGGTGCAGCTCTCAGAGCAGCCCAGGACAGACACACCACCCCGTTCCAGCTGTGCAGCAGAAGAGGCACCAGCTGCCAGGCACAAGGCCAGGCACAGGGCGGTAACTGCCCAAATGCCCTGCACTCCCTGGCAGAGTCAGTGTGGGCCCTGGCAGTGCTTCCCTCCGGCCCCTGGCACTGCTGAGTCAGCAGCAGCAGCTCCACAGCCACGCTGCATTCACTTTGGAGCCACAGAGGGCAGGTCCCTGTTTGCTCCACGATCAAAGGCTGAGTGCTGAACCTGTGCTGCAGTTCAGCAAGATAAACCCTCTCCCACCACCCTTCATTGACTGGAGGGCAAAGGTGTGCACAGGCTCTAACTACTGTTAATGGTGTATTGTGCTTTGAGTCTAATTTTGATCTTTCATTTTTATGGGTTTCAATTTTAAAAAATTTTACAATACACACAAAAATTATTCATTTACTTGAAATTGTGCTGCTCTTTTGAAATATCTGGAACCAAAGCAGACAAATTCTCAGCAATAAATTGTAATTTAGCTGGGTGAAAAGAAAAAAATAATTCAATGGGAAAAGGAAGAGTTTCTAAAAATACATCATTGTTTGGCTGAGTTTGATGTGGTGTCCATTGTTCTAATTCACAAGTTCTCATTCATAAGTTTTTTCCCACCCTACCTACAACTTTCATACAAGACACACATTGTCATAGTATTGCTACAAGCCTTAGAGATTAGGGCTTGCTAAGAGGCAGCAGACCTTAGGGCAGGAAACTGCATTTTCAGATAGCATTAAGTCATTGTACTTACAAATTTTAAGAAAACATTTCCCAGTTCATGCTGAGACTGAGGTTCTGGTTGTAAACAAAATTCCAGGGCAGCCAGGAACTCCTTGTGAACACCAAGAATGTCTTCAATGTTGGAAAATAAGATCTGAAATACAAAGTGAAAAACATTGCTAGCTTTTAGTATACCTCAGAGTGTTGGCTTAAGTAGTAGCACCAAAATATTGTGGCTCTAGACTTGCCGTGGGAGGATCCTAAGCACAGACAGGGATCTGCACAGAGTGAATTACACTGTCTTTGCCCCTTTCCTGGCCCTCAATGGAAATCCTTATTGCTCCTGGGGTACCTGCTGTAAATGATGGTTATCTTTTCAGACCCCTCAGCAGGATGAACACCAGCAACCTCTTTGCAGCCAACAGAACATTTCCTGTGAGACAGCCAGGTAACCAAATCCCCAAGGACCAAACTCACTTTGCAGGAAACAGGAGCAGGGAATCATTTGCCTTTCCTTCCCACTCATTAGAAATCCCCTTTGGGAAAAAGGGGCTTGAAGCTCTCACACACAGGGGTGTGCCTGTAAACAGGGGGGGACATCTCTGCCCCATGGGATGGAGCATTTCAGTGCCCCAAGTCCAGAACAGGGCACAGCCCTCACACCTCAGAGCCCCTTGCACTGACCCTGGTGGTCCCAAAGGCACACAAACAGGGAAGGAAACTCCTAGTGCAGCCCTGTGCTAAAGGGGAACTGTGACAGTTGTGTGATCCCAGGGACTGGAATGTGTGTGTGCTAAGGGCAATAAACTGCCAGGGTGAAAGTTGCTATAAATACATTACATTTAAAAGTCTTAATAATTTTCATACAAATAGGAGGAGAAAGTGTAACCCTGCATGTAGGAGATGGGATGGTACCTAGAGAGGGGAGAAGTCCTGCTGAGGGGTGACAGCCACCAGCACTGGCAGCCCTACAGGGAGGCCTGAATTAAGTCCAGTAATTAGAGATAGGAATGAAACCTCAATTCCTGGTTTGTAACTAGTTTCTCTCTGGTTTAGCAGGTAGACTAGATCAGGAATCAAGGGAGCCTTCCCCTGTGCAGGTCCCCAGGTTCAGCTCTCTACCCTCTGTTAGCCAAGGATGGACAGAGCATTTCCCTCATCTCTGGCTGTGTGTGCAGAGCAGAGCCTGTGGCACATTCCTTGTCCTTGCTCCCCTCTCCCTTCAGGAATGCTGAGATACCTGGTACTGCACCCCCAGAATGCACACTTGTGCCTCAGAGCTCTTGCCAGCACTCAATGGACTCAAAGATTCCAGTGCACTGAACTTGCACTGATGAGCTCTGAACCCAAGAAAGGGCCAGGGAGCTACAAACCTTTGGCTGCTCCCAGAAACTTCCTGTGCTAATTCAGGCAGAGCCTGTGATGGTGCTCTCACATGGCTGAAGAGATGTGATGACAGGGCAGCCCTCCCTGCATGGCTTTGCCAGAAGCTGTGCCAAAAGGGGATTAACAAGCAAGAGGAAAACATCTGTCAGGGATGAGTTTATCCTTCAGGAACAGCCTTTGGGGATGTTTTTGTGATCCAAGGAGTATCTGTGCCATCTGATCAGTTCTGTGGTGATCACTAGAGCTCTGCTTGCAGCAGAATTTGCAGACAAGAGTTGCTTGAAAATCAGGGCAGCAGCCAGACCTTTGCTGCACATACTCCTGTGCCTAAGGCAGTGCCCACCCTTGTGCGCACCCTGACGTGTGTCAGGGAGGTGACAGGAGTGCCTGCTCTGAGAGTAGCGCAGCACTAACATATCAGGAGAGTTCTTATTATTATTACAAGAAAGAGCTGCTTATATTTATGGCCATAATGAACAGCAAGGCCCCTGTGACCACAGGCACCAGAGAGGCAGTTCCTTACAGTCCTGTCTTTATGGCCCTTATCTCTTTCCAGTGCAAAATTCATTCAGGAACTCCTCACACAAAGATCTCACATTACTTAGTCCTCCCACAAAAACCCAAATTCCTTTTCACTTGAACACAGGGGAATCTTCCTGACTCCTCCTAAGCCCTATCAGTTTTAGATTAGTAGAAGACAGCAGATGGGAATTGGGTAACTGAACACTTCAGGCAAAGGAGAAAGGGCTGTGCATTCCCTGCCTTTCCCATCCAAGACACTGGAATGGCCTCTCTGGCCTCTCCTCATCATTTCACAAATCTCAACAAGAGTTAGTATCTCTAGCACTACACTGTTGTCAAATTCTACCAAAATTAGCTGCTGAGATGAAAAATTGCTGGAAGATGACAGCTCTAAGATTGGGCAAACAGATTGACAGCTAAGCTGTCAACATGAGCTCTTTTCCTCAGGGAACCAGCTTAATAATAAGCATCAATATGACAAGAGGGTACTTGCTATTCATATCCCTGACCCCAGCCTTTCACTGCATATCATTTTCCCTATCAAGAAAAGGAAGAAGACAGAAGAAATACCTTCACATTCTCCTCTGTGATGTACTTCTCAGCTTTGTCCACAGCATTCTGGCGGAGCCGGTGAAGAAATGCCTGCAGAGACAAAAAGAGATTCTGTTCAAATTGCTGGATACACTTTGATTTCACTCATTTTTGTCCTCCAGGCTCCCATCAACGCAGTGTGGCTGGTTACCTTTAAGACCAGAGAACATAACAATGTACCAGCTCCTTGTCCCAGATGGAGAGCTGCACACAGGCACCACCAAGGAATTTTCTTACAATGCTGTTGGGCTTTGCCTGGCAGTAAATGTCTTCCCTTTGTTGAAACTTTTAGCCTAAATTATCTGTTCCTCCCAGCAGACTGAAGCAGGGTCCCTTTACTCTTTCTCTGAAGGCTGCCCTGCCTCTGGGGTGCAGCTGTGCCCAGGCACAGCCAGAGTGGCAGCAGAGGATGCTCCCACAGCTGGAGCTGGGGCACAGCAGAGCCCTGACTGGGGTTAGGGGCGAGTTCAGCAGCGTCAGTACCAGGAGCAGGGACATGGAACTCACCAGCCAGTGCCTGGCACACATTATCCTGTTCACTCCATTTCATTTGGTTAAACACAGACAAAACAATACTGCAACTTCTCACTCAGGTCAGGCTTCCCCTTCCCTCAGCTCTGCACAACAGCCAGGTCAATAAAAAGCTCCAGGCCAGATACAAATGGACAGTGATCCCAGCATCAGCCTGTAAAGCATAACTGGCTACTGCAAGTTGGGACCCACTTGTGTTTGCTCTGAGCACACCCCCAGCACGTTTGATTCAGTGGGAAGGGTTTAGCAAAGATCACTGCATGGGATTTCTACCTCAAGGCTCCACTGGTTCAACAACTATTGGCTAAGGGGCAATTCTGAACTGAGAGCAAAGAATTTGCTTTTCCACAGGTGTCAGCAGAGATGCAAATACCTGCAGGTGAGACTGAAGGGTAGCTGGTGAGGACAGAATCTGCTGCAATGAGCTCCATGACCTGTGCACGGAAGGGCAGAGGGCTTTCCTCTCTGTTCTTCTCAGTGGTTTCTAACTTGCCTCCCACACAAAGCAGTGAGCCCTGGGGAGTGCTGTGAAGAACTATCAAAGGAACTTTGCTTACCCACCTGACACAGCGAGGGGAAGAGGGTCATGGCTTTGTATTTATGGCACAAAGCAGCTTTGTTACAGCTGGATAATAAAAGGCTTTTAAAAGTGACCAATTCCAGAGCAATGCCCATGGCAGCTGGTGTGCACTCAGCTTTTGCTGTTCCCCACTGCCTGTTGGGACTGGCCCAGCTCACAGCCTGATAAGGAGCAATGTCCCTGAACCAAACGTGGGGCCTGTGCAATGCCTTTGCCTCTGGAGCTGGTTTGAAGCCACTGCCCATGTCCTGCCTGAGTTCAGCACTAAAGGGCACAAGTCTGTCCCTGCTTAGTCCTGGCTCTGCCACTCGTCAGCCACTCACACCTCATGGGACAGGCACCAATGAAAAAGAGATTCATTAATGAGGCACAGAGAACCTGCTCTTGGGGCTGGCCCTGGATTTGCAACCTGCTTTTGAACAAATGTCAAGGACTATAACCATGTTTCTCCTCCTGTATTGCTAAACAGGAAGGAGATCTTGGCTAGATTCCAGCTGGTTGTGGAGAGCCTGGAGGAGGCTGTGAGGACCAAGAAGCTGAAGAACAGACTCCTGCATGAAAGGGACAGGACCCACAGGCCAGTGGCAGAAGAGGCATTGTGTAAGAACCAGGCAGTGCCCCTTGCCAACAGTGTGGGCAGGAACTGCAGTGCCCAGCACTGCCTGGGCAGGGAACGGCCGAGATGAGGCTTTTCTGTGGTGACTGATGGCAGGAGGGTGGGCAGGAATGGCTGAGCCCTCCCTCCTCAGCGTGGGGACAGAGCTGAGCATGAACACTCAGCCATCTGAGTTGGACAAGGTGGCACATCACACTAAAGTCACTCATTCTCAAAAGATAAGCCAGGCAGAGATTTTCCCTTGCTTTAATCACAGCTCTGTTTGGAGACAACAAATCCAATTGGAAGGACCAATTAATCTACCCAATTAGCAGCTCCACTGGTGACTAATTGTTACCTGCACATCAGTCCCAGGATGGTGGGTCTAATAATAGAGAGCTGTACACAGAAGTGCAAATCACATTAGCTGTTACAGGCCAGTCAATAAAAAAGCAGAGACTGTGTTAATCTAAAAAACAGCTTTTCTGTGATGCTTGTCTGAAAAGATCACTTCACATAAACGTGGGAAAGAGGGAAAAGGAGAGAGAAAAATTTTTAAAAAAATTGAGAAAGGCATAATAGCAGAGAGAGAGGAGAAAGGAGAAAAGACCTAAGAGGGAAACAGGGAGTCAACTTTGTAGACAGTCCATCAAATCTCCTATAGCCTCTGATTTGCCTTGATGCACATGAACAGCAGCCTCTCCAGTAACAACAAGAGATTTTGGTCCTAGAAGTTTAGTGATCTGCTTTCCAAAAAGCAATTCCCCCCAGGTTATCAAAACTTAGTGGAGGCAGAACTATTGTTTCTTCTCAGGTGCAAGAAGAATCTTTTGCAACATAGTTATTCAAAAAAGTATGATAAGCACAAACTACTAAACAGCAGCTCGTGGAGCTAATGCTGCATGTCCTGCTCACAGGGCAACACCACTTTCTTTCCAAACCATTTCCTGCTTGGAAAACAGTTCTCCCAAGATGGTGTTCTGCCTTCAGGTCAGTGATTTTTTGTGCTACTTGTTTTGTCAGGGTCTAAGCTCACCTGTACCAGCAGTGGGGTTTGTTTAAAACTCTGATGTTGCATCAGCATAACATTTATCTGTGCACTGTGACTCGCTGCCCTAGAGGTCTGCTGCTCCCAAACTCAGCAGACTGAGGCTGATGCTCCTCATGTCACAGTTTATAGTTTGTCTTACAGTACAAATGCCTGCAGGATTCAAGCAAGTCTACACCAAATTAGAGTGAGCAGAGTGAAATGCCTCCTTTCAGCACCACATCATATTGGCTGAGTTTCTTCCAATAAATAGTAATACTTTACAAATCTAGAAAGAAATTTAGGTATAGACATTCATTTCAATAAAATAAGTACTTTTCAGTGGCCCCTTTTGCATGAAGGTGTTTTGTTCTTCCATTCACAATCCTCACAACCCTCTGTGGCAATGAAACCTCCTTGTTCTGAGTGTCTTTGCAGCACCTCTGAACCAGAAAAGCATAGAGCACAATTTAAGGAAGGAATCTGCTAACTGTGAGTTGTTCTCACACAAACCAGACTGAAGCTACCAGGTTTTCTCTCCAAATGGGCCTTGTTGAACTCAACTCGTAGCCCAACTTCCTTAGGGAAAACCAGTTGTTTCCCATCTTCTGTGCAGCACAAGCAGCAGTGTAAAACATCAGGGCTGAGGCAGGGAGTTTGCTCAGGGCCCTTCTCAAGATCCATGTCTGCAGCAGATACTTCCTCAAACAGTCAGAAATAGCAAGAGATTTCTTACTGAACAGCAAAGTGTGCCTGCCCCCGAGGGAAATGAAAGGGAGAACAGAAACAGGCAGTGATGAGGCAAGCGGTCCCCGTGTGCAGGAGGAGCCATAACTGACAGCACAACCCTGGCAAACCCATTGCTGAACAGGGCAGTGCCATTCTGCTCTCAGCAGACAACGAGACAATCTTGTTCAGCTCCTCAGTGGAACAGGGACTGGTTTGGAACAGGAACCCAGAGATTCAGATGAGCACAGTATTTGCAGTGGTAAAATGAATAAACTGCTTTACATTTGTGCAATTGGTTGTACAAAGCTTCTTGCAAGTGCAGATATCTTGTTTCCAAGAAAATGTGCTCACAGTGAAAAATTAAGAGGTGACATGGACAAGGAATTCCAACACTTGACCATCAGTGGCATCCTCACCCTACAACTACAGCACAGGGGCCACAAATCCGTCTTGGACAAGACAGAATAAAACACATGAAGAAGAACTTGCAAGTATAATTTTCAATTCTCTTTCATCACTTGAATTAGTGTTGCCACTAAACATGGCTGTTAGATAGTTTTTGCCTCTATACCTAAAAACCCCATTGTCTTCAGCAAAGCAGCTTGAAGGTCCTGGGGGAACGTGGCTTTACTGAGATATTCTGACCATTGCAAATGAGTGTTTGCTGCAGTTCATGTTTTAGGAGCAGGTGCATCCTTGCTCGTGTTACTCAGTTGTTAGCTTTGAACCTTGCCATCCTGACCATACTCTTTTGCTTTCTACCAGATAAGCAGTTTAGAAGCTAAAGCTCTACACAAATGGCAGGAAACAACCACCCTGCACCCCATCCCCCATGTGACCTGCAGTCCTCACTGCACTGAAGCCTGAAAGACTCTGCAATAAATAACTCCAAAGAGTTATGGCTGCACAGGGCTATTTATACAGAAGAAACCCCACCACAACCCTTTTTTCTGCCCTTCATACCAACCAAGTGAACATTTCTGCAGCAAACTCAGTGTCCCAGCATTTCAGCTGTAGCTCCCTGACAGCAGAGCCCTCCCAGCTCTGGGTCCTTGCCCAGGTGGGAGTGGAGAGCCCTCGGCTGTGCTGCTGTTAGAGAGTGTATCACTGTCCCTCTTCCTGGCAGTCCAGTGCTCCCTCATGGCTCAATTACTGGCTGCTATATTAATAGTCTATAAAAACTAATTTTAAATTACCAGTGCCTAGAGGAGGAGGGGAGAACTTTAAGCTTCAGAGAGTGCATGATACTGAAATTCCTGCACAGAGGATTTCACCTATGAAGAAAATTTATATCCACATTCTCTTAAAACAATGAGCCACAGCTGTGAGAGAGAGCAACTCTGCAAAACGTAGCTGAGCTCTACAGGCAAATTAATTCATCAGCAAACAGCTGAACAGGGACTTGCCTGATAGGCAGAGGTGTTTAGTAAGAGGAAATAGCACCAGAAATATCTTTTATTGCCCTAATTTCAGGCTTCCTGTACATCAAATTGGCTTTACAGCCTCAAACCTTATTGGTACATATTTATTTTTTCATCTATCCCCTGATGAGAAACTAAACTATTAACTAACCCAGATGATTTTAAAAAAAGGTCACATCATGGAATATCCACCACATTCTCTGCAAACAGCTCAGGCAGTCTGAGCTGCAGAAGCTGCAGCTGCTGCTGCCCAGAAGGCCCAACAGACTCCACTGTAAGGTTTGAAAATGTTCCTTCTTTTCCCTTCCCTAATGCTGAGCCACAGACAGGAAGGGAGATGAGCTCCTCACACGGATCATCTGTATTCTGCAATACTCACTGCACTAGCGTTGAAAATAAAGATGAAGATGTTTGTGTTCAGCTCTCCCACATCCCTGGAGACAATGCCCTCCTTGCTCATGTGCCCCAACCTCACCCCCACCTCCCCACTTCCTTCCTTCCAGGAGTTTTCTTCCTTCCAGTGTTGTCATTTAGAACAACAGCCCTTTCACACACACACACACAAACAGGGGTGTTACAGCAGCACCATCTCTGCCCACAGCAGATTGTGTGACCATCTGCAAATAAAGCAGATTCCATCTCAGGTGAAACTGGAATAACTCTGAGAAAAGAAATGCAGCTTCAGTTGCAAAAGCCAGAGGTGTCACAGGGGAGAGATCCTTTGACCTGGGGTGGATATTTTTTACACTTGTATAGATACATAAGTCATAAATACATACATACATATTACGGAACCTCCACTGGTACTGGCAACTTAATGAACATCAACTAAGCCCTGAGCATGGCAATTTGGAACTGCTTCCCCATTTCTTAGTCTGATATATGGTGCATGCTGATGAACACTAAATGAAATATAGGAAAGCATTCAGAAACTCAGTTATTTAACATTATGTAAGTGTATGCATTATGCATGAATAAAATGTTTGAAGAATTACACTGGATTATTTCTTTAAATATTAGATAGAAGAAACAGCCACTGCTAATGTAAACTCCATGCCTGAGATACTTCCAAAATTTGTCCTTAGCCAATCGTGAATTTTAAGGTTCACACAGTTATGGCCACACTTGGCTGATTTACATCTGTCTTGCCATTGAGTGTTACACTGTCTGTAACATCAAAGGAAATAAAAACCAGTCACAAAGTACTGGCATTGCCCAGCACTGGGATTCTCAGTGGTGCCTGAGGGAGTCGGGCATTCCCAGAGTTTTCTACTCGCTTTGACTCTCTTGGTGCAGCACAAAACGATTTCTGCCAACAAATCCCCGTGGCTTAATGAGGATTCCCAATCCACTCACAGCCTCGAATCCTTCCCTGAGCTGGGGCTGCAGTTCCCACCACAGCGGAGCACGGGCGGGCAGCTCAGAGGGTGTCACGGCACCTCAGGAAGGTGTCTGAGGAGAGGCTGAATCGCGATGCTGAAGCGCCTTTCCCTTCGCACCAGGAGCCAGCCTGGCTGCCACGTTCGCTCCGCCCGCTCTCCCTGCCTGCCCCGCGCCCGCAGCACCTGCCAATGCACCTCCCGGGGCAGGAGGTGCTGCTGACGGGCTCTGGAAGTGCCCCCGATGCTCATGGACTGGGCGCACTGGGGGCTGGCACAGGTGAGGTTCAGGTGCACAGCCGTCCTCAGCACGCCGTGATGTGCGAGTGGCACCAGTGAACTGAGAGAGCCCTCCCCAGAACCGGTCATTTACAAAAAGCTCCGAAAAGACCCCGGTTCGTGTCTGCATTTCCAGTGCACTGCTGTTTACGCTGGAATTTGCAACAACAAAGATTAAATCAAATTCCTTGATGCACTGACTGAGGGAGGAAGGTGTAACCAAAGGGAAGTGAGAATGAAAGATGTCGCGGTGTTTCTCGCTCCAAAGAGAGATCCCTTCCTTGAGGAGGGGCTGTTCTCATTTGAATTACAAAGCGCCTGTTGTGAGGTGAAAGCCAGGCTGGTGCTGCAGAGGGGCCACTGTCTCCTCTCTGCCATAGCCTGACCCCCGCCAGCCCCTCCGCCCCTCCCCACTGACATTTGCATCCTGGGGCAGGGCGGAACATCCCAATTCAATTCAGGGCCCCAAAAGCTGCATTTTCCACCCCTGCTTTCTTTGGAATCCTTCAAGGCTCACTGCTATTAATGTCTCCCTATCTCCCATGCTCAGCCTCTCTGATTCCTTTCCATGCTCTCCCTCCTGCTCACCACCACCTCCACATCACTTCGGACACTCTCGTTATTGTAGGCTTAGAAAATCCCTCCACTTCTGTGCTTAAGCAGCCCTTCTGTGAGTATCTCCCCCTGTAAGACTCCAGCCCATTCTGATATCGACAGAAAATGCATTTGTTTGGATTTTCAAAGGAGCTTAAGACAGTTACATACCTAATTTTCTCAAGCCTTTGGAATGGTCTCCCTTTTACTGGCCTCTTCATGTCCTTCTCCCTGTTCTACAATCATGAGATGATTTTAATCATCTCACTGCACTGTGGCACTGCTCAAACACTTTCAGGACAGAGTTTGTTTGAATAGTGTGCTTTATTTCATTCCTCTGTTATGTAAAGGAATAAATCCTGGCAAGTTTGTGTCTGCTTAGACTTCCCCATACTTAAAGTTTGCTTCATGAGCAAGGGCCTAGTAAACAACATCTAAATACCTCGGGGTTTGACCCCTATTTCTTACATTCATTGTGTTCATGAGGGACTGCAGACTGCAACCAGCCTAGACTAGTGAAGGCTCCAAGCACTGAGAGGGTACCAGCATCAGGGAACGTTGAATCAGGTTTCAGGCTCTGCACAGCCACTCCTTTTCAGGAGGGACACAGAGGCAGGAAGGTGAGTAGAAACATTGTCACCTCCAAAAAACACTAAAATCAAGATGATTAATGTAATGGAAGCAAGAATTAGAATTTCTTCAATTAATATTTCAAGATCACAAAGCTAAAGAACTTTGATATCAGAAAGATTATTCTGTCCCTTTTCTGCTCTTTCCAGTCATGGTGCCTTAATACATTAAACACTAAACAGACAAGACAGAGAAGAACTTTCAATCTAGGATCATTTAAGGCCAGGAACTTTAATGCAACACAGTCTAAGACGTCAGCAGTGCTATTCCCTGGGGAAGGAAGGATCAGAGAAGAGAGAAAAAACTTAAAAGATGTTGAATCTTGTCTTGCAGACTCAATTTCTGACTCTGTGCAATGAGCTGAACATTTGAGAGCCCCAAAATTAACAACTTTACCTGATGTGAATGGTCAGGCACCCAGAAGTGCCCAGGTGTGCAAACCCACCTGCCTTCACTGGGGGGATCAGCCCCACCCGACAGCCCGGCCCTGAGGCTCCCAGCTGAGCTGACAAGATGCTGCTGAACACCACCACCTGTCAGGCTTGGCCTGACTGAGCCAGCAGAGACAGCCAGTTCAGCTGATTGCCATTGGGTGCACTGACACTTGCCCTACATTACATGTGAACCTACACCAGGCCCAAGTACCACGATCTGGAGTGACCCATAAACTTGATCTACACCACAAACATGTAACCAAGTCCCAGGATCCTATTTCTGTAGGAACACTTTGCCTGTGCCCTGCTGACATGTCCCGAGAGTCTCACAAGCCAGTTCAGCACCAGACTTTGGACCTAAATATTGAGATTGCTTCCCCAGGTAAGTTGTGCAGGGGTTGCCTGCCTGGCCTCAACTCCTGTACATACAAGTGGCCAGTAGGCTGAGCCAACAGCATTCCATGGGCCAGAGAACACTTGCTTGGGTGTCCATCAGGTTATGGACCAAACCAAATGCACATATCATTACTTGTGTTTGATTCTCCAGTTTAAAAGGACTCAAGTGCAAACTGACTCAGAGTCAAAAATGCCCAGTTTGGGTTGCCCTGTCAGACCTGAGCTCTCCACTGCACCCAATGCTCAGTGGTAACCTGTCACATTCCCGCTTGGGCAAGTGGAAAAGCAGGCCATTGTGTCAGGGCAAAGAGCTAGACAAGTAAAGTCTAAAAATCCTGCCTGTCCCAGTGCCCCAAGCCAGGGCAGAGCCAGGGGTCAGAGCTGCCCCTTCCATGTGACAGACTGCAGAGAAGCTCCCTCTCACTGTGGCATTCCTGCTCTGCACACACACTCTTGCAGAACACAATCATATCACACACAGACTCAAACCCCAGCTTCCTGTGAATCAGAGCAAAGAATTAGAGCATTATATTTCAAACATAAAGGGGAAGTTGAGCTGAGGGCCTTGCTCAGCCCTGGAGCTGATGGGCTCCAGCAGGCTGGCTGCCCTCCCCAGGGCTTGTGAGGCTGTGAGGGGATGGACAGGCTCTGGGACTGCGTGGAAATCCAGCTCTCCTTGGAGCCACTCCAGACTGGTAGGGCAGATGTTCTGGGCTGTGCTGGGAGGGCAGCGTGCAAAGCAAACCAGAGTTGTGTTCCCAATCTGTGCATGTTCTTGAGCAAAGCAAAAACAGCCATTTGCTCTTTCTTTATAGAGGTGCAAATAGATGCAAAATCTTAAAAGGAATTACTAAAATTCTAATCTTCCTTGAAGGGGCTTTGTGATCAAACCAGTTTATTCAAAGCATTATGACATTTTTAAATGAAAACAGGTGACATCTGAGCTCCTTTCATCTGAAGTCAGCTGAGTTACGTCACTGGCAGACATGAAGCACTTCAACCCGGCTCCTGCTTCTGCAACCTGCCCCTCTCCCAGTGTGGCCACAACTTTCCCCCTGCACTGCAAACACAGCTATGAAAGGAGCTCAGGGGCCTGTCACCAGGACAGTCCTTGGAAGTTGGAGCCCCTGTTTTGAACACAGCTACGTCCTGTTGCAGACCCGCAGCCGGGTCAGGCAGCACTTTGCCCCCACCCCGACGAGGGAAGGGAAGGACACCACCCCCTGCCCACGTGCCAGTGCCCCCTGGTGCACTGAGCAGGCCATTCATCCAGGCTGCCATCTTCTCCTCTCCAGTGTCTGCCCCTCAGCTGCCTTTCCAGCAGAGGCTGAATAGCAGCACCCACTGTCCAGCAGAGACACCCACAGGGAGTTCCCTTGGAGCTGACACTCCTGCCAGGGCAGCAGCTCCCTGTCCAAGCCCATCATCAGCCACCTCAGGCTGCTGGAGCTCCTTCCCCAAGGACCCACCTCTCTCAGGGCACAGAGCCAGCCTCTCAATATGCTGCCCAAGCCAGGGCCGTGCAGGGCCAAAGCAAATAGCTTGTTTCACACCTCATCCACCTCACTGACACACTGCACTGAATTTGGCCTTCACAAGAGTCCCAACCGCATCTGTGAACTCAGCTGATTGCCAGTGACTGAGAGCTCACACATAGCAGGGCTTTTATTTGTAATAAAATACTAAGAGTGGAAAAACAGCCCAGAAACACTTTCAGATTGCCAATGACCTGTGATGCATCTATTCGGATACTCAGAATTCCCTACATAAATAAAGCTGGAATTTCAAGTTCTGTCAATTAAATAAATGTCTGCTTTAACTCAGTTTTGTATTAAAACAGTAACCAATGTTACTTATATAAAATAAAGTGTGAAGTCCTGGCTTGTAAGGAGTCTCTACTTGTGGATGTCTTTTCACACAGTTACTCTGCCTAAAGAGCTGACTGTCCAGTGCAAAAACACACCCAGTTTGCACACCTGAACACAACTGCATAAGCCAACTTAAAGGCAAAACACACACACAAACTGCATTTAGACAGCCACGGTTCAAAGTAGAGTGCAATAGATCGAAAAGCTTTTTAGGAATAAGTGTTTATAAAATACGCTCTGAAATCTTACAGAGGCAGCATCTTTTCTAGTGAACTATTTCAGTCTTTGGACAGTGAAGATCTCAAGAAAAGAATTCTGGATGCTCCATCCACTGTCAATACAGGGCCCTCTATCAAAACCTTTTTGATTTGAGCCATGTACCAAATTAAGGAGCTGTGTTTAAATGCACTGCAGATGGTGAACAAAGCAAAACCAGGAGGAAAACTGAAACTGCACCTCTTCCTTGTTTGCTAGCAGCCCAAGCAGAGTGGGCAGCTCCCCATGCCCTGGGGTCACTCCCCTGAGCTGGGCAGAGCCCACTGTCCCTCAGTCTGTTGGCACTGAGAGCTGCCTTGCTCGTGCTGTCACCCGCTGGGGACTGACACAGGCAACGCAAACACCCACGTGAAACACCAGGAAACCACAGCAGGAAATTATAAGTATAGGATGTCACAAGAAGTCTTTATAATTATTTTATTTATTCTTTAATTCCCCTCCAAAAGCCCTAAAACCTCCTTTTGAGCAATGCTCTTCTGAAAAAGCCTCACACAAGTGGAGTCAAGTAATTTCTATGAAATGCCTTTCTTCCATCATAGATGATGTTGACATTTTTTATTTTGTAAGTGTTTTATATAATTTCTTTGTCTGAATGCTGAGGAAACAAAATAACCACAAGGTTATTTCAGGAAAATCTGTTTTTAGTGCTACTTGGATTTGTTATCTTTCCCACAAAAGCTTAATAAATCACCACTAATTAGCAACAGAGGTATGGGGTGGTTCAAGCAAACTCTATGCAGAACATTAGAATATTTCAACCCCCTCTAAAACAAATGGAACATGGATCACATTAAAATAGGTAGAAATTAAGTCTTCACAGGTAACAATGACAAGAACTTTGATCAGAAACTGGATAACAAAGTAAAAAAAAAGTCATAGTACAGCTGGTCATGGACAAAGACACGTTACAGATACTGAAACCCACCCAAAAAAGCTTCCTGGTACCTTCTGTACATGTTTGCCAGTTGTCTGAAAGGGTCTGGTTAAAGGAGGTACAACACAAGGGGCAATTTCCTTCCCAGAATTCAAACTTCTTTCCTTCAGCCTTCTCCAGGAACAGCAGAGGGAACAATAGGGAATGTGGGTGAAGGACACAGGCAGACCTGTGAAGGAGTGAGGGAACAGAAGGGCACCTTTCCCTACAGCTTTTCACAGGCTGCCCTGGCATGAGACAGCACTGCAGTGCCAACAGCCTGAGGCTCAGGGCAGGGACTGCAAAGAACCCTTACTCAAAATCCAGAATATGCCTAAATGCTGTCTCTGAAATGATTCACTCATTTTGACCCAGGCCAGAATTCAAAGCTGTCTTTGACATGATAACATAAGTGAGCACTGCCCAGGAACACACCTCGCCAAGATTTCCATGTTCCATTGTTTCTCTTGCCATTCTTTGATAAACCCAGAGAGAACATCCTTGCTTTTCAGTCTACCACATGGAGAAGTTTGGTTCTAGTTTAGTGATAAGAGGAAAGCAAATGAATCACTTGTGTGTCAGGAGGTGGCTGTTCTTCCAATGGGACAGATTCTCCCAGGCCTCACAAGGAGAGGGAACACAGCCCTGGCTCCTGGTGCCAGTTCCTGGAGGTCTCAAAAGGCTGCAGACATGCCTGACTGCTCTGTGCCTTCTGGTTCACATTACCCCAGACATGCTCTTGGGTTCAGGAGCTGGCAGGCTCTGTTCCTGCTGGGCTTGGTGCCTCTGTGTTCTCTGCAGCTGGATCTCCAAATGTCATGCTGAGTACTCACCACCTTCCTCTTTCTCAGAGAGACATCTGACACGGGAACTCCCTGTTGGTAAGACCCGACTTGCATGTCAGACCATCTATGCAACTTCCAGCTGGTTAACAAGGACTTTGGTTTCATAGAAAGCAGCAGACCTGTGGCTTTTACCAATGCTTATTATTTTTATATTAAAAAGTACACAAACATGTCCACATCTTCAGTCCCTCTAACCCTCTCTTAAGTGTCCAAGACATTTGTTTGAGTAAAGAATTTCACGGGAAGTGTAAAGGGACTTTTTTCTCCCTTGTTCTCTCCTGAGAGTCCAGCTTATTCTTACTCTTTGTGTTTCTTGCGTATTGTTTCAAGAGACTTCAGCTTCTTAAATCAACATGACTAGTCCAAAAGAAGGGAATTACTTCATCCTTGCCAGAACACAGGGGATTGCTTAGAGAAAAATATTTTTGCATTGATGAAAAGTCATTGTCTTTCAGTGTCGAGGGTTAATTTTTTTGTTCTCCAGTCACAATCTATTCACTGTTGTTAAAGATAAACACAGAATGACAAACTAGCACTGCCTGAATTTAAATCCTGCCACTAAAAAGTTGCCACTTATAACCTGGTGTAATCCACCCACAGCCTGCAGTAGATCATTCCAACTTCTCTGCTGGTATTTCTTCATTTGTAAAACAGAAACAGCATCATTTGTCTGCATCCTTGCTGGGACAACATAAATAATGCACAGATTTAGACCAGCCTGTCCATATTATCTCTCTGAGTGGTGAGGAGTAGTTCTTGAGACAAAAAATGTAAGAGAGCAGCAGGTCCACCTTCTTGTGCTGGGGACCCAGCCCTGGACACAGGTGGGTCTCGGGTGAGCAGAGGAGAGAACTCACATCCCAGCCACAGATAAAGCATCAGATTTTCACTGTTTCCAGCTGCCCACAGAAAGCCTCATCAACCTCCTCCTCCTGATCAGTTGGGCTGTAGTAAACACCCACAGCAGTGTCCCCCACATCAGCCTGCCCCTTAATTCTCACCCAGAAACCCTCAACTCCTTCATCTGTCCCTAGGCAGAGCTCCATCCATTCCAGTGCTCTCTCACACCAAGAGCAGTTCCAGCATCTCCCTCTGCCCTGGCCCTTCTGACAAGCACAGGCCACCCCTGACAACATTCCAGTGGGAGCTGTCCCACCGTGTCTCTGTCCCTGCAATGAGATCGTGGCCCTGTGACCACACAGACTTCCAGTTCCTCCGGTTTGTTCCCAGTGCTGCCCATTTGTGTCCAGGCACTTCAGAGAGAAAAACAAGTAACCAGGTTCCCTTGAAGGGGTGTAAGAAGACTCACCACACAGCCCTGATGTGTTTTGCCCTATGATTCTCATCCTGAGAGGCAGCCAAGGAACATCTGGCACTGCACTGGCTGGCACTGCCCACTGCTAGGAGGAAGCGACAGCACAAGCATTGCCACTCTGGACTCACCGCCCCAGCTCCTTCTGTTTATTTGTACACAAGTCTGCACTGGTTTAACTAAATCAGGAAAACCCTTTGCCAAGTCCAAATTATGTTTCAGTGCTTGGGGTGCTGAGGAAACAAAGGCTGATGCTCTGCAAAGGCTGAGGGTTACCAAGGCACTGACCTGACTCTGGCAAATGCTGGACAAGTGTCAGGAAAGAACAGCTATCCCTGAGGCCAGACTGAGCTGGAGCAACTCAGACTCTACAGGAAAACGAAGAGGTATCAGATTTTTCAAATGTGGGCCAAGGACAGTATTTTGATCTTGTTGATTGAAAGGGATTTAGTTAAGCAGGTACAAACCTCAATGAAGACGCTTTGATTTCTATGAAAGTATCTTAGATCAGGTTAGTCTGAAACTGCTCCCAGCTGGTCTAAGCTGAACTGCAAACAACCCCTGCTAGAAGAGGTTTGCACATGAGTAGCAACGTGGTCAAAAATCACTTCTCAGATTACAGCACTGCAGCTGTTTGTGTAAACAAGGACCAAAGAGACAGTGCACACTAAGGAGAAAGAGTGGCAGCGAGGTTGGAAGGAAACAATTCAGGGAAGGCACGAACACTTTTTCATATCAGGCTATATGGACATAATAAAAGGGGTCACAGTCCAGCTCTATCCGTGCTTTCAGTGCCTGCTCCAAGTCACAATGAGAGCACCAAAGAGCATAAGTCTTTGTCAGGCTGACATTTGCATAACATTGCCAACAGTTCCTTTGAGTCCAGCTCCTGCTCCAGGCCCAGTTCCATGCCTTGTGTGTGCTGCCTGCAATGGTGAGGGCTCCTGAGGAGCAACACTTCTAAAGAGTCCCATGAAGGCTCTATGCATGGGGTGAAATGTGGAAAGGCATTTTCACTGGGAAATGTGATGGTGCTGCTCAGGTACGGAGTGCGACACTGATGTCACACAGAGACACAGGGCTGGATTCCAGCCCTCACTCTCAGACAGCAACTGGCACTACGTACAAACCCTGGCACAAACCCACAGCTGCTTGCTCTTCGTTCCAAAGCTCTTCTGGTTTTCACCAAGGGCCACCTACTCAGACAGTGAAAAAAGGATGTTGTTCTATTTCTATAATCTAAGGATTCATCAAGTTCATTAAGCTCCCTCTCCCAAGTCTCCAGCATTCTCAGGATTTGGAGCATTTAACCAACAAAATGACGACAATCAGACACACACATTTATGTGGAACCTGAATGTTCCAAAGGTCAGGTCTCATCAGTGTGTGTGGCAGTTCAGCAACCCTCCCCCGTGCAAGGCAGAGGAGCAATGGCATGAGCAGACTGTGACCTCAGGACTCCCCAGAGCCTCCCGAGTCGCTGCCTCATCACAGCTCTCTCCAGTGTCCCCACTAAGAGGAAATGCAAGGAGCTGAAAACTCCATCACAAAGACAGACAGGCTCAGTTACCAGAGTGTCACATGGCAGCATAAGCTGTCACTGACCCAGAAGCATCAATGCTGCATTGCAGGAGGTACCCTGAGGCTGTGGTGAGTCTCCCACTGCAGCGTTTGTGCACCGCACACGGCCCGGGACAGCTCGCACTGCGCTCTCATTCTGAGTCTTACCAACAAAAAGGCACTGCTGACTTCTGCACCCACAAAAAAGCCACAGGAAATCTGACTGTGAAAAGCAAGTAAAATTACCAGTGCTGGGAATACTTAAAAGAAGAAGTGTGCATGATGTTTAAATTTTGCTATAAATAAGATGAGCAACTCTTCGGCACAGGTGTCTCTAGAAAAATCAAGTGCTGTAAGTCATTCTGATAATCAAACTGAGACATGCAAAACAATCAGGGATTTCTAAGCCTACCTTAGAGCTGATGACAGAATGTTGGTCAAATGCTTACAAATCTCTTAATTATTGCAGTACAGTGGATGTAAAAGAACACTGAAATCAAGATAAAATGTTGCAGGCAACCAATACAAGAACACAGAAGGAGGATGACTGAGGTCTGTGTATTCCTAAGGAAACAGCCACCTCTCACCCCTCCCTTTCATTAACATCTCCCAGAAAAATGTCAGCTCTGGGCTCTTCCCAAAGCATTCAGCACTTGAAGCTTTGAAACACGCCTAGAAAGTTGAATCCAGTTCTGACGTGCAGGGTCCCCTTCCCTGGAGGTTTCAGAGTTGCCTGTGCACAAGGAATTGCAAAAGCCTTGAGAGCGGCAGCTCCTGGACAGCCTCGACCTGTAATCCATGTCCACAGTGAGCAAAAGGAATGCTGTTAATCCTCACATCAGATCCCACTCCTCTCATAACTGGAACCAGCCAGTAAGTCCTGATTTGGGGTGAAAGGGCTTTCTGAAATATTTGAAGTTATCATAAAGAGGATCAATCTGAATTTCAACCAGTTCTGCATGTAAAATACCCAGTGGCTCCCCAGCACTGCCCTGGAACAGGTCTGAGAGCAGCTGAGATGCAAACCTCCACACAGGGGACTCCCAGTTTTATCCATTCATCTAGAAAATAAATCTGACTTGCCTAGGCACAAAATTCCACTTATTCTTCTGCCAAGCAGAGAAGACAATTTAGTGGGAAAACTAATTAAAAATATATATAAGCAGCAGCCCTTAGGGTGAATGCCTCCAAAGCTATACTTTGTAACTGCACTTAAAAAGAACTTTGGGTTGATTTGTAGTTATAATCTGGGGTTCTGTTAAGAGCTTTGCTTTGTATTGATGGGACTAATGACCAAGGTTCTTGTAATAAGCAAATGCAGCTGCCCTTGACAATGGCCAAGTCTCTGGGGAGGAGATGAGGGTTGCATAATGAAGTTAATGAGGTCAGCGTTGTATGAAACTTGAATTCTGTAAAACGAGCGGTGGAGAGCACAGTGCTTTGTAGAGGATCTGCATGACAGCACATACAGCCTCATCCCTCAGCAAATGCTATAGAAGGTTTTCATAATTAAAAACGTTTTCAGGCCGCATGTTCCACATGAAGATACTTTTTTTTAATAGATATGAAACTAGTACAAACTTTTTAATTACAAATTTTTTACTCTGAAAGGGTCTTCACTTGACAACAATAAGACTGTCCAATACATATAGAAGTATTCACTCTGCATTTACCAAATGAAGACTATTTTCAAGATGTAAACCTTGTTTCCATCAGAATAAAAATATGGAAAGTGGGTATGAATGATGACCTGTAAATTTTATTCTTTAATACTCAAAGTTGTACTAATAGGGAAACAAATATTAACACAGAAACAAGGGTTTATGGCAGCAGTTTCCAAAACAGAAAACTAACTTTCACTTGCTCCAATCAACTGCAGAAATCTACCTGATTTTCCATTATCCTGAGTTTTCCCAGTGAAACCTACTGGACACCAAACTGCTCTGAAACTCAGGCAGAGTTAGATAGATCTTGGATGTTTTTCCTTTCTAATCTGGAACACCTTGTATGACTTTGCTTCCACTGAGCTGGGTTACATGATCCACTGCCTTGCAAGCAGCTACACCATTCTCTTAAGAACACGAGACTTCCCTTTAGTCAGAAGAATGAAAATAAGCGAAGTTGTCTACCAAAAGGTAAGATGATGCTAAGAGCTGCCTCAGTGAGGATTAGAATTCCATGAGCAGCACAGCCAAAGTAACTCCAAGCTTTTCCTGTAAAACTGATGGACTTCATACCTGAAGTGTCGTCTTTTGTCAGGAATCAGTCATTGACAAGACAAGCAGTTTTATACCAGAGCCATCAGCTGATGTCCTTGGCACTATCCAAGTACAACAAACCTGCAGGGATATTTTGTAGTGTCATTTGTCCAAACCCCTACTTTGATCTCTCTACTCCTTTTGGAATAGAGACTCCTTTGTACTTTGGTTACTTCCCATGTCAGTAGCAAGGCAGTTTAATTCTTACCCAGGGCAAGGCACATGTGACTGGAATACATAAGCTGACACATCCTGCTCTCTATAGCTGTTCATCAATTACAACACCATAAAGAGAAGACAGGGTACAGGGGCTTGGAGCTGGTCAAGAGTACTTAAAATCTATACCCCTAAATATTTCTCCTATCATTATATAAACATTTGGTCAAGTTGAATTTAGCTTCCTGCAGTAATGTCCTTGCACTTCTCTTATTTGGCAACTGTGACTAAAAAGTTCTGTGGCCACAAATGGGGTGTACTGAACACTAAGAGCCTGCCTGGATGCAACACAAAGCCTCAGTCTGGGAAAGCCCATCAGCCTCACCCAAACTGCATGGAAGTGAAGCAAATCAGACACCACCAACAATGGCTGATAAGGAACATATTTTCAAATACATATAAAACATTAACAGAGAAGGTAGCGAGGGAGAGATACTATGTACCTGACTTGTTAAGCACTGTACAGTTCCTAATAGCATCACAATTAATGTTGTGTTTGCTTTCCAGCCTTATGCAAGCAGCCATGGGAAGCTTCATGCTGCTGTAGAGGTTAATTGGCTAGAATGACAGTGTACTGTGGAATTTAACACTTCAGGAGAAGATGCAGCTCCAGTGATGCCTGTAGAAACCAAGCCAGGTGTTCAGCAACTGATGCATCCCAGGCCTAAATGCATTAGCAGGGAATAGTGAGTCCCAAAATGAGTAACACCCATGCACACACTGCAACTCACCCCAGCATTCTCCACTGCAGCCACCATCATTCCTCTGGGCCAAGCAGCACTGGAGGATTTCAATTTCCCTCAAACTGCTGCTGCCTTACTCTGCACTCCACTCCTTCCAGTGTGACATGGGCCCCAGTGCTGTGGGGGTTAAACAGCCAAGGGCACGGGATGGAGCCGCTCCTTTCCCTGCCCTTCCCACCCGTGAGAACAGCTGCAGAACCAGCGCTCTAATTTGGGGGTAGTGTCTTAGGCACGCCAGCACCACCACCTTTCTAGTTACACCCCTGCCCATGATGTGGCACTGTCTGTGCAGCAGCTCTGCAGTGCTGGCACTCGAGGGGGGCTGTCCCACCCCAGCAGCGCCTCAGCCATCAGCACCAGCACATCCGGGGGGCACCGGCACATCCTCAGGGCACCGGCACATCCGGGGGGCATCAGCTCATCTGCAGGGCACAGGCACACCTGGGGCACAGCCATGGAGCCTGATGGGCAGCACTGACCCGGCACACCCCCCAACCTCCTCTGCCCCCGTAGGAAACACGCCATGCCAGTGAAGTGCTGAGTGTCTACGAGGACAGTTGGGTCCATCAGCAGAGGTGACACAGACCCAGACACTGCCAGACACTGCCCAGACACCGGCTCAGAGCCAGCTGGGTCCTGCAGCAGAGGTGGCCACGCTGAGCACATGGCACACAGCACCTCCACGGGGACCACAGCACTTCCCAGAGAGCTCTGAGGCCCTGATTTCATTTGGATTGAGCTGCCACTGCAAGAGATCACAAAGGCAGATTCCCCCAAGCAGAGGAGAACTAAGTAGTTCTTGAGAAATCATTTTGAACGCTTCAGGGTAACAGGACTTAGATTTACCACAGCAATTAGTCACACAAAATAGCAGGGAAGGGCACAGGAAAACAATTCCAAATCTCTTGTGGCCACAGAAAGCCTCCAGCTGGCCAGTAGCTGGGGCAGCAGCTCTGGAGGGGACTGCCTGGAAAAGCCTTTGCAATGCTCTAAGCCACACCAACTCAACCCCATGGATAGGTAGGCTACCTTTGTTATGTGCTTGGAAGCACAGGATCCTTTCCAAAGACACACTGGAGCAGCATGCAAGAACCCATCACCTCCTGGCAAACACTGGCTACGTTGCACGTGTCCTGAACACCTGATCCCTCTGCGTGGCCACATTTCTTCACTTGCACATTACAAAGGGCTAGTTCAGAAGGAAAGGCAAAAATAGGTAGGCCATGAGCAAAAGCCACTGCTCTGTGTGCATGTTCTCTTCAGCCCATTGTCTCTTCTGTCACATCCACTGTTCCTCATGCTGGGTATGAAAAATGGAGAGTGTTCCCAGTTCGTTTCCTACTGATTCACCTTCTGTGTTGCTTCATTCCCAACTTGCTTTTTTCTCCTAACCCCTCAGTGCAGCTTCCCTGCCATTCCAGCCGTTTGCAGCCAGCACCTCCACTGAGAGAAGAATACTCACAGTCATACTGTAACACAGCCCATTTGCTCACACACAACAGGCCACTCTTGCCTCAAAATTGCCACATCCAGCCCCTTCCAAAGGAATTTTTCCAGTCTTCTTGGGAACCCCATCTGATGCAATTAAAGAAATAGAAAAACAGGAAACAAAAAAAACTTTTATCCAGAAGCAATGAAACCCCAGGAGGTGAAAAAATGTCTTCTGCACAGAAAAGTGATGCACACTAGAGCCTAAATCTCTTGAGGAGCTCCAGAACACATCAAGTCCAGGCTCTTTTGTTGCAGTAACTGCAAGAGCACATCCCCTTTGCAGGAACTCAGAGCTCTCTGCTAAAGGTCACAGATGAGAAGGGCCCCTCTTTGTCTCTCCCCTGGCTACGAGGCTGCAAAGAACATCTTAGTCATCTCTAGCAACAACGCAGAGCAGTCAAAACAAGTGCTGAGCAGCAACACCCAGGAAATCAAAGTGAACTACAAAAGCAGCCTGTAGGCCACAGTGTGACTGAGAATTCAAAGCACCTTTTCGTGATTCTGCCCCTGGAAACACGATTGATACAGAAATTGTTCTAGTAAGATACAGGAGCACAGGATAAAGACATAAGGGAAGACTTAGAAGACTCCAGAATTACTGTGGGCAGCATCCAGTTTATTTGACTTAATTTGGCCCTGTTAAATAACATTCACCAGAATTAATTCAACTGCAAACAGTAAAACTTTAAAATGCAGGTGCTACACAGTAAAGTGACAGCAATACAGGTTAGCTCTGTTTGCACAGACCAGTGCTACCACCACGGTGGATATTGAGCACCCACACTGTCCTGGCTGCACAGGAAGGCTGTGGATAGGAAACCATCCTCCAGCCCAGGGGGCTACAAGAGAAAGCAGCACACCTGGGGCTGTCAGTGAAAGGTCAGAGCCAGTCTGTGACACAAACCAGCCCCCGCAGCACTCATGGCTGTTACGTCAGACCTTCAGGTCACTAACTGGACTCAAGTGCCACATTCCATTCACAGAAAGGACTCAGTATGAAATGATGTTTAATTCAACAGTCGATAACGCCTCTTCAGGATGACTACTAAGCCAAAAGTATCTCATTTTTCCCCACCAAAGTAGTTGCCCATGAGACTGTGGTACCTCACCAAAAAAAAGTATGTATTGGTAAAGACAATATATAAAAAAATACTGAAATAGCACCACATAAAGAGACACCTCCCACCTGTGATGTCTTTAGACCAGGATGTGATGTATATTATCACCTTCAGACTTCCCATAGCTGCCCTCAGAATCAGTGACAAAACTTCTTGCTAAACTCAGGCTGTAATCAGGGTTAACTCTTTAGCTTTCCCTTTCTTCTCTATGCTTAGATACTTCTTTACACTTCAGACAGATAAATCCTGTGAGTAGCAGGGATTCAGTTCCAAACTCTGGAGTCTTGCTAAGTGTTTTTATTATTTATCATTATCTTTGCAGACACAGCTTTAAACCTTGTAAATGCTGCATTAAACAACTACAAAAGGAGGATTTAAAAACACCTCTGCATTATTGCTGAGCTCCCTTTGATTTGGTGCCTGTAACAAGGAGCTCACAAGAAGGAAACGCCATCACCGTGCGGAGTTGCTCTGCAGTGTGTCAGCTGGGAGAATGTCCCAGCAGCCACAACCATCTCCTGGAGATGTGCCCTCATTTTCTTCCTGTGAACTTGAATAAAAGCGTCTCCACTCGACTGCCCCTGAATGAGGCACAACAACAGATGAGGGCCAGCGAGTGCCAAGGAGCTGCAGCCCAGGGCGGCTCTGAGCGGTGCTGTGCCCCAGGAGTGGTGCTGTGCCCTGAGAGCGGTGCTGTGCCCCTGGAGTGGTGCTGTGCCCCAGGAGCGGTGCTGTGCCCTGAGTGCCCCACGGGCAGCACAGCTGGGGCAGCACAGCCAGGGCAACCCATGGTGCCGAACACTGGTGGTCTCTGCAAGGACAAACAAGTCCTGAGGGTTCTTCGGGCAGAGGGAAGGGTGCACGTATCTGTCTCACCACAGCCTGAGCTTGTACCAGTACTGAAAGAGCTGCACTGAAGGGAGTTAACTGGGCTAAGGTGCTGCAGCTGGAAGGCTTCATTCCCACATCCCATCACTCACATCGGTGAGGCTGCTCAGGGGGACACAGGAAAAGGTGCACAATCCCAGGAGAAGAGGAGGGAGGCACAGCAGTCATGAAACACAGAGAGCACAGCAAAGACATAATGCACACCACATGCTGTATCACTGAGCTCCACTGAACTGCACTGGAGTTGCACACAAAGCCATCACAGAACTCATTCCACCTCAGACACACCAAGTTAGGAGGTAGATGTGTCCCTTACTCAGTGTTCCATGAACAGACAGCATTTCCTCTTTCACGTTGCCCCTCCTGGCTACAGAATCCTCAGCCACACCAACGGGCAGTTGTGATCCCTCTCCCTGTGTACACTATGCCTGTGCTTTGGCCTCTGACAGAAATGACTCCTTCCTGGAAAGCATGGACCAGCACCACCTGTGTGCACTGAATCCAAGAGGTAATCCAGCCAGTTTACAGCAGAAGACAATCTGTCTCCACTACATTTCTCCACCCAACCCAACTCTGAGAGCTTGTCTTAGACTCTACCAAGATGTTGGCTGATACTACTCAGCTTTCCTTGCCCTCTTTTCTTACTTCCCCATGCATACATGTATGCATTTTTAAAATGCTGGTCCCACTACCAAGGGCATTTGAGCTGCTGCATCTGTTGCTAATCTGTGCTACATTACTCAAGAGGCCTGGCAACACAGAGTGTGAATTGTTACTGTGATACAATTCCTTTACACTGGGTTCTCACCAGCTTTATGATCTGCACAGGAGAAATAAATATTATCTAAACCAAGAAAATAATTCCTGTCTCTATATGTTCAAATCCCAGTGAAACCTGAATAAGAGTGGGAAGGGGCATCTGTTTACACTGAGGCAGGAGAGGAGGAGAGTTCCCTGAAGGCAGGGACAGCTGGAGTTTGTCTGACATGGAGCTCCTTTACTGTGCATCCTATGGCTGTGGGTGCAGGACTGCAACAACAGAGGTCTTTGACACATCATTTCCAGCTGCTAATATGGAATCAACCTTGCTAGGAAACAAAAGGTTTATTTCCTCTATCTCCCTTTCATTCCCACCTGAATCTGAAGTCTTGTCTGTCTTCCCATTGTTCATCCTGTCCCCCCATGAATCCACTGTCCATGTCCAGCACAGAATCCAGGGTTATGTGCTGGCCACCTGGTCCCAGTGGCAGCCCCAGAACAGCCACTGGAAGTGAGCGTTTCCAGAAGCAGGAGAAGGGCTGCCTGCCACAGGACAACATTCCTTCAGGGCCCTGGTTTAGGCAGCAAAGAGCACTCATGTGGCAGCCTGAAAGGCCTCCTGAGATATCCCATTCATGCAGGGAAAGCAAAATGCAGTCCTGCAGTTTGTGATTAAATCATGTAGATGACAGTGCAGACTCACTTTATTCAACAGTTTTTCCATGTGCTAGAAAAGAGAGAGAGAAAGAAATAAAAATTACAGACACTTCTTCCCTTAGACAGGAATCTTTACATAAAGGCCAAATCACCAAATTAGCCTGAGAGCTAATCCTGAGAGCTGGGAATGATGGGAGAGATGAACTACTGCAAGTAAAACTCCCAGCAATGCTTTCCCTAACCACAAACAAACCTTTGGGAGACACAGGCAGTGTCACTTTGGGGAGCTGCATTTCACATTCCATCCAAGCCTGACAGAGCTGACTACAAGCAGCAGGCATATATTGAAAGTGAGTATTTAGGACACATCCTGTTCTGGGACTGCTAACCCAGTTCTTCTGCAAACTTGAAAAGTTCCATAAAACTTTCAGGGGCTCCTCCAATTGCAAGAAAATGACATTACATGCTTAAGACTGCACATCACTCCCAGACTTCCAATCATCTCATAGTTTGTGATGAAAGCAGCTGCTTACGCTGATTTCCCACCCACACCTGGGAGTGCCTTGGGTGAGGTATGAGGAGCACATTATGTGGACAGCAAGGTGTGTTGGGCACAGAACTCAGCCCACTCCAAGCTGGTCCCACCATGGGCCTGCAGGAACCTCTGTGTGAGAGGGGCAGAGCAGCACAGTGCCCAGTGCCAGGACACCTGATTGGGAGAACTCACAAACACAACAGCCACCTTTGCATCGGACAGACACTGTGCAGGCAACTGGCATGAGGCACCCAATGTCTCCTGTGCAACAATGCCCAATCCACGCAGCACTGTGGTAACTAAAGGCACTGTGAGCTTTGCACCAGCTTTCTCTGTATCTCTGCCCTACCAAAGGCTTATAGAACAAACTGCTTGCTGTCCCTTCCACAGCAGCACCAACACCAGGTAGCCTCTCAGATCCAATCCTGTAGATATGAATAACCTTCAAAATAATCAGACAGAGCTTTGGAAAGAGAACCGAGTCAAAAGGAACCAGCAGAATGTTATGACAGCACCAATCAGAGAGGCTGTGAAAATAACCATCCCACTCAAGGGCTTCCCTCAGCCTGGTTTCATATGCTGAGGCCAATTGGTGTTGGAGTTGTAACGCTACAGAGTCAGAATGACCTACTTTTACTCCCTACAAGCAGGGACACATCGTAGTCCCTATTAATAATATACACACTTCAGTTTAAATCATGTGCTATAATCTCAATATTGCTTTAGTCCTTAGAGTAATAAACCCCCAAAACCCTAGTTTACAGAAACATCTTTAATACATGAGCATTTCAGTTGTTTGCCACAGACTCATGAGCTGAGGTTTGATCCCAAAGAATGTGTTCTCTTTCTGTTGACTCCTTACTGGAGTTAAATCCCCTTTAGCTCAGTGAGTCTGGCAGATTACAGCAGAAGAACCCCCATTCTGGTCTCACAGGTTATGAATTTTGTATATGTGATGATGTTAAACTCAACAAAGCATCCTTTGTGTTCCGCTAGGGCCTTCTTGAACATTATGAAATCTATTCCCATTCCAATACTCAAAAGGTATGTAACAAGGGAATAAATGTGACAGCTTTATCCTAATCCATCAAACCACTGATTGCCCCTGCTTCCCAGGAATCTCTCACACACACTTGTTCCAGTCTAAAAAAAAAAATCTGATCAGCCACGTGTGATTTTTCAAAGCAAAATAGGACCCAGTTGAGGTTATCCAGGCAAAAATCATGAAAAATTCAAGCAGCAAATAATGTACTCCCAAGGCAAACAACAGTCAAGTTCCCAGAGCCTCTCAGCAAAGCACTCAGAGCTGGGGCTGGGGAAGAACCCCCTTGCTCAGTAGAAAGAGGCCTGTGGGCTCAACACCGTGAAATGGAATAAAACTGCCTTTGTGGAGCATCCCGGGGAGAAGGACAAAGGGCCTCTGCCACCACAGCATTTCTGAATGACACAGTCCTGCAGCACCTCCAGGTCTCCTCCCACCCGCGGCAGAATCCCAGGAAACTGAGTGCTTATTCATGCCTTGGGCTCTGAGCATTTTCCCAGTTTCTCCCTGCACCCTCCAGTGCTGACCAGTTAACAATATCTTCTTTTAGCTCGCTTCTTGTCTGCCACTTCCGCATTTAATTGCAAGTTCATGGGTATAAAGTGGCCTGAACAGCTGAACTAAGTCATCTTGATTTGAAGGGTCCCTTTCCTCATAAAAGGGGAAACAGTTCTTTCTCTGTCTCTCTGTCTGTCTTCATTTCCCTTTCCTTGGCCACTTCTCCCCTTCCCCTCCCCCATTTTTCTCTTTCCTGTTCCCTCTCCCATCCTCTGTCTCCTTCTGTGTCTCCCTCTAAACCAAATTCACGCCCCTCAGAGATGCTGGTGTGTGCAGGGAAGGGAAGGCCAAGCCCTCAGCCACTGGCACCTGCCCTGGCAGTGGCTCCCAGGCTTGCCCAGCCATTTCCAGTCTGCGTCAAACCGGCTGCAGCAACACCCCGAGCCGAGCGCGTGGGCAGAGCTCGAGTGGCAACAGAGCTGCTGAGAAGGGAACTGAGGTGGGAAACACTCTGTGTCCTGCAGCAGGGAAAAGCTGGAAACCCCAGTGGGAACTTCTGCACCAGGTCACAGAGAGGAAGCAGCAGCAGGAACAAACAACACACAGAGCTGCACCAATGTCACCTGCTCTGACTCCACAGTGCAACACGGATTCTGACTCCACTGATGTCACCTGCTCTCACTCACTGGGCAGGAGCAGTTTATCAACACTGTAGTGCGTAAAAAAGAAAAATGAAAGGAATAAAACATGGCAACAGGTGTCAGCTTAAAAGGACATACAGTCCTGGCGGGACTCTTCTGACAGTTACTGTGCCAAGGAGGGGGAAATCTGCTGCCAAAACCAAGAGCCACAGTAAAACCAACATTGCCCAGTGAAACCTGAGACACAAACCCTGCCAGTTAATTAGTTAGTTGGGCCATATGAAAAATAAGATTTCATCTCTTTCTTCCCTCTCTGCTCTTTGCAAGCTTGCCAGGCACCTACAATGCCACAATTTTATGCAAAAGTGGAAACTAGTAGGAATTGGAAGCATGGAAACTAGTTATGATTTCCCTGCTAATAACAGCAAAAAATATTAAAGCTTTTTGTCATATTTCATTCCAATTAGTTCAAAAACACTGCAGAAGGGAGAAGGCCTTTTCAGGAAAGGTTAGTACAATTCTGAGGGTTCTGCTGTGAGAAAATGTGGCTGTTTGAGGCAGTTCTAACTCTTCTCTCACTCCTACATAGCAATTTTGTCAAATACTCCAGCAGTGATCCACAAATCCCAATGGTTTCTGCTGCCACAACTTCTTCCAGAGGTTGGGCTTCCTAACACCTGCTCTGAAGATAAATGTGTCCCATCTGGGTTGGAAGGGTCCAGACACAGAACTACCAAAACGCTGCAGCACCAAAGAAGGCAGCAGAACCCCCATCCTGCTGCAGCACAACCTCCAGCCTCTTGTGCCAGACACTTAACACACTGCTGAGGTTTTACCCACTGAAAACAGAGAAGCCAAATTGCCTTAACACTTCTACACATCAAAGCATGTATCTGTTCCCAGCTAACGACAGCGGCCTCTGGCCACAGAAAAAGGCTTTGGGTCGCTGTCCTTCGTGTTTTGTGCAGTGTGGCACCAACACTCAGGAGCAGGCCTTGCTAAGTTCTGCTGGCCTTGAACTGGTGCAAGGTGGTGTTAAACCCTTCTGTTCTGCAAGGCTGTTTCACAGTGCGGCCACTGGGATTGGCAAGTTCAGGGCAAAAGCCACTGGCATTATTCTTTTTCGCCCACAGTCACCATTTTTTCAGGCTCCCCAAAGCCACTACTAATGGAAAAATGTAAGGACAAACCAGAGGTCTGTCCCATGGCCAGGCACAGTCCAGGCCTTCCCTGGAAGGTGACAATGCCACCCAAGCTCCTCCTGCTAACCTGCCAGCACGATTTCTATCTGGACAACAAGCAGCTGAACATGTAAAACTGTCGATTGTGGACCAACCAATGAACTACATGACAAATGATACAGAGCAGAGGCTCATCAACCACGAGAATTCAGCTGTCTCTACAATCAGAAGGATTTCTCTGAGTGGGGGTGCAGAGGTATCTTAATTCTTTGCCTTTTGAGTTCTGAGATTTTCAGTGCTGGTACATTCTGATGCCACAGGCTGGTCTCAGTTTCCCTGAGGCACAGACTTCATCAAACTGCATCCACACACCTCTGCTGTACAGCTGTGGGGCTTTTATTCTGCTCCCCAGAGACACAGCTTTGTAAAACTGAAGCTGTCAGAGACCTCCTTAAGGCCTTGTGTGATAATTTGCATGATTAAGAAAAAAAGCTAAGGCACACTAAATGCCACAGATTTTTTTTGCCAGTTTTAAGAACAAAGGAATGTAAGCACATAAAGAGATAACAGAGTGAGAGAAAAGAAAAAGTGGAAATATGAATTGCATGAGATAAAGTCCACAAGAGAAACCAAGAAGGGCCATGTGCAAGCTGTGAGAGCTCTTGGGCAGCTCGGCCCCACCCAGACAGCACAGGGACCATCACATGTGGAACCTCATCCCCTGCTACAGATGGAACCACTGTCCCCTGCCCCTGGGTGCAGAGCCCAGAACTGCTGCTAAAGGTATCACTGCCATTTGCTACAGAGTGTAAAGCAGCACTTTGTTCTCGTTACACTCAAACAGCACTAAGGCTCTTGGAAATAACAACTCTAAGTGGATTTTAGACACTGCCTGTGCTGCTGTGGCAAACACAGGATCCAGTCCCACTGACTCCGGATTTAACAAAGCACGACTTGGATACCACAGAAATACTCAGAAGTCCTGAAAGGAGATCCCCCCAGACCAGCCCATCAGGCATATGCTCTGGCAGATCATATCTTGCAAACAGATTTCAGAAGCAGACTTTGGAAAACAGCACCATCTGGATCAAATTTGCAACTCTACCCATAAATAAGCAGGGACAGCTTATGGCACCACAGAAAGCTTATTTATAAAGTGTGGGAATACAGGGCTGTGAGGCAGCAGTGCAAGGGCAAACACTGTCTGCAGCAGTGAAAATGCAGCTGAACCACCGAGGATGTGGGATGGGCAAGCACCTTCACAGCAAAACCAACCTAGCCAGGGCTAAGGCAACTGGAACTGAGGGGCTGCATGTCAGGAACATTCAGAGAAAGGTGAACCCAGCAGGCTCTGGAGCTAAATTCTAAATTAAGTTAGGTGATTTTGCTCCACATGACAGAGTATGTTATTCTGATAGTCATGTCACAAAGTTATATTGTCATCTTACAGAATCTTCAAGACAGTATATTTTTAGGACAGACATGAAACCAGAAATAAAATAAATTACCTGTTACAAGGGATGTTCTGGGCAATCATTTTACACTATTAACCTCCCCCAAATGTGAAACACCCACACAGTATCACAGGATACCCCCCATGGTCCCCCTTCCTGTCACTGGTAACACCATCACGAAACTGGATTCCATGTTTTGATTTTAGGGAAATCTGTCATTCCGAGATCACTTTTGTTTTACTTGTTTTACTATTATTTTTTTCAAAGAAAGTATCCACACTTTTTATGTGTCTTTAGGGATTTGCTCTGTTTTTAAATACGCCTGTTTTTTTGGAGAAGTTGGGGGAACTTGTTTGAATTGACTTACAAAGGTAAGTGCCATTTACTTTGCTGAGAACTGGAGCGATTTAGGACACCCCTTCTCTTGGTTGCCCCTGTGCTGCTGGAAGGTGCTGTCCCTACTCTCAGCAGAGTCAGCCCACTCAGTTCCAGGTGCCAAAGGAACACCTTGAGCTAAACCTCTGAACTTTTCACTCTGCTGTATTAAAGATCCCTCACAAATTTCAATGAGACCAAAAGCATGAAGGTGATGACTGCACAAAGCCAGGTAACAGGAAATAATCAGTCAGGAAAGCTGAATAAAGGCAATTTAAAATGCCTTTGACTAATTCCTCTGTGCTGCTTAAAATCAAAGCATGAAGGAAATCAGGACTACAAGAGACCAGAAAGCCACCCTGTGACCGAGGCAGACACACAGCACCCTCCAAACTTCTGTCAGCAATCTGCTTCATTCATCTCAACAAGAACTAGTTTCAGACACTTAAAAACATTCCCTTTATCTATTTCACTGCTTCATTTTTCTGATTTTTTGAAAGCATCTCCTATTTTCCTCAATTGCTGCAATGTAAACCCATTACTTGTTGTCCCACCAACTATGGATGCAGTGAAGAGTTTATTCCCTTCCTCCTTTTCCCTTTTCAGCCTGAGCAATCCCCACTGGTGCAGACTTTGCTTTGGAACACTTCTCATGTCCTGGAGCACGACGAGCACGTCTGTCCCACGCACAGGTAACAAGAGCAGCCCGTGGCTCTGGGTGGTTGGTTTGGTGCTCGCTTGGAGGAGCAGAGCCCAGGCTGTGCCCCCGAGCAGCCCAGGGGCCGGCAGGACAGCCTGGTGGCACAGCTGGGCAGGGAATACGGGCTGGCTCCCGCTCTGGCACACGCACCCTCGGGGCTTGC
Source organism: Sakesphorus luctuosus (assembly GCA_013396695.1). Classification (NCBI taxonomy): domain Eukaryota; kingdom Metazoa; phylum Chordata; class Aves; order Passeriformes; family Thamnophilidae; genus Sakesphorus; species Sakesphorus luctuosus. Next base: position 288,801 of record VWZD01010231.1, read on the forward strand.
ACACAGCACAGGGGAAGGGACAAACAGCACTTCGGTTTCTGCACGTGCTAATGACTCTTCAGTTTCTTTTGGAAGGAAAGTTACATCTCAGTTCCGAGTCTGCTGATTGGGCTCTTAGGCTTTTTCTTCTCTTTTCAAAAATCCTTTCTTTCAGCTCTGTTCCAGGGGCTTGCCTGTGCTGTGCTGTGCCTGCTCTTGGCTCTGCTATGAGCTCATCTGTTCTGCAACAAAGAAAGCCACCACCCAGAAATGAAGAGAAATGCTTGCCTGTTGTTGCCTCAAACCCAGCCTTGGAGCAGTCATCTTACTCTGTTTGAAGTTATTTCTGCCTCTGAAGCACTGGTGGCCTCAGATTCCACCAATAATTTGGAGATTACATTTTTTCCTCTTAAAATTCAAGGCAGGAGGGATTGAAATTTCTACTATGTTCCGGCGACTGATGTGAATTTATACCTCCCTGCTACTTTATTTAATGAAAGATTTGCCTGGTAATATACAAAAAACCAGCAGATTTTTTTGTTTCTTTTTTTTTATTTGCTTTGCTGAAGAAACAACCACTGCATCGGGAGAATTCAAAACCTGGAAAGCAAATAGGAGCTCCCGAGGAGGGGCACATTCATCTAATATTTAGCCCCACACTCATTATGCAAGAATACCCTCCATATCTCACTCCAGACTCTGCCAAGACTTTCAGCTCGTGCCTCAGCAGTTGTACCACACATCAGTGGGTTAGGAGTGCAGAGTTATGACTGCTGTGTAAACTCATCAACGCTCCACTTAAATCAGTAATAGCCAAGAATTCACCATAAAAACCAACCCCCATAGCTGTACCCTAGTCTAGAAGGCACTTCCCATGAATCCCTTGGGGAAGTGCATATCTGTGTGTGTACGTGTGGTGTGGGAGGAACTAACCTGGCCTAAGTTTTAGCAACTGAAAACATAAACACATGGAAAGCAACAAACTGCTCAGAAGTAGCAGCCAGTTCCTCCAACCAAGGTTTTCAGGTAGGGCTGTGCCAGTACTCCAGTCAGGCCCCATCCCCTCCCTTGCTGGGCAGCAGGCAGGGGCAGACCCAGACCCCTCTGCTGAGCCTGCAGGCCCAACATCTCCTCCTGTGCAGGAACAAACCTCATGGGATCCCTTTCCTCTCCTGCTGAGTATTTATCCCTCATTGCACAAAAGTCCAATTTCAGAGATGAAGTTGAAATATCAGCACTCCTGTATTTGTGATACTGCCTGCAAAGATAAGTTTTTACACATTTTTCTAACCTGTTCTGTTGTCATCTTCTTTACATCTTTGGGTATATAATTCCTTTTTAAGCAACTTGACCTAAAAACTTTACATGAAGGGAAAAGATACTTTATTTCTCAAGAGTTCATAGCCTTCTGTTTATCCCCTTGAAGGTTAAAATAAGCACTAGTCACTTTGAAAATAGTTATTTCATTCTACAGTTGCTCAAGAGGCAGCTCCAGTCAAAGCTGGAAAATGAAGAGTAAGAGCAGGTGAATGCTCTAAAAAGCAGTTTTTGCAATAACACCAAGAACAGCAGAACCACCTGCTGCACAGCTCCAAAGATAAAACTAACAACTTCCAGCATTCTCCATTCATAACCAGGAGACCTCTGTACAAACACTTTCCTCAAGTTCTGGACCCATGGAAACTCTCCTAGTTGATGCCATCCATGATTAATCAGGTTCATATCTTTGTGCCACACTAACCCTCCCCTGCCACACCTGTATCTTCTCGACAAGAGACAGAATGTGGAGAACTGGCATTCCATGGTTCCTCTCCATCTCTCTCCTGAAATATATTCTGCCTGAAAACAATGAGAGCTTCTTCACTGGGTATGCACAACATGTACAACTCGCTCAGACCTCAGTGTTGATTAAAGGAAGATGTGGAGAGAAAACTTGCAATAGCATTTCACTGCATGCCTGAACTTCACTCCACATTGGAAATCTGCAATTGATGTACATGTTTTGTCTCTCTTCTCCCTCACTCCTACAATCAGAATGACTCCACAAACAAGGACAAAGTGAGATAAAAGGATTGCCTCATTAGGTAGAGTCCCCTGTCAGAAGTGCTCTTATCATCAAGCACCGACCCTTTTTCCTCCAGGCACTCCAGAGCACACTCTGCTTCTGGAGAGGCCCCCCTGAATGCCACAGCACCCCTGGGCCCCCGGGCAGTGTGTGCTGGCAATATTGGGAGTGCTGGGCCCCCGGGCAGTGTGTGCTGGCAACACTGGGAGTGCTGGGCCCCCGGGCAGTGTGTGCTGGCAATACTGGGAGTGCTGGGCCCCTGGGCACAGTGTGTGCTGGCAACACTGGGAGTGCTGGGCCCCTGGGCACAGAGTGTGCTGGCAATACTGGGAGTGCTGGGCCCCCGGGCAGTGTGTGCTGACAATCCTGCTGGGTGCTGGGTGCTGGGCCCCCGGGCAGCGTGTGCTGGCAATCCTGCTGGGGGCCTGGACTGAGCACCCAGCCAAAGGCTGCCCAAGGCAAACAGGCAACTGAACGTCATGTCACCCACACACCCAAGGGCCAGGGAGACTCAGAGCCAGCTCCTGCCACTGCCTGGTGTTTGAGCTGGGAAAGAGAGGCTTCCTCTTTAAGGAAAGATTTCTCTAATAATGAGCAAAAGCAGAAGTTCCTCACTCAGCCAAATTGCCCCGGAATGCATGACAGAAGGGGCAGATAATACATCTCTAAGTAAGAAGCTTTGCAATGAAAAGATCATGAGATTTCCGTCACTAGTGCCACAGCTGGTGTTACCATTTGATGAAAAAATTACACTCTAGCCCAAATTACTCCCCATATACCAAAAAAAAAATCCATTTGGGAAATCTGTTTTTACTTCACCCCAAAGTGTCAACCCTTCTGACCAATTCCACCAACTCAGTGAAACTTGCTTACCCAGCAAATAGCCCAGCCTAGAAAACAGAAGCAGACTAAGACAGCACATTTCTCTTCCTCCTTTGAAACCATCCCTCAAATATCATCTGTATTTAACATTTCTTAATTCTAAAATGTTCCTATGAGGGCATTACTCTGCCCCTCCACAAACCACTCTCCCACCAATCTCACCAATCTGTTCTTCAAAAGGTTCAGTAGTACCATGATTTGCAGGGAGATTTATGCTCCTGGTTTTATTTTGCTACAGTGTTAGTTTGAGCAAAGCTGTCATGGCCTCTGAGGTTCAGAACTTGGGAACAAAAGTCTTTTTATGTGAAAATAAGGAGAATTTTTAAGGACAACACCAACAAGGGTGGTAACTGAAGATATATCTTCAGATTAATGAAAAGATGGCAGGTGAAGCCTTAGGAGATCAGAAGTGTGCAGAGAGGTACAAAACATGCCAAAAATAAACCCTCCTGTCCCTAAGGACAGGTTTGTGCTGGGAATTTCAGGATTCAAACACTCCTTTAATTTGCCTTCAAACTGCAAGTCTGAACCCTGGAGCTGAAAAACTGCAGAGGAAGAAACTTCCTTTCTGTATAAGTGTCTCTGAAGTACAGAGAGCCACACAAGTGAAATGTTCTATATACTGACTTTTACAACCTTTTTGAAACTTCTCCTTGAGTCCAGCTTGGCCTGTGACAGTTTTACTTTGCTTGCCCTACAGAACGCAGGGCCAGCACCAGCAGTACAATCCAACCACTGACACTTTCACTTCATCTCTGTCTTTCATTCCCTTTGTGCTCAGTGTGTGCTGAGTTGCAGAGCTCAGGCTGCACTCGCTGCCTCTGAAAGCACTTCTGCACAGTGCTGGGCAGGGTTTGTCTCAGCAGCTACACAGACAGACAGGCAAGTGTGAAACCAGCAGGTGTCCAAGTGCTTGCACTTGCACTTGCTGAGATTTTAGCAGGAGCACAACTGTTCAGACAACTGTCACTGAGTCATCCTGAGGCACAACACAGATTCTTTGTTTACATTTTTACTACTCCCTGAGAGCAACGGGAAGGTGCTGACTGGCAATTCCTGCAGGGCCCAGACTTCCATTCTACACCTTATGTTCACACAGGACTTGGGCAGGAAAACTCCCAGCACAGTCTCTCGCACCCAGCAGATATTCCCAGAAGGGAAAACTGTTAATGCCTCCCACTGATCCTTTGTCTCTGCACAGACACTGCCAATAGTGCTTCTGGATATACCCCTGGAACTGAGCTAAGACCACCAATTCATCAAGCACTGACTGCCAAGGATGTGTCAGCTGGTTGCCAGAAGGCTGAGTTAAAGAATTAACATTTTTGTTGCACTTTTTCACAAAAAAAGTCATGTAGCTCAAGGGATATGTTTTGCTCAATTTCTTCTGTAAGAGAGGTAAGGAATGGACACAAGGCTCTGGCTGTTCCTTCACTTGCAGTCTTTGAACAACTCATTTTGGCTTTCTGCACCTCAGTTTCTCCTGCCAAAGACTGGTCATCTGTTTTGAGAGGATCCAGCCAAAAAAGTGCTGCATAAACAGAGACCAGTATCTTTATTATTAATGCACTTGAAAGCAAAGTTTCTTCCTCTCTAGGGGACATGGCCTGAACCTTTTCCTTGCCCTGGGTTAAGCCAGTTGTTGGTCCCACACTGCCCAGCAGCTCCCCCAGAACCACAGGGGCAGAGAGCAGAGAGCTGCTGCCAGCAGCCCTGTCCCCACACACCACCTGGCCATGGCCATGCTGCCACTGCACTTTCATTCTTGCTTGCTCTTGGCAAATTTCAGTTCCTCTGCCTGAGTGCTATAAAAATTTTGATTCATACTTTACTTTCCAAATACTGTGGCTTTTCTTGTGCAACTGCCGGAGAAAGATGGATTGGCCTGCGTTGTGCAAAGGGCTCTCTTAGGAGCCACTGCATGCACAGCAGAACAGGCAGAACCCATCAGAGCCTGGCTGCTCCTTTGGGCTTTGTTTGATGTCAAGATGCATATTAAGCTGGTTTTGAACAGGGAAGGAAGCAGAGGTCAGGGTGGAACCACCAGATGTACCTTGCTGGTCATGATGTTCACACTGTACACACGGAAGGTGCTGATCCTGCAGGGAGACAGGCACCTGCTGGAGCAGGCTGAGCTTCCCCAGCTCCCTCGTGGGTTCTTATCTTACCTATTATACTTTATTTGTCCAATTTTGTTTCTAAATGCTTTTTGCCCTTGTTCCCTCACTTCTAAGGGCAGTTATTCTGGCAAATGTTATTTCTAAGTGCCGAAGGAGGAACACACAGGAGTGAAAAGAACCACGTGCAGTCAGGTTATCAGTCCTTGCACAAGAGCTGTGCAATCACTGCAAGGGAAGGCAACAGCACACCAAGACTGTGGGGCAATGTGACTGAATGCAGCACAATCTTAGAAGTTCCATTCTGGCAAAGCTGCAGCCTCAGTAAAAAGCCCAGCAAAGCAGGTACTGCAACTCCAAATGCACCGGGTTTCATGCTAAGTTAAAAGCTCCAGGGGTACTCTTGTCTTGTATAAATAACTTACCTGGTAAATCTCACTTGTGAACTATACCTCCCAAACCAAACATCTTTGGTCCTGACAGCCTGAAAATCACTAGTTCTTTACTGACAGGTTTCCAGAACACATTCTCCTCACATGTGAGCAGGACACTGGTGCCAGTGCAGAGGAGGGGACACATACTTGCAACAGTGACAGTTTCCCACGTAAAGTTTTAAGAGCCAAGGAAGGAGCCAAACTCTATAAAGGTGTCTCCCCAATCAATATGTGTCTCTCCTTTTCCTGCTGAGGGATCATGCCTCTGACAAACCAATGCCCACAGCAAACACACTTCTGCAGCTCTCCTTGGAAAACTTCCCCCACTGTTCTTCCCTTATTCTGTGTCATGTCAACACCCTCTCCTCACAAACAGCTGCTTCCCATCTGACTTCCGAGCACAGTTTCAGTAACACAACACAGACAGAACCACCAGCGCCCAGAGGGACAGGAACTAAAAAAATTATATGCAAGTGTCCAGTGATTATCATTTAAAGCCTTGAAGGGAAGTAAATAAAAGAGAAATGAGCAAGCAGTCTTCATATGAAGGACCAAAGTGCCTTCAGTTCATGGGATCTCAGCTCACAACTGTCAGTAATGATACTCTGAATTAGGTAATTAACATCCAGTTTCTTTTCACCCTATCCTGAAGTAGCCACCAGCCACTCAAAGTGTATTTCCTTTCTGCCCCCTCCTCCACAGATTAAACAAAATAAAAGACCTCAAGTAATGACAACAGTCAGTAATGACAGAAGTCTAAGGAAGGCTTTCAAACCATATTTCCAGCACTTCTGCCCTGGCATGTAGAACTTTCACCTCCCAACAGAGCAGCAGCGATAGAGGCCCCACAGCCGCCACCCTCCCAGCGCTGGGGCTGTGTCTCAGCTCCCTTCTGCCAGAGGCCTTGGCAGGATGTAGCACAGCCGGGGTGGGACCCTCAGCCATGCCTCCACCGCCGAGCCCCACGGGCCCGGGCATGGCCCTGAGCCCGGCACTTCTGGGGGAAAACTGGTGGAAGGTTCCTGGCACGCTTTGGCCTGGGCCTCCTCTCATTGTCCCAGACAATTCCCAGGCACGGTGCCATCAGGACAGCCCAAGGACCACTCCCCACAGACAGCCTGAATGCAGCCATCCTGCTCAGAGACTCAGATGGCTCAGTGGTACAGGACAAGGCCAGATCATGCCATTGGGCCTCAGGACCACAGAACAAAACCTGGCCCTGTTTTGTTTACTCCATTTGTAGCCTTAGTCTCTTGCTTAACCATACACAGCATTAACCACCGACCTGCTCTAACAGCACAGATAAACTTTTGCCTCCATGCCTTTTCCTCTGTGACCTACTTATTAAAGAACCTACTCATGTACATCTCCATTAGGCTTGTCCATTTTTCTCACAACAACTTGGATTCTGTTTAAAAATCAGGTTTCAGAGTGCAAAACATTTTACGAGGTCAAAAGTTTTACAGCTTTCTGTTACTGCCCCTTCACACCAAGTGCAAGGGGCTCCTTCAGCCCCCCAGTGATGGGGTTAAACAGCCCCGGCTCCCCCCCGAGGTGACACTTCAAAGCAGTTCCCAGATTAGGCAGGAAGTCTCCCGGGACCAGCAGCTTTGCTGTGCAGCTAAACCGGCCACCTATCTGAGATACCAATTTGCATTTTAGTGAGTTCTTATCAGGAGTCTGTCCCCAAAGCAGGGCCCTCCACCAGTGACACACACTGACTATCAGGGAACTCCTCTCACTGTCAGCTTCCTCAGCCCCCCAAATAATCCCTGAATGCAACCTTTTATGTGTTCCCCTCTTTGCTGACAAGTACTTCTCTGGTGTATCCCACAACAGGTTGTTCCAAATTACCCAAACCATGCTGAGATGCCAGAAGAATGAGCAAGCAAAACTTTCAGGAGAAAAGTGTCATAATTGATGTGATTTACTGCACATAAAAAAGGTGTAAAAGGATGTGGGTGATGCTGTTAGGACTTCTTTAATCTAAGCCCGTTACATCATGTACAAAGTACCCAAGGTCTGACAGCCATCCAGTAAAATGAGTCTCATGGGTTTAAAGCTGTTTCTTAGTAAATCACTCAGATCCCAAAGAGAAGCATCACTCCTTGGTGTCACAGTGCAAAGGACTGTAGCAGCCCCTCTCAGGCAAGGGGTGAGCAGTGTGCCTGTCAGGGACCGGCACTTGCACATTCTGACACACTGGGTTAGACAGCTCAGCAGAAAGGATGTGGGTTTGGTGTCACCAAACGGCACTGGGTCACAGCTAAACAGCAGCCTGAGTGGTGCAAGTCAAACTGCAGGACCAACCACTTCAAGTTTCACACCCAGAACATGCAACCAAACAGTTCCCAATACATGCTGGAAGCAGAAGCCCCAGGAAAGTGGATCCTGTCACTCAGGTAGGGGCAACTAAACAACTGACCAATCCACAGAGAACACGGAATCAGCACCCTGTAGATTAGATTGTTTGCTCCTTTTTAATTTTTTTTTTAACTGAAAGTGTACTACTGGACCAAATCAATTGTGACTAATCTAGAAGATTTTTAACGACTAAACAACAATGGTTGTTCGAAAAAGATGCCCTCATTTTACATAAACAAAGCAGTTTGGGAACCAGCGAATTAACCAGTTGGCACAAGAACTGACCACAAGTAAAACCAGAAGCACAAAATGAAAATCAGGTTAAGAATGCTCAGAAGATTTGCTCCATGAGTCATGAGATAGCAGATCTCTGGCAGCAAGGTATTATTTGTATGGCTGATATGGCTGATTATGAAATAATTATAGCAATGGCAATAGCAGTGAGATTGACCCAATATCCTTACATGAACCTAAACGTTCCTTTAACACAGTGCCATCAGCTCAGTAACCACCCTAACCATAAAATAATCAGGGGTTAGAAATCTATTGCCCCCTCTGCAACTCAAAGACATATGACATATGTAGGAAGTGACACTGCAGCCAGTTTGTGACAATTCCTGTGCTGAAAGCAGTGGGTGGAAGGGCAGGAGGCCATTCAGACACAACCCTGACAACAGCAGAACGGGCACTACCTGCCTTCAGCTCTCAGGTTCCAAGGGGCCTGTCAGAGCAACAGCCAGCTGTGGGCACAGTGCCCCACGGCCTGACATGTGGCCCTCAGCTGTGTGAGCAGGAGCTACTCTGCTGGGAAGGGCTCCTTAGCCATGACCACTGAGCTGCTTCTCTGCTCTGGAGAGCTGCAGTTCAAAGGGAGCCAAGGCCTCTTCAGATGAGTGGCCTCGACAGAAGGAGGGCGTATATGCAGGAGTCAGGCGTTGTAACCAGAACCCCCTGAGGTTCTCTCCAGTGCAGACCGACTGCAGCTCTCTCTCTGCTGCAGCAGGACTCCAGGATACGGCAGAGACAGCATTAAAGCTTTAAGCACACTTGACTAAGCAATTAAGCAGGAATCTCATCTGTAGTGACATTTAAATCCAACACTTGGTCAAGTTTTAGGCACGCTGTTGGTGCAATCCCCAGCCTGAGCCTCGGTGTGTGATCCAGCAGGGAAAGCACTCAAGGCGGTTCAGTCAATGAGATGGCTTTGAATGAACTGCTCTGCTCCACAAGGAAGTCTCTGTAACCGATTGGGAAACATTGTTGCTTATTTCCAATCGTCTCTTCCCTCTAGCTGTTACAGGCTGAGAATGCTGGAGCCATTCCCACTCCTACATAGGAACTCTTCAAAATCGATAAGAAACAGGATAAGGTTGTGATGTTTCCAGCCCATCCTTCAAAGACACAGGGCTTGTTACTTCAACAGGAGTTGAAAACAGAACACAAAATACTGAGACGGAAAGCGACACAAAGAGAGGGGCAGGGGAGGAACGGATTGAAGCCACCCTAAAAGAGGAAGAAACAGCAGTCACCCTATGCCACAATGTAATTTTTACATCCTTAATTCGAACAGCCTTCGTGCACTCTCAGACAGCACCACCCCTGAGTTCAGCAGCCAAGGGATCATCTCCCAGTTCAGAGCGTTTAGCAGGAACACTGCTGTGTAAACACGCATTAAGTATCCCACCACAATAGAAACACAATGGTAATAAGCAGTGGCATTAGGGAACTACACATGTTTTCATGACATCTAAAGCACAAAACAAAAGGGCCTGGCTGAATGAGGACTGCAAGGAAACCTCACCACGCAGCCAGAGAAACTGGGAGATACAACCACTCACAGCAATTGCAAAGATTTATTCACAAAACCGATTCCTGTAATCATGGCAGTCACTATCAGCAAATGAACAAAATCTTCACAAACTAGACAAGTCCATAGAATATATTTCTCTTTCCCAGCTTCAAGAGTATCTCAAAAAAGGAGATGAAGTGTAGGAGATTTGAAAGTCTTTGCCACAGTAAAGGCCTGGTCCAAGATATGAGAGCTGAAATGAGGTTTCTGCAAAACTTTGTCGTTAAGTCCCCATTTCGTGCAAGCAAAGTGATGGCAGCCTTTGCACATACTGAGGGGCTGGGGCTGAGCAGACATGTGTGGGCCAGCAGTACTCTGGTGGTGGCCACGACAGGCTGCCATTTGCACAGGGATTTCAAGCACCACCAAAATCAAACCACACATTTATATCCTACACCACACTGCAACTCTGCAAGGCCTCCACCATTGCAGGCTGCAAATCCGTTTGAAGAGACCAAACCAGAAAAGGGATTCTACAGCTGGAAAAAAAAGTGGGAAATTCACACATAGTCCCTTATATTTTCTTGCAAGTGCCTGAAGGGAACAATAGGCAGGCAACAGAAAGAAGTAATTTCTTGAAAGCTTCATCTGTCACAGACTCATCTGTGTGCCTGAAGGCAGACACTGCACTGGGGAGATGCTGCTTTTCAAGCCTCAGATACCCTCTCAGGGTGGGATCCCTCTGGGACTGCCAGGTTCGGGACACAGGAAAGCTGCAAACACAGCACTGGCCTCCCCTTGAGGAGGGTCCAGGGTTGCACTGCCAGGGTACCCCCAGAAGCCCAAATATCAGACTGCTCCCATCAATGCTTTATGCTGACACAGTCACAGCCACTGGTACGAACAGGGAGTTGTCCTCAAGTGCAGGTACAAGCTCAGACAAACCTTTCTTAAGGCTCTTATGTCCCAATAATGCCCTATATAATGTACAAAACCCATGAAGTAAATCCCCTCCCTCAGCCAGCACTGCTACAGCATCGGGAGTGTCTCTCTCCTGGCATTTTGGGCACTAGAGTTCAGGAAATAAATAATTAGATAATCCAGATAACAGTACAGGAATTCTCACAAGTGCAATCAAATATCTTTTGAGAAAGAAAAGTTGAACAATTTGACAATTTAATCTAGTCTGAAATGAAATGGGAAAACACCCATGAAATATTTAAGGGTTTGACACAGAGAAAAAGATCACCTATGTGCTCACTGCAAAAAAATGTTAGACATTACTTAAGGCAGTAAGAAGACATTTCTAACAATAACAACATCTAAACATCAGGATAAACCATCAGAAATTAAGCTCCTTTCATACCAGAATGCGATGGGATGGTTTGTCAGGATTGTCTCCAAGACTGTTTTTCATGATCCTATGATATGATGTGGTTCTTCAATTTTCCATTTCCCATCCCTGCAAATCAGAACTCCTGCCTATGGCAGAAACATTTTCAGTGCAAAATTAGCACAGCTTTCAAACTTTTTCCTGTCCTATATTTAGGGGTAGACAACCTCCCATAATGGGGATAGGTCTGCTTTCTGCAAATCCCAGCCAAAATTGTTGTCAAATCAAACCTGCGTTCAGCCATGCATGGGGCTCAAATAACCTCTGCTCTCTGCGGTGCTTGGCTCAGTTGGTGACCCCCATGCCATGCCATGCCCTCCTGCCCACAGCCCAGGGTGCCTGTCCCTGCTCCTCTCTCAGCCCACACTCGCAGGGTTTGTGGCAGAGGCCCCAGGGGTGCTGGCAAAGCCCAGGGCAGCCGAGCTCTGGCTGCTCCCCCAGAGATCAGGGCACATGGGCAGACAGCAACTAGCACCCCGGGGCGAGAGGGAGGGACTCGGCATCGAGGCTGGTGGGTGAGAGCAGTGCAGCCAGGAGGTGAGAGAGGCAGCGCCAGAGCCAGCCCAAACACCGCACTCTGAGGGTGTGAGGAGGCCAGGGCAGGTCTGAGTTAAAGAGGAACAAGGGTCAGATGCACACCAAGCTGGAATGAGCTAAGGGAGACAAAGAGAAAGGAGTTTTAGTTCTCACTTGTGTGGCCGTACTGGGGAAACTACACAGTTTTCTCATCGGGGAAATTCTGTGAGAGTGAAAAAGAACTAAACAGTTCCATTCCTATAAAAATCCTGCTGCAGTCCAACAAAGCCATAATTTGTAAAGCCTCACTGCCACCCTAAGCTCAGACACACACGTCAGAGTGGGACAGATCCTGGCAATCCGGTGTCCTCCAGCCCTGCTCCTGGCCCCATGGCTGCAGACTGCACTCTCTGGACCACAGACTCAGATGAATAAATACTTTCAGAGCCTTCTCTTTGCTTTGTTTTGCTTTTCTGTTTTTCACTTATGTCTCACCTACATCCAAACTGTTTTCTTCACGTTCTCTCTTTGTATCCAGGTCAAAACAACCTTATAACTTACTTGCAGTTCAGCCTTTAGCAGCTGCATTTGCACTATGCTTAGTCTTAATAGAAAACTCTAGGAGCAGAATTGCCGACCTCAGATACTCAGGAGTCATAACAAAAGCCCCTGAAACCTCTTTGTTTTGCTACTGTTCTGTCTTCGCATGTGCTTTACAACCAGAAGGGCTAGAAACATGTCATTTAAAATGAAAGCTGTGATCTTCCTCAATTTACACACATCAGGAACCAGCCTTTTAAGAAAAATGTCCCATGATATTAAGAGTAAATGGGAGATCTTGATCATGTGCAGTCCCAGCAACTGGCTGTAGGTGACCAACTGACCCAACATAACAGAATAGCACAGCAATTTAGATTACTTCCAAACAATTTCCTTTTCTACCTCCTTCCTCTCCCCGATTGCTTTTAGCTGTCTCATAATAAAGGAGCAGCATTACCCAAACCATATGGTTCACCTTCCAGAACCAGCATTTCTCTGTCTGTGCTGGGGGTGAACAGGGAGATCAGGGTAGGACAGGAAACCACACCTCTCACAGCTGAGACAAATGGTCTGTGTGCTACTCTATCTGAGCACCAGAGCCCCATGGTGAAGGCAAACAGCATTGTGAAATATGAAGAAGAAAAAAAAAGCTGAGATCCTTATCGTGTTTCAAGATGGGTGGAGTGCAAAATCCAGAGATACTCGATCAATACAGCCATAGAGCAAGAAAGGAAAGGGAGCAAAACACAAATATTTTGAGTCTGTAGGATGTGGGTTAATTTATCTGATGGCACATCTTAACCTGATGTATTTATACAATTGATAGGATTGAGAAAGACTTCTAGTCTTCATATAAAAAGTAAAAGAAGATGGCATAGTATTAAAACCTAAAAATAGTACTGGTACAAGTACTTACACAACCTGATACCTATCTGGTAAGAACTATCCAACTTTCAGACTGTTTTCATGCTGCACAGAACAAACAGCAATTGCTCATACTAAAAGTGCAGCCTTTTATTCTGACATTAAAATTTACAAGTTGGTGGTTTGTCTTGGAAAGATGAAAGAGACATTTATACACAATGTAGAAAACAATTTGGCTTTACATATTGGCAATTATTTGGCTGTGGGAGCTGCATGTGCAGGTCAGAGCTAAGTGTTTAGTGAAATTAAAGGATGGGAAAAAAAAGTGATGCAACAAAATACCTACCTCTGCAACCCAGTGTGTTGGATAATTACTGCTCCTACACTTCCACATGTAGTTCATATGATTATAGCTCCAAACCGGTGAAACAAACCTTTACAGAGCTGACAGCTAACTGTCGTGTACCCCCTATTCAATCTATCTTTAGGGCTATGGTCAGTGAGGATGGCTGAAATTGCTCAGGGCCCCTGTGCCTCGTTATTTGAAAGCTGCTCTTTGATTACTGCAGTATTAGTGGCACAGCTCTGACTGGGGCTCTCTGCAATGGCCACACAGCACTCGGGCAGCACCCAGGCAGTGCCCAGGCAGCGCCCAGGCAGCGCCTAGCCTGTCCTTCCTCAGCAAACTGTGCCTGGCTGCCCCACAGCAGTGCACACCACAGGCAGGAACAGTTACCTGGGTCTGGAGCCTGGCCCAGGGCAGGGCTGCACCGCCCTCAGCCCACTGTGCTGCTGGGGGCTGGTGCCAGGGGCTGGTGCTGGGGGCTGGTGCCATGGCTGGGGCCACAGCCCTGTCCTGCCACGGACTCATGCCATAGTCCAGTCCTGCCATGGGCTGGTGCCACTGACAGCAGTGGGCATCTACCCCACTGCTCACCCTCCCTAAAATAACACCTGGGTTGAGTCAGTCACACAGAAGAGAAATATTTAACGTTACATAGACAACATAAACACTTCTGCATACAAGGCAGAGTTAAAAGAGGCCAAAGGATTAATTGAATCTTGACGTCTGGAGCCTGAAAATTTTCACAGTTTATGATCCCACCAGCGACTTAGAACAGAATTATCTGCCTTTATCTCTTTGAAGTTTATCTTACTCCAGAAACTTTTAGTAAAGTTCCATTAGCTTCGGACAATTTCCCACTTTGCTTCTCATTGGATCAGTAGTTGCTCAATGGTCTCAGCAGCAGCACCATCTGCTCCAAGCAGCTCTCTCTGCTGCTTATAAAGTTTGGCTGTGTAATTGGCCTTCATTAGTAAGTCAGTAACACGGCTGCATAACTGCAGTATGGCCTGACTGACACAGCAGCTCCTCCAGGAGCATTCCAGGTTTTGCAATATGATACCTGCCTAACAAATGGCAGATAAGACAGGACACAACACAGCATGCAAATATTCCTAATCCAATCAGCAACTTCAGGTCATCCACTGTGAGCTGGTAGAGAAGAGTTTTTCCCCTCTCTGCCTCTCATTTTGAGGCTTAATCCAGGAAAATTAAGACTATTGTGTTAAAAATTAAATAAAATTGTTACAAATCACATAGACAGTGAAAAATTATGGGACATCTAAGTTAAATTTGCAGATATAACTCCATTTGTCAACATTATTTTAGGTATGAAATGGAAAAAAATTCTCAAGACTAAGTTTAAATAGGTAAACATCTGTAGTATTTTCATTAAATGAGTACAAAACCCATAGCAAAATGTTCTTAATGGTGACTAACACAATTTTTGTTGTTAAAAAACTCCATGTTTAAAACTTTAATGATACCCACTTTATTTATGGAATTTATAGAAGCTAAATATGGACCACAATCTTTTAGGCAAAGCAAATAAGGATTGAGTCCTTATGGTTATAGAGAACCTACTTTCCTCTGCAGCTTAGTAGGAAAAGTTTGCTAAGCATATAAAAAAGAAAAAAACCGAAACCTTTCCTTAAACATGATCACATATGAATCTTCTAAAAAGATTAAAGTACTGTTAATAAGTTGAAGTTACTTTGTTTTATTTGCAAATGCATAATATTAAATACTTCAGAGCTCCTTCCACATTACCAGGGAACACAGGAAGCTGCTGCTAGCAAGCATCCTCAGTGCTGTGAATAAACCCATAGAATTTGGCTGTTTGCTCTTTAAAACATTGTTTGTTGAGAATCCTTAATGAGGACTAGGGCTTCAATAGCAAACATTTCACAAAGAACACAGATTCCCCCACAAAACCTTTTTCTAAAGCACAACTGTTCCAGCCTTCATTGGGAAAACTCATTCCGATGACAGAAAGATGAGATTTGGCCTTTCTTTATTTCATCCACACTACTGAGTTGCTTAAGCAAAGGAACCTGCACCCTGCGTGTCTCTCATCTCCTGTTTGACACGAACTTCCAGCCAACCCAGGCACTGCCCCTGTCCTGCAGAGCTGCAGCCTTTTGCTGCAGCCAAGATTACTCCTGGACCACATGGAGTATAAACCACTTCAGTACAACTCACACTATGAAAAACAACCAACCTCGCCCAGCCAGGCCGGTGGGTTAACCTGGTGCAGCACCCCAGGGAGTGAAGAGTGTGCATTTATTGTGCATGAGGAAATGCTGCTGGCACAGAACAGGAGCTGGGGGGCAGGAGACCTGTGGGGCAGGAGCAGCGCTTCCTGCAGTAACACCAGGGCACTCAGGAGAGCCAAGTGAAGGAGTGAAGTGCCTCCACCCGTGAGGCCCAAGCAGAGCCAAGAACACAAGGTCCCGGGGCTGCAGCAGTACTTTCTTTAGTGTATATTCTTGTGTCAGAAGGCAAAACTTTTGCACTAGAACTGCCTATAACCCCATGATTATACAGATGATAATATCCTTGCATGCCATGCCAGCTGCCCATCGTGGGAGGCAGGGCAGAATTCCCTCCTTTGGGTTACCTTGCCAGAAGGATTCAGTTATGGCTATCCATGCAATTTATCAGAAACTTTATTTTTAAAGCTTTTGTACCCTACTGCTCTTCTTAGCCTCACAGGGTGCAGCAGATGCTCATTCTCCTTTCCTTGGGGCTAACACCACTCAACTACCCAAACGCAGCTGGACAGATTCAGCAGATAAGAAGTAGGTCAATGACTAAAGAAACCGTCGTTACTTAGGACAGCACATTAATATTTGACATGTGCATGAAGTTAAGCCCGTGTGTGAATGCCGTTCTAAACCAAGGCTCAGAGATAGGAGAGATCCCACCCCTCAGTGCTTCACTCAAACATAATTCCCAAAGCACAGATTCCACAGGGGGGTAAAGCTGCACTACCAGAACCATCCCCCAAGATAACACTTCAGTCACTTTGCACCTACACAAAGTGCCTCAGGACGGCTCTGACTGCCCGCAGTGCCGGTCTGAGACCAAAGCCGAGGGTGTTCCACCAGGATCTTCTCCGGTCTTTAGCCAGGGCCTATTACGCACTACTGCTCTCATGAAAACTGCCAAGTTAATGAATATAAACAAATAAATCACTTGTTTTGTTTTTTTAATATATGAAAATCCATTAGTTAATGCTGTGAACGCATTTAGCTGAAAGTACTGAAGATAAAAGTATGTGTAGCTTGAAGTTACCTTCTAGGCTGCAGCTGATAAAGCCTCAAATTCAGTACTTAGGACAGAGGAGTTTTCTGAGGGATTTTGGTTTTATTTGCTCTGTAGGGTGGGGTACTTCTGCAACTTGCAGCTTTTCTTACAAATCTCACACTGAGACAGAACCACAGTCCTAAATGAAACTAACAGGCACTTCAGCTGGAAGCTTTCTCAGATTAAAAGCTCTGAGTTCAACTACTGGAGAGAGAAAAGGAGGATTCAAGTAGAGACTAGATAATAAAGCAACCACATCCTTTTCCTTTATCTTTTATGCTAGACAGCTTGCCACTTGGAAGAATCTGAAAAACACCGAAGACAAACTGATTTAAAACAAAGCAAAACAAAACAAAAACCTTGCCAGAAGGACAGGTCAAAAAGGGCCCAGGGTCTAAGCCCATTTAGATTAAACCAGAGTTTAGTATTTATCTAGCAAAACTGCCTGAACGATCTTTTAGAAATCTCTGCATAGAGTTTCCTTGCTTTGATTCTTTGAGTCTGTGATCAAATACTTTGTTCTTTTTTATGGCATTTTTGTTATCTAGTAACTTTTACTGTAGGCTTTTCTAGTTATTTGCAGGAGTGTGTTGGTGTGCTGATGAACTCCACATCGAGAGCCTCCACAGGAAAGGGGAAATATCCAGATGGAGTTTTCTTCTGAACTCGCCCGTGGATAGTTTCAGAGGCGGGTATGATTGTCTCCACATGCACAGACACACCCGGCCCAATCACGTAGTTATGTTTACCATTAAACCAAAATACACACAATATTTATTTACAAATAACTGGCAGTAAGAGTTCCACGTGGGTGTAAAAGCAACTTGTAACCACCTACCGCCACAGACACGAGGCGCTCCGGGAGCGGCGCTGCCGCTGAGGGCAGGACAGGGCAGGACAGCCTCGCACTGCCCCGCACCGTTATGGGCTGCCCCAGCACTGCCCCCCCACTGCCCCGCACTGTCCCGCACCGCCACGGGCTGCCCCCCCACTGCCCCGCACCGCCACGGGCTTCCCCCCACTGCCCCGCACTGCCCTCGCC
>VWZD01010231.1:318384-352195 GCA_013396695.1 Sakesphorus luctuosus
TGTGTGTGTGCCCAGCATGGGCCCCCCGTATGTGTGTGTGTGCCCAGCATGGGCCCCCCGTATGTGTGTGTGTGCCCAGCATGGGCCCCCCGTATGTGTGTGTGTGCCCAGCATGGGCCCCCCGTATGTGTGTGTGTGCCCAGCATGGGCCCCCCGTATGTGTGTGTGTGCCCAGCATGGGCCCCCCGTATGTGTGTGTGTGCCCAGCATGGGCCCCCCGTATGTGTGTGTGTGCCCAGCATGGGCCCCCCGTATGTGTGTGTGTGCCCAGCATGGGCCCCCCGTATGTGTGTGTGTGCCCAGCATGGGCCCCCCGTATGTGTGTGTGTGCCCAGCATGGGCCCCCCGTATGTGTGTGTGTGCCCAGCATGGGCCCCCCGTATGTGTGTGTGTGCCCAGCATGGGCCCCCCGTATGTGTGTGTGTGCCCAGCATGGGCCCCCCGTATGTGTGTGTGTGCCCAGCATGGGCCCCCCGTATGTGTGTGTGTGCCCAGCATGGGCCCCCCGTATGTGTGTGTGTGCCCAGCATGGGCCCCCCGTGTGTGTGTGTGTGCCCAGCACGGGCCCCGTGTGTGTGTGTGTGCCCAGCACAGGCTGTGTGTGTGTGTGCCCAGCACGGGCCCCCTGTGTGTGTGTGCCCAGCACAGGCCTCATGTGCCCAGCACGGGCCCCTGTGTGTGTGTGCCCAGCACAGGCCCCTGTGTGTGTGTGCCCAGCACAGGCTCTGTGTGCCCAGTACTGGCCTCATGTGCCCAGCATGGGCCCCTGTGTGTGTGTGTGCCCAGCACGGGCCCCCTGGGTGTGTGCCCAGTACAGGCCTCATGTGCCCAGCACAGGCTCTGTCTGCGGTGCCTGCAGAGCTGAAGCCCCCTCTCTCTGAGGTTGGTGCACTGTCCCGAGGGTGTCTGTGGGTCCAGGCTGATGCGAGGTCTGTGTGTTGCCAGCTCTGCCAGCGTGGTGTGTGACGGAGAGCTCGCTGGGCAGAGCAGCCCACTCTGCCTATGTGTTATCTGTGGCCTCCCGTAGTTGGCAGAAGTGGCACCTCTCGTACAGTTCTGGGTGCTTTCTGTCAGTGTTTTCCTTTAACCTGGGCGCGTTTAGTGGGGCAGGATCAGCAGAGCAGACAGGCTGGGTTCTGTCCCAGGCGCTGTGAGGGTGAACTCCAGGAACACTCATTGTTGTCTCCTTTCTGCCAGGCGATCTGCAGGAGCTGCAGTGCCAGCATAGCCAGAGCAGGAGAACCAGGGAGAGGTGGGGCCTGTATTGTTAGTGAAAGTTGACCTTGTGAGCAAGAGAACAGCACGGGGACTCCAGCAGTTAGAGGCTGCTTCTCCTAATCAATTCCTTTGCCTCATCTCTCCCCCAACTCCCCCAAATGCATCGAACCCGTTTACAGGATGCAGAACCTGTTTTGCTGCTCTGTGAGTGTATTTAGAGGTTGAGAAAGGGAACTTCCTTGTGAGGTGCCCAGTGAAGGTCCCTGTTTGCCAACGCATTGGGGAGGAGTGTTGTGCAAGAGCTGCCTGTTGGATTGGGACTGTTCCATGCCTGTGTGTTCTAAGGTACAGGATGGTTGAGGGGAGTTAATGCTGGTAATGGTGGACATTTTTTTCCAATCTTGTTTGGAAAAAAAGTCCACCTAGTGTCCTGGGCTAAAGCAGAGGTCAGCACAAAGTGATAACCTGGTGTTGACCAACTGTCCTCCCCTAGCAGGGCCTCGATTGCTGGATGGAAGGGTCTCTGTTATATTTGGTGAATATTATTTCACCATTTTAGGCTGCCAACAGGAATGTGGTTTCTTTTATTTATGTGTGATTTTTTTTCCCCAAATGTTATTCTATTTAGTTAAAGTGGGGTGTTTTTTTTATTCAATTTAAAAATCAGTTTTACTTCCATATACTTAATTTTAATTTAGCTTATACTTGATATTAACTGTGACTTTAGTTTCAAAAGCGTCACCTTAATTGTCAAGCCCTGTGGGTAGGAAATGTGTGAGGAGATGTGGGAAGAACATCACTTGCAGTGTGAAGAATTCAGGCCAGACTTTGTAACCTACACAAGCTGTTGTGGATGAAAAGCTTCAGTGTTGTCAATAATAATAAAAAGTTCAGTCAACGCTGAGTAAAAACCAATTCAGTTTGAGAGCAATGTGGAGTTGCTGTAGCAAAGTGGCCATTGTGTCAGCTGTCATCTGCTGCACTTCTCTCCAAGTCATGCTTCCAATAATCCATTTTTACCTCTTACTAAGTTCCCTTTGCTGTGCAGTCTCCTGTTTCTGCAGTGGAGCTGTTACTGGAGCCCTGGGGCAGAGTACCAGCTACAAACCAGGAGACTCAGGCACGGAGCACGTGTAGGTGGTCTCTGCTCCCAGTGCTGGGCAGGTCTAGGATGAGCTCTGTTTCCAAACACAGAGAAATGGGTGTATTGTACAGCTGCATAATGTAAATTAACCTGCAAACACCTCAGGGTTTCTGCTGTACTGTAACTGCAGGAGTGTTTCTGTTACTCACCTGTGCTTTAAATTTGTTATCTGGTAAGACAGGAATAGATTTCTAACAGTGGGAATGATGCCCTTGTTTTCTTACGTGAGTTTGGTATTGGTTTGAATGTGTTCAGCTCCTGAGAACTTAAATAAATCCCTCCTGAATATTGATGTCTTTCTTGTGTAGGAAATACAGGTATTCTTTCATTCTAATTTCAATCTGTTTTAATAGTTCTGAATTTAAACTGTTCTTACTGTTTTTTCCCAGTAATTCAGTCCTTTCACTGGACTAATACTGTGCAGTTTTGGACTGCAAAATACCCTTGTGACCTTGTACAACTCAGAAGCAACATAGGCTTAAGTAGGACATAAACACAAGAAATGTGGAAGAAAAGCAACAAAACCAGTTCCCAGTGATGGTTTTTTGAGTTTGGTTTTTTTTCCCTCTCTTTCCACCGACTCCTTTGAAATACACAGTGTTAATGTTGAGCAAGCAGAGCTTGAATAGATCCCTTCATTCAGTCTCTTGCTTCACCAGGAGGGTAACGGTTGTCTCCTGTTCTAGTAGTGCCTGCAAGTCCCAGGAGAGACTGGGAGAAGTGGAAGGTTGTAAACAGAGGAGCTGTTCTGCTCTGCTTCAGAAAACTGTGCTTAAGACAACTTGTTTTCAACAGGCAGCCATTGTATTGTATAAAAACAGTTGTTTAATAAGCATTTCCGTGGAGCTCTGGGTACACATGATTCTTAGTAGACCTACTGAAAACTGCAGTGGAACAGGGACAGTCTGTGTCCCAGCAGCTCACCTGGGGCTAATGCTGATTGTACATGGGTCTCTCAGGAACTGCTACTGTTGCCTTACTAGGACTGCTTTTAGTGACATGCTGTGCAGCCAGCCTGGTTCTGTGGCCTTCTCTGATTGCCTGGGCAGCTCCACGGACATATCTCCAAGCTTTGTACAGAATGGAATTTAGTTAGTTAGCTTATTAATGTGATTTCTAAAAACATCATCTTCTCACCCATACCTTCCCTTAGGAATCTGGCTGTGTGTTTCAGAAGTCTCTGGGTAGGAATGACATGTACAAACTAAGTTGTTTCCCAGTTTAGCCTCTTGGCCAGTGTGTTTGGAGAAGGCTGGGGCCAAGAGGAGAGTTTGGCACCCTGGTGGCAGCTGTTCTGTGGGGCTGTGTGTGGGTCAGGTCAGTGACTGTGGGTGCTGGGGTTGGCCAGTGCAGTCGGCTCTGGGCAAGCCAGACTTTGGTGCTGCCCCTGTGTTTGTGTTGGCCCTGCTGTGGCCAGGCTGTGCAAGGCCATGGCCTGTGTCCTGTGTGCTGCACAGGAGCTGGCTGTGCCCCCCGCACACACCTGGCTGTGCCTCCTGCGCCGGGTGGGGAGTTCTCAGTGCCAGGGAACTGAACCTGTCCCTCTGCTGGGGAAAGGCAACGACTCAGTGGGAGGTTCCTCCTGCCTCCATGGCCAGAAGCTCTGGAAGAAGTTGCTGCAAGGCCGTTCTCTTCTCATTGCAGTTCTGTTCTGGTAGGAATGCTGCAGGATCTGCACTCGGTGGGCAGCACAGGGGATGAAGGTGTTTGTGACTGGAGGAGATGCTGTGAGAGGGGCGGGGAGCTCCCTCCAGCACCCAAGCACCAAGTGAGGGGCCCGTGTCATGCTGGATGAGCAGATGTTCCCTGCAATTCAGGCTGTGCTCTGTAGCTGTGGAAGGAGCTGAGCTGTGCCCCTGGCTCCTGTGGCTGGAGAGGAGAGTGCCATGGCCGTTGGGTTCTGGAGGCTGGTGGGGCCTGGCAGGGCTTGGCATAAGCTGTTCATGGCAACCGACCTCAGTTGGGCAACCATTTGTGTTTCACTCCCTTGTCGTGGGCAGCCCACCAAAGGAGCACTTCAGATGTGGGGGTTCCCCAACTATTTTGATGCAATCAGTAGCAGGGGCATGCCTGGAGCTTCCTCTTGTGCTTGCATTTACTCCTTTCTGCCAACATAATCAATTACAATACTGTTGTGGGGCAGATGTTTTTATATGGCTTTAGAAAAGGCTTTATTATAATAAAATTNGAATGATGCCCTTGTTTTCTTACGTGAGTTTGGTATTGGTTTGAATGTGTTCAGCTCCTGAGAACTTAAATAAATCCCTCCTGAATATTGATGTCTTTCTTGTGTAGGAAATACAGGTATTCTTTCATTCTAATTTCAATCTGTTTTAATAGTTCTGAATTTAAACTGTTCTTACTGTTTTTTCCCAGTAATTCAGTCCTTTCACTGGACTAATACTGTGCAGTTTTGGACTGCAAAATACCCTTGTGACCTTGTACAACTCAGAAGCAACATAGGCTTAAGTAGGACATAAACACAAGAAATGTGGAAGAAAAGCAACAAAACCAGTTCCCAGTGATGGTTTTTTGAGTTTGGTTTTTTTTCCCTCTCTTTCCACCGACTCCTTTGAAATACACAGTGTTAATGTTGAGCAAGCAGAGCTTGAATAGATCCCTTCATTCAGTCTCTTGCTTCACCAGGAGGGTAACGGTTGTCTCCTGTTCTAGTAGTGCCTGCAAGTCCCAGGAGAGACTGGGAGAAGTGGAAGGTTGTAAACAGAGGAGCTGTTCTGCTCTGCTTCAGAAAACTGTGCTTAAGACAACTTGTTTTCAACAGGCAGCCATTGTATTGTATAAAAACAGTTGTTTAATAAGCATTTCCGTGGAGCTCTGGGTACACATGATTCTTAGTAGACCTACTGAAAACTGCAGTGGAACAGGGACAGTCTGTGTCCCAGCAGCTCACCTGGGGCTAATGCTGATTGTACATGGGTCTCTCAGGAACTGCTACTGTTGCCTTACTAGGACTGCTTTTAGTGACATGCTGTGCAGCCAGCCTGGTTCTGTGGCCTTCTCTGATTGCCTGGGCAGCTCCACGGACATATCTCCAAGCTTTGTACAGAATGGAATTTAGTTAGTTAGCTTATTAATGTGATTTCTAAAAACATCATCTTCTCACCCATACCTTCCCTTAGGAATCTGGCTGTGTGTTTCAGAAGTCTCTGGGTAGGAATGACATGTACAAACTAAGTTGTTTCCCAGTTTAGCCTCTTGGCCAGTGTGTTTGGAGAAGGCTGGGGCCAAGAGGAGAGTTTGGCACCCTGGTGGCAGCTGTTCTGTGGGGCTGTGTGTGGGTCAGGTCAGTGACTGTGGGTGCTGGGGTTGGCCAGTGCAGTCGGCTCTGGGCAAGCCAGACTTTGGTGCTGCCCCTGTGTTTGTGTTGGCCCTGCTGTGGCCAGGCTGTGCAAGGCCATGGCCTGTGTCCTGTGTGCTGCACAGGAGCTGGCTGTGCCCCCCGCACACACCTGGCTGTGCCTCCTGCGCCGGGTGGGGAGTTCTCAGTGCCAGGGAACTGAACCTGTCCCTCTGCTGGGGAAAGGCAACGACTCAGTGGGAGGTTCCTCCTGCCTCCATGGCCAGAAGCTCTGGAAGAAGTTGCTGCAAGGCCGTTCTCTTCTCATTGCAGTTCTGTTCTGGTAGGAATGCTGCAGGATCTGCACTCGGTGGGCAGCACAGGGGATGAAGGTGTTTGTGACTGGAGGAGATGCTGTGAGAGGGGCGGGGAGCTCCCTCCAGCACCCAAGCACCAAGTGAGGGGCCCGTGTCATGCTGGATGAGCAGATGTTCCCTGCAATTCAGGCTGTGCTCTGTAGCTGTGGAAGGAGCTGAGCTGTGCCCCTGGCTCCTGTGGCTGGAGAGGAGAGTGCCATGGCCGTTGGGTTCTGGAGGCTGGTGGGGCCTGGCAGGGCTTGGCATAAGCTGTTCATGGCAACCGACCTCAGTTGGGCAACCATTTGTGTTTCACTCCCTTGTCGTGGGCAGCCCACCAAAGGAGCACTTCAGATGTGGGGGTTCCCCAACTATTTTGATGCAATCAGTAGCAGGGGCATGCCTGGAGCTTCCTCTTGTGCTTGCATTTACTCCTTTCTGCCAACATAATCAATTACAATACTGTTGTGGGGCAGATGTTTTTATATGGCTTTAGAAAAGGCTTTATTATAATAAAATTGTGGGCAACTTGATCAGGCCTTAGTTAGTTGTTTTTGGGGTTTTTTTTTGTTTGTGGGGTATTTCTGAGAGTGAAATTGCTGTTTCTCTAATATGGGATGTTATTCTTGCGTATTTTTCCAATGCAAGATCGAGGACAAGTATCAGTAAAGATCCATGAAACATGATTGTGTCTCCTTAAGGCTAAAATCTGTGCCAAGAGTCAAGACCTTTTTTACTCTGCTACCCAGCAGTATGTGGGGAAAGTGGTTTCTTTGAAAGAAAGAAAAACTCAGTTAAGTCAATACTACTCAGGTAGTATTGCTCCAAAATTTGTTCTCTCTTGGGATCTTGTTCAGCTGGTTGGTGTTGTGGGGCTCAGGACAAGCAGGGAACAGGCATGTCGAGCATTTGAACTCGTGGTTTGTGCAGTGACCTGAGCCCTCTGTGATGTGACTGGCACTTGAACAGAAGTTGCACACTGTGCCTGAGTGTTCTAAAGAGTTGTTAAGGATGTTTGGGAAAATTAGCTTTTTTAATGTAAAAGTTGAGAGATACACCTTCTGATAACGGGTGCAACTTTCTGTCATCTCTGAAGCTGAGGGCTTACAGGAAAGGAACAGCAAATACTGAAGTGTAAGACTGGTGGTTTGAAACAGCTTTGCTTTATTCATCTGTTATTGATAGTGATAACTAAGGCTTGAATTTTTTTCTTTCTTCCAGATGAAATAAGAAGTGAGCTGGAAAAGCAAAGGTAAATTATTAACTGCTGCAAACTGTGTGTGGAAAGAGCAAGTGGAATATCTAGATAGTGGAATTGTCTGGGTGTGTATACATTACAGCACTGAGTTGTAAATACCCAGTCCCCCCTTTCTGCCAAGAACATCTGGCCCGTGTGTTCCACTTACACAATGCCTGTGGCTGTGGCTACTCAAGCCATAACTGCCTCTGAATTTCACTGTGGAAAAAGTTACAAAACTTGTAAAAGGTGCTGGTTTTTCAGTTCCTTTCACTGGGCTCAATATAACCTGATAGGAGCAGGAGGTACCCTCTGTTTCATAGCATGTGCTCTTTATTACCTAGATCAAGAACACCAATTTAAATATGACTGAAATACAAATTCTAAAACAGTTTTACAGCACTGTGCTATGATTAAAAATTAACAAATTGGTCCCCAAGTGTGTTTCTGTTTGCCTAATATTCCTCTTATGGGCCCTGTTTAATTAATTCTGAATTAAATGGATAGATTTATCAGTTGTGCAGGAGTTCCCCAGTATTTCAGGTAATGGGACATGTGGAATATAGTGAGGGGAGAGTTAGGTTGAAGAAGATATGAATAAAATCAGGTAAAATATAAATAAAGTGGGGGTTGTTTGATTTTTAAAAGAAAATTGAACTTCCTTTGATAAAGCATATGCAAGGAATTTGCAGTGTATTTGCGTGCTGCTGTGTATTTTTCAGCTTTAAATTTGGAACAGGAGAACACGTAGCAGGCTGTGATACACGTGTTCAGCAAGGCTAACAGTGCTCCTTCTGTGCCCCAGGGAAGGCAGTGCTGCGCCCCCGAAGGCCAATTTCATTGAAGCAGACAAGTATTTCCTCCCGTTCGAGCTGGCCTGCCAGTCCAAGTCCCCCCGCATCGTCAGCACCTCCCTGGACTGTTTGCAGGTGAGTGCTGTGCTGTAGCCTGGGCAGGGGGAGCTGGGGGAACTGCTGGTGTTCCTGCCAGAGGAGTGCCCTGCCCTGCGGGTGCTGCTGGGCACAGCCCGGGCAGGGCCAGCCTTTGCTGGGGCTGGGGGAGCCTCACGACATCCAGCAAAGATGCTCCACCTGTGATGCTCTGAAAGGAGGATCACCCACCATGGTGTTTCTTGTGCTGCTGTGATGGGAGGCCAGACTCCGTTAAAAACTTTTTGTCTAATTATGGTGTGGAGAAATGGTCTGTGTGGAAAAACCTTGTGTGTCACTAACCAAAGTCTGTTTGGTCCAGATGTGTGAGCAGGCCAAGTATTTGGTGGCCAGAGTATAAATGGTGTTATATGTTAAAACTGATTAAGTGAGCTGTGCTACCTGAACACCCCTTGTTATGCTGTGCTACACTGTGTTTTTCCTGACAGTACATGGTGATCTAAGCTGCATTCTCTGTACCTAGAAACTGATTGCATATGGACACATCACGGGCAACGCCCCGGACAGCGGCGCTCCCGGGAAGCGGCTCATCGACCGCCTGGTGGAAACCATCTGCAGCTGCTTCCAGGGCCCTCAGACAGATGAGGGAGTACAGCTGCAGATAATTAAGGTATTCTAATTGACCCGGTCTTTGTTTCTTACACTGTCCCAGGTGTTGCTGCATTCAGGGAGGCTGTCACAGGACAGGGTGGTGTGGGAAATGGATTTCCTGTTGGAGACGCAGAATGTAGGGGAATGTTTTTGTAAGTGTTTGTCTTCCTTCCTGAGATGAGCCAACTTGCAGACAGGTTGGTGCTCCTCTTAGAGGCTCGCAGTGCCCACCTCCCTTAGCCCAGGGGATTGCCCTCAGTCCCGATGGTGGGCCATGGATGCAGTGCCATGGAATGCTGCTCCAGCCTGCCTGCTCCCAGGGCCACTTGTCCAGACATTGCAGTGTTTGTTCCCGACAGGGCAGAGTGGTGCCATGGTGTGTGCTGCTTCTGAAATCCACCTGGGCTCCTGGAGCTGGGTTGGAAGTTGGTGACCCTTCTAGTGATCTAATGTGATGTTAGTGTGGTCCAAGTGGCCCTTACTCAGAATGAAGCTGTGGAATATAATGGCTTTCACTTGGAGGTGGAATGTCTCCCCCAGGGCAAAATCAGTTGCAATAGAACCCTTTAACAACAGCTCAGGACAGAACAGAGATATATGGAAGTTCTGTTAAACTTTCTTTGATTTACAACATCATTGCAGAGAACTGGAAGTTCCTTATAAAGGTTTAAAAAAAGATGCCTGTGTTTTGTGAGAAACCCACTGATTATTCTGGAAGACTTGCATGAAGAGCATTGCTGCCTGCTTGCTTAGATTTCATTTCTATTGTCTTATGGACTTTTCCAGGCTCTCCTCACAGCAGTGACATCTCCATATATAGAAATTCATGAAGGAACAATTCTTCAGACTGTTAGAACCTGCTACAACATCTATCTGGCCAGTAAAAATCTTATTAACCAGACAACTGCCAAAGCTACCCTGACACAGATGTTAAATGTCATTTTTACACGGATGGAAAACCAAGCTGTAAGTGACTGTTACTGTTGCTCATCTCAAGTGTTTGACAAAGGACAGAAAGCCTTTTTATTATTTTTAATAGGTCAATCACCATAGTTGGATATCTTTTGCTTTGTAATGTTAAAACAACCTGTCAAATCCTGCAAGCATATTGACTGATGGAAAATAAAAGGTGATGCTCACTGCTGGTGCTGAGGTTTCACACTGTGATTTCTGTGGATAAACAAATGATGGGCTGCTTTTAAAATGAACCTAAAGTGCACCTTTTTAATCTGACTGGTCAGGGGACTGCAGTTTCACTGTTTCTTGCTACCACATGAGTTCTCTGGTCATGGTAGGCATGTTTTCCCCCAGCTGAACCTGCTGCTGTTGTTGTTGCAGGTGCAGGAGTGCCGGGAGGCAGAGCGGGCGGCTCAGCAGAAGGTGCCGTGCCCGGCAGTGCCGGCAGTGCCAGCCCAGGCCCGGCTCAGAGCACCCGGCAGCGCTGCCGTGCCCAACGGGGAGCCCCGCACACTGCCCGCGCCAGGTGAGCCCCCGCAGCCCCTGCCCGCGCCAGGTGAGCCCCCGCAGCCCCTGCCCGCGCCAGGTGAGCCCCCACAGCCCCTGCCCGTGCCAGGTGAGCCCTGCATGCTGCCGCGCCAGGTGAGCCCCCACAGCCCCTGCCCATTGCTCCCAGCTGCAGAGTCCCTGCTGGAAAAGGCTCTTTGGCTGCCCTGGGCAGAAGGGCCAGGGATCACCAGCTCAGGCCGTGCTCAGGAGCCATTCGGAGTGTGCTGCCATCCTTGTCTTGTGTCTACACTATAGACACTGAGGAAGGGCTCCTCCTTTCCTTAGAATTCCAGTAAAACTATGTGTGCTTTGTCTATAGAGAATTTTAATGGAATTTGATTGGTTATAATAGCTAACCCTTCTGCCTCTGTCCTGTTTTTCCTTTTAATCTCCTTCCCAAATGAAAGTTCTAAATTCAAAATTATTTCTGTGTATTTCATTAGAGGAAACAACTGATGGAGGAAAGGAAATGGTTAAAGGCATCTTGGAAGAAGTGGTCGAGTCAGCTGTGAAAGGTAGCAAAGTCTTCTAAAGTAAAATATTTGCATATGTGTTGCAAGTCTTTTATTCCCATATTATAAAAGTTTTTGTTACTAAGTATCTTGACAAGAACACCTACTAAGGTAGCAAGAACAGGTTTTTATTGTGTCATGATGTTCTTTGGCTGATAGCTGAGGAACTTTCTGGCTTACCTATGCTACTTCTGTCCCACTTGGTGGTAGAGCTGCACAAAGTCATGGGATAAAAAATGCTCAGTGGGTGCTTTTAATCAGTTTTCCTTTTTCCCCTTTAGTGGCTGAGGAAAAGCAGGTACCAGAACCAGTCAAGGCTGTGCCTGCACTAGAGACTGCAGAGACTGTTCTTTCTGGCTCTAGCAATGAAACCATGCAAACAAACGGGATTTCAGATGATGGGCAGTCTGTTTCCTCCACAGATAATCTGGTAAATAACTTCACTGCGTGCCAATGTACATTGAGGAAAGGAGAAGTGTTTTCATTGTGCCAACCAATAGGATGGAATTCGGGTTAGGAAAGGGACACAAACTCTATTGCATGTGTCCTGCTGAGGTTCAAAAAGGAAGCAACAACTGCAATTTAATTCTATATTGAAAACATCTCTCCTAAAATTTATTATGTTAGTTGAATTTTAGTAAAGTGGGACAGAGGTGAAGAGTCAGTCAAACATGTGTGAAAAGATCCACATCCTTGTAATCCTGTTTAGGTTTAGTTTAAACTTCGGCAAATGTATCATTTTATTCAATGTGTGGCTGATTCTCAGGGGAGCTGTGGAATCTCCTGATGGCTCTGTCTCACTGAGGATCTGTCCTGTCTCTTGCTGTCAAGGAAACAGATGGATCTGGACATCCAGCTGCTGCCAGATTTTCCCATGTTCTGCAGAAGGATGCGTTCCTCGTGTTCCGGTCGTTGTGCAAGCTGTCCATGAAACCCCTCGGGGATGGACCCCCAGATCCCAAGTAAAGAGGCTGTGGTTGTTACACTATCCTCCCCAGGGAGCCTTTGCACACAGTTAGGAAGCTGCTGTGTAGTATATTCAAGTATGCTGGTCCAAGGTGTTAATATTCCTGAAAAATTTGCAAATTAAGGTGGTAGATGTTCAAAAGTCAGTTGCAGGCAGATTCCCACCCCTGTTGCCCCCCACACTGAAGTGACTTATGGAAGAAGTGCTACAGTGCTCATGTTGAATACAAGTATGTGCTCAGAACTCCATTTAATCCCTTGCAGGTCCCACGAGCTGCGCTCCAAGGTGGTGTCTCTGCAGCTGCTGCTCTCAGTGCTGCAGAATGCAGGGCCAGTCTTCAGGACACATGAAATGTTCATCAATGCAATCAAGCAATATCTTTGTGTAGCATTATCAAAAAATGGAGTCTCTTCTGTTCCTGATGTGTTTGAGCTCTCTCTTGCCATCTTTCTCACACTGCTTTCGAATTTTAAAACCCATTTAAAAATGCAGATTGAGGTGAGAGACTTTTTGTTTATAATTTGCAGATGCTGTAGTTCTGAAATTTAAATGTAAAAAGACAGCTGGAACTTACAAGTTATTGTCTTAGTTTGGTTTGCTTACTAAACTAGTATATTACTACTGTATTCAAATTCTAATATGCATGAAATGATACTCTTCAAGGGGAATTACTGAACAGAAATGAATTTGTAGGTTTGACATTGTTCTGGTAAGCTTCAAAGCATCAAGTCCTTTACCTTGTCTGTTTTGCAGGTGTTCTTCAAAGAGATCTTCCTGAATATTCTAGAGACTTCTTCAAGTTCCTTTGAACACAAATGGATGGTGATTCAGACTTTAACTAGAATTTGTGCAGGTACTTCCACTGTGAAGAACAGTCACTTCCTCTGGCAGCAGATGAGAATTATTTTGAAGACAAGTGCCACATAAAATGTTTAAGTGTGAAA
The DNA here is from genome assembly GCA_013396695.1 of Sakesphorus luctuosus. NCBI lineage: Eukaryota > Metazoa > Chordata > Aves > Passeriformes > Thamnophilidae > Sakesphorus > Sakesphorus luctuosus. The sequence goes on from VWZD01010231.1 coordinate 331,108, forward strand.
ATTTGAATTTGATCCCAGAGTGCTTGGGTTAAATGTCTGGATTCATCCCCACTGCCTGCTCCAGCTGGCTGATTCCACTGCATGCTAATACTTGTGCTTTCTTTTATCTTCCAGATGCTCAGTGTGTAGTGGATATTTATGTGAACTATGACTGTGATTTAAACGCTGCGAATATTTTTGAGCGCCTTGTGAATGATTTGTCCAAAATTGCCCAGGGCCGGAGTGGGCATGAGCTGGGCATGACACCTTTGCAGGTAAGGAGAAGAGCTTGGGAGATGAGGTGCTATTGTTTCACAAACAGTGCTGTCTCTGCATCCTTGCTGATACTGCCAGTGATTCGTGTTGTCTGGAACCCACTGATGTTACTCACTTTTTATTAATTTGGTAAATTACTGTTGGATGCTGATGATTCTTAACCCTGTGCCATTAATTTACTTGGTGATTTTGCTGCCTGTTTGCACTGGGAGACCAGGCTGGTTCAGGGCTCTTTGGCTGGGCTGCCATGGGAGGCAGGGCCAAACAACCCTTCCTCTGCCTCACTCAAATGACTTCCCTTCTGGGGTTTATGGACCAGCAGCACCTTCATCTTGGGTTTGCTTTGCACAGACTTTGTGCCATGTCTCCACCATAAGTATTTTATTTTTAAGATTATACTTTCCCAGTCCTTGGAGACTGGTGTAGAGACTGTTTTCAGCGCTGTGTGTGGTTTGGTTTTGGTTTTTATTTTATTGTTAGTTTTCTTCATGTTTTAGGAGCTAAGCCTCAGGAAAAAAGGACTTGAATGTTTGGTTTCCATTTTAAAATGTATGGTAGAATGGAGCAAAGACCTTTATGTGAACCCCAATCATCAGACTAGCTTGGGTAAGATTGTTTCCTTATGGAGAGACGAATTTGTCTGCTCAGTTTGTCCTTGTGTTTGTTCAGTGTTTAGAAGCTCTTCAGAACTGTGGATGCCAGGTTTGTATACAACAATTTATTTGTTAATGCAGATGCAGTCACTGACTCTCCAAGGGCCCTGTTTGAGTAACCAGGTTCTGCTGATGAGCTTTAGCCAGGCTCTTGTCTACACTTTAAAAAACAAGTGACTAATCTTGCAGTTACTAAGTTGAAGTACAGGAATTTCTGTGTAGCTGCTGCTGCTCTTCTACCTTTGGTTGGATTATTTTGGAATTGCATCAATAGAGCATCTTCATGGAGTGTAGTGCAGAGTGCCAGAATGTACACATGGCACAAGGAGAGTGCTGGCTCAGATTGCTGCTACAAGTTCTATAATTAAAAGCTCTTGACTGTCAGGAAAACTGAAATCTTGCCTTGTTTATAAACAGGTTCATACAAACCATCTGAGCAGGAAATGGTTGAAGGGAAATGCCTGGAGAGTGGAGGGAGACGGAGCAGTGTCAGTTCCTTGGACTCCACTGTGTCATCAGGAGTTGGAAGTGTTGGTACCCAGACTGCTGTCCCAGATGACCCAGAGCAATTTGAAGTCATTAAGCAACAAAAGGAAATAATTGAACATGGGATAGAACTGTAAGCTCAATATGACAGGAAAACTAAAGTTCACTAGTAAAAAGATGTATACAACTATATTGTTTCTTATGGTCTCACACAGTCATACCTGTAGGGACACTTACAAATTGATCTTAATGCTGAAGACTTGCATCCTGTTGTCAAAAACCAGTGCTGGAGGCTGTTGTGATTAAAAGGAATTCCATAAAAACCTGGGTGGAGTAGAAGGTCTTTTCATAGTTTTCCTTTTTGCTGGCTCAGCTTCACAAAAGTGTGTATGCCTAGAGAGAAATTGGTTTGAGGGGCAGGGTTGTCTTACAGGTCTTACACCAATTGTTTTTATTGAAATGGAGTTTAGAGAATGAAATCATTGTCCAGCTATGCTTTACTTATTTTTCATTATTTTGTAGGTCTTCATGTCTGTAAATGCTAGAAAAGGTCTTGAACAGCAATGTTTTTAACATTTCATGTAAAGTCTCTAATTTTTAACATTTCAGAAAGGTCAGTTTTTAACTTAAAAGGTTATCAGCAACTGAATGTACCTTATGAGATAGAGCCTATTCTGTGATATAGGTAATAGATGTGTTGCACATTCTTTGACTTCTTTTCTAACTAAAAAAGAAAGACATGGAGCTGCAGCACAGAATCTTTGGCTTATAAGGGCTCTGTAAAACTGAAATTTTATAGGCTGTGGTATTTTTAATTGTACCTCTCAGTGTCCCCATGGTTTTGTCTGAACAGGTTTAATAAAAAACCCAAGAGAGGAATACAGTACCTGCAGGAGCAGGGAATGCTTGGCACCACAGCTGAGGACCTGGCACAGTTCTTGCACCAAGAGGAGCGCCTCTGTTCTGTAAGATTGCTGCAGCACAAGACAATGAGCACACTTGCCCCTGGGAGCTTCTCCCTGCCCCTGCTGTCCGTGTGCACCTCTCTGTAGTTTGTGTCACACTGACAGAGGGCTGAACAAGCCTTCTCAAGGAGGCACTGAATGCTGGAGCTGCTGTTTACTTGCTGTACCAGGCTTCCTAGTGAAGTACCCTGTTACAGGGAAGTGCTGGGGATGCTTTTCATCTGTGCCCACGTTAGCAGCACCTTCCCAGCACAGGAGTGTCAGGCACTGCAGTGGCAGAGCGTTCTCTGCTGTGTGTGAGCCCGGGCACAGTGGGGCTGTCCTTGGCTCTGCAGCAGTGCAGGTCCTGCCCTTGGAGTGAGAGAAGCAGCACTGTGCAGACTCAGGGCATGTTCAGTGCCCCTGTCCCTTGCCACCCCTCCAAGGGCTGCTCTGCCACTCAGTGACACGTGTCAGCCTTACAAAACTGAGCTGGGCAACTCAGGCTACAAACCTTCCTGCAAAGCTGGCAGTTGGATTGCACAGAAATAACTGTCTCTTGTGCTTTCAGACTCAGGTAGGGGAGTTTCTTGGGGAGAGCAACAAGTTTAACAAGGAGGTGATGTATGCCTACGTAGACCAGCTGGATTTCTGTGGCAAGGACTTTGTGTCTGCCCTGCGGATGTTCCTGGAGGGGTTTCGCCTGCCTGGCGAGGCCCAGAAGATCGACAGGTTGATGGAGAAGTTTGCTGCCAGATACATCGAGTGCAACCAAGGGTAATTGCAGCCCTGTGTGGGACCAGTGCCCCAGGAGCATTCCCTGCTGTGCTGTGTGTGACCCTGGGGACAGGGGGAACTTGAGCTCATCCCAGGCCAGGAGCTTGTGCAGGTTGTGTGAGGAGTAGAGGCTGCTGCTGATCCTGGTGCTGAACCTCCTCAGCAGCTGGGCAGGGGGGAGCCTTTGGATAGGAAGTGTGCTCATGCTGCCATTTCCCTAAAGCCCATGAGTGGAAGGGACTTACCAGAAGGAATTCCTGGAAGAGGGAAGCCTGAAGTGCGTTAAATTGTATCTGTATTAGCTGTTCTGTTTTTAAACAGATCAGTAAGGCATAACAAACAGCAATAAGCAGAAGCAATTGTTATAATTAAAAATTCATGACATAAACAGCTACTATGATGTTCCAGTGTTTTTGCTTTGCCCATCAGATGTGGAACAACATGTGTATATGTTATTTGATACAAGATAGGCAATGTTGCTATTGTTCCAGCAGGGAAGTGTAATTGTTTGTCTGGCTTAGTTGATTCCCCATTCCTTAGTCCAAATTGTACATCACTGGGTTAGTTTTGTGTCATTCTTTATAAAACTCTGTGAGTGAAAAATAACCTGTCCTTTAACTTTTGTAGGATTACCCAAAGAAGGGTAATGTATAATCTTTAGGGAATGTACTTGAAAATCCCAGTCACCACTAGTTTTCAGTATTGTAGAGATGATATGTTTGGGGGTTTTTTCCTCCTTTTTATTTGCATTTTAAACCATTTGGGGCTTGAGGTATTTCTAACTGCTGGCTTCAGGCCCTGTTAGCACTTTGGTTGAATCCATAGCACTTCTGGGCATTTTTCTTGCATGTGGAACTAGAGCTACTGGATTGGGGAATTGGGGCTCTATAAACCTCTTTTGTTTTTATCTCCCTCAGGCAAACACTATTTGCTAGTGCTGACACTGCCTATGTTTTGGCATACTCCATTATAATGCTGACTACAGACTTGCACAGTCCACAGGTAGAAATTTAAGAAACCTGAACTTCTAGAAGTTCAAATCTGGAAGTGCAAATCCTGGAACTTGCATTCAGAATCTGATATCCAACTTCCATTCTTTTTTACAGGTCAAAAATAAAATGACAAAGGAGCAGTACATTAAAATGAACCGAGGAATCAATGACAGTAAAGACCTGCCAGTAGAGTATTTATCCACAATCTATGAAGAAATAGAAGGGAAAAAAATTGCCATGAAAGAGACAAAAGAATACGCAATTGCAACCAAGTGTAGTAAACCAAGTAAGAAGAAATTAGCAATTGGAAAGGCCACAGTGCTCTTGCACTGCTGCAGGAGCTTTGGGGTGGCACAGTGGGGTGCAGAGCCTGTGTGAGAACACCCTGGTGCAAACATAAAGTACATTTAGAGTGGCTGATACAGATATTTGGAATGAAACAGGCTCAGTTATTACTTAATGCTGCTCTCTGTGGAGGTGCCTCTGGCACTGCTGCAGAGCAGCACCAGAAACTGGATTTGATTGGGGTTTTTGAATGTGAGCGTGAGAGGAAAAGGGTGGAATAACTCAAAAGGGACTTTGCAGTTAACTTGTTTTTATGTGCTAGACAACAGGGAGAGTTTGCTATGAGTTGTTTCTTTGTCTCTCTGTCAGTAGCATGTCATGGTTGAGAGGCTGGTAAGGTGTCACAGTCCTTGTGGTAGTATTTCCAAGAGAGGTTAGGGAGTTTGTCATGATCTGTGAGTCATCTCTCCTCATCCAGACCAAATGAGAGCTTTTGTGTGCAGTGGAAACCAATATCCCCACTGTACCCTGCTTTGACTCAGAATAGCAGGTATTAATTTCATTAAAATTAGTGCATTCTGAATCTTCAGAATAGTGGTTTTTCCAGTGCTTGGATCAAAATACTTAGAAAATTAATTTACTTGAAAATTGAAGTTGCAGCCTTTAGTATAAGGATAAAGAAACACTAAGTTATTAATTTATTTATCAAGTTGTTGAGGGCTAGGTTTGGTTTGGGGATATGAGCCTAAGAAGATGAAGGATCTTTTATCCATTTTTGCAGTCAGAATGTCTTTGCACCTCTGACTTGAGATGATTAGGTCATGGCACGTGTCATACAGTAAAGGGCTGCTTTAGTTATTTTGTATAGAATAAAGTCTTAAGTTTGGGTGTGGTTTTTAATGCTGGAGTCCCTTGCTTGTACCCTTGGGCAGCCTCCTGGCTTCTAACATTCTGAAGGCTTTTTATCTTTAGATTCCCTTTTTGATACCTTTATTTAACCTTTTGTGATGCTCCATATGGAGACACGGACCGTGCCCTTCTCTGAAAGGGCCCCCGTGTCAGAGGGTGTGTCCCGCAGGTGTGGCCAGTGAGAAGCAGCGCAGGCTGCTGTACAACGTGGAGATGGAGCAGATGGCCAAGACAGCCAAGGCGCTGATGGAGGCCGTGAGCCACGCCAAGGCGCCCTTCACCAGCGCCACCCACCTGGACCACGTGCGGCCCATGTTCAAGGTGAGTGCCAGGGCCCGCTGGCTCTGCGGCAACAACAGTGCTGAGCGTGGGGAAAAAGTGGGAACTTATTCTGAACAGGTGGACTTTTGTAATAGATCCTGCCCTTGGTTTCTTCCCGTCTGTAGCTTGTCTGGACTCCGCTGCTGGCAGCTTACAGCGTTGGCTTGCAGAACTGTGACGACACCGAAGTTGCATCCCTGTGTTTGGAAGGAATACGCTGTGCCATTAGGATAGCCTGTATCTTTGGGATGCAGGTTGGTACCTGGCTTAGCTTGGGCCTTGCTGAAGGCTCTGGGAGGCAGGTGAAGAATCACAGACAGCTTATACGTAGGAGATGAATTGTTTTATGTGCTTTGTTGAAATGGTAAAAGACCTTGATATAACTGTCTGCTTTCCTCTTTCTTGCTGAGTCTTCTATTAAGAGCATTTGATAAGTGGCATCCTGCTCTCCCTTAGCTGGAAAGTGTTCTAATAGTGCCAGCTATCCATGGAAGGAAAATTGTGTAGGCAAGTTGCTTTCTCTGCTTCTTCAGGGACTCGATTATGATGCTTGTTTCTCTGTCTTGTAGCTTGAACGAGATGCTTATGTCCAGGCCCTTGCTCGATTTTCCTTGTTGACTGCCAGTTCCAGCATTACAGAAATGAAACAGAAGAACATTGATACCATTAAGACACTCATTACAGTTGCTCACACAGATGGCAACTACCTTGGGAATTCTTGGCATGAGGTAAATATTGATTAGGTTAAATAGTAAACTGTGATGTCCTTTGAAAACCAGCAGGATATTTTTTCTTGTATCAGCTCCCAGAACCCTCTTGAAAATGTAGAGGAAGTGCATTATGTTGCTAGTGTGGTTTTTAATATACATGGGTGTGTATATACACCACATACATATATATAAAAAATAACACACTGCTGGTTTTTTGGAAGACCTGTGGAAACTGTGACAATACTGTAATGGACAAGGAAGTCTCTAGAAGATGAGCTTCAAGTTGTTTATAATCTTGAAAGTTGGTGCGGTGAGAAGTAATGAAAGTTTTCCTGTAGTGGTTAGAGATCCAGGTTAGATTTTTGGGCACTGTTTCTTTTATTCTTGTACTGCAATGATTCATCGTGTCTGATCTTGAACTCAACTTAATTTTCTGTTTTATTGGTTATGTTTCAGCTACATTAAAGCTTCTGTTGTGGTCAAAGTTGTTTTAAAGGTCAGAGAACCTGGGAAGGGTATAAATATTAAATATAAATATATTTTAGGATTAAAAATGTGGTGATGTCCAGAAACACAACGTTTAATTTCTTTTGGTTGTAGATCTTGAAATGCATTAGCCAGCTGGAACTTGCCCAGCTCATTGGAACCGGCGTGAAAACTCGGTATCTGTCTGGCTCTGGGCGCGAGAGGGAAGGCAGCACGAAGGGCTCTGCCTCTGCAGGGGAGGAGTTCATGGGCCTGGGGTTAGGTGAGATCATTCATCCTGCTCTGCACAAACCTGCACGGCTCAGTGAGTAGGGTGGCTAAGAGTAGTCAGTGTTATAAGATACTCAAATACATTTGTTTGCTTCCAGGGGAAGCTGTATTGGGTTAATGAACCTTAAAAATAAGGAACTGTGTATTTCAAGATGTGTTTGTAATTATCAAATCTGTTACAACTTTGGAAGTGAGTTAAGATATTTAAGAACTCCAGATTTATTTGTTGGAATATGCTGTTGTCAAAACTGTTTTACCACACTAAGGCATGGTTTTATTACAAGTATTATCAGTTCTTTCTTTTTATGCTCAGTTTTTAGTAGTAAGAACATGAGCCATTTATCTTTAGGAATTAATAGATGGTTTGATTATTGATAATTGGCTTTCCAAAGAAAATTTCTGATCTCTGTGTGTTGGGCTTGCAGTTCTAGTTCCTATTGTTTCTGCAATATGTACAAGAAACCTTGGATTTTAGGCTGTAAATTAGAGGGACAGGGCAAGTTGTCTTAATCTTTGGAAAACCATTAAGGAAACATTTTAATTTGAACATACTCTGGAGTGGATGCTATACATGAAGATGATGAATACAGAACTGTCCCTGGCATTAACTACTTGTAGCTGATTTATAGCTTATATTTTAAATGAATATTTTATACTTTCCAATTTGATTAACAGCATCACGTCAACTTAATAAACATGATACCTAACTTAGTAATAATCTGGCACAGATCTGGCAAGGGCACCATCTGCTCCATATAAATGACATGGAAACTGGAAGCAGTTGGGGCTTCTCTCTTTTTGTCTGTTTGTTTAATGTTGAAGTTAATATCAAGCCATGATTTCATGATGCTAAACACTGGTTTTTAATGGCTCTCTTTGAAGGGACCCTGGTTGGGAGTGGGGCTGACAGGCGGCACATGGCGAGCATCCAGGAGTCGGTGGGGGAGACCAGCTCCCAGAGCGTGGTGGTGGCAGTGGACAGGTACTGAGTGTAACCCTGGCACTCTGACCTTAAGCCTTGTCTTTGTCTGCTCCCTTCTGGAATGTTGCCTGAAGACGTGCTTCTGTCCTAAATCTTGCGTTGGGACAGGATTTCTTAATAATTACTGAAACTTGTGCAAGTCTATAGGGTCGTATCATACGTTCAGCCTTTTATTCTAACAGAAATGTATCTGTTACTACATCAAAGTCCAAAGGATGTGGGAACGTTCCTCACTTAGCAGTGTTCTGTAGTGGACCACTGTCAGTGGCTGAACCCCACAGGCCTGAGCAGCTGGAGGGGAGAAGGGACAGTGGTGCATCCTCAGTCTTTCTCCAGGCTGTTTTGGCAGCCACAGCTGACCATGTTCTCCGACCATGTAAGGATCAAGCAGGTGGCTGCCATCCAGGGAAGTCTTGCAGCAAAGCTTTCTTCATGTCTTTTTATTGTCCCCAAGAAATTTAACACACTGTCACCCAAATGGGTGTCCCAGCATTACTTGCTCTGGATAAAATGGTGAGCCTGTGCCTGTTCCTGCAGCAGGACATGAGCACAGGGGAATGTGGCTTGGAGCAGGGAAGGGAATGGTTTTGCTAAGGAGAAGGGCATGAACTGCTGCCAAGGAGTAAGAATAGAACAGCTGCAGAGTTCATGGCATGGAGGATTGTGAAGTACTGCCAGATGTGCTGACCTTTTCCTACAGCACCAGGATGTGTCTGACTCTTGTGGATGTGCAGCTGAAACTGTTCCTTTGTTCCGCAGGATCTTCACAGGCTCAACTCGGCTGGACGGGAATGCCATAGGTGGGTGCTGAGCAGCAGTGGTGGCAGGGCCTGGCAGTGGGTGGCAGTGGGTTGCAGTGGGTGGCAGGCCCTGCAGTGCCTCCCATGCTCACACAGCCCCTCCTGGCAGTGGGTGGCAGTGCCCCCCATGCTCACACAGCCTCTCCTGGCAGTGGACTTCGTGCGCTGGCTCTGTGCCGTGTCCATGGACGAGCTGGCGTCCCCGCACCACCCGCGCATGTTCAGCCTGCAGAAGATCGTGGAGATCTCCTACTACAACATGAACCGCATCAGGCTGCAGTGGTCCAGGATCTGGCACGTGATTGGAGATCACTTCAATAAGGTATTGCTAAAATCAAGTTACAGAACAGACATGAATAACAGGATTTCTTTAATCAGCTTTTCCTTCTGTGTTCTCTGTGGCTTAAGCTGTGATATTGAAAAAAGTGTTCAATTCAAGGCACCTGCAGGAAGCACCTGTTTAAAAATCTGAAGGGTATAAATAGAAATTGAAATGTTTATGGTAATGATCTTTAATCACTTCATTATGTGATTTTGTATTTGTAATTTTTCTGATCAAATGCCAAGTTAGTTTTCCTCTGAAAGGTGAACAGCTGATGCTGGGACATTTGTTTTCCCTGTCAACTGAACCACGTTTGGGTGGGATTCTTTTAACCTAAGATTTCTTTTTATTTGGCCATCCAACTGGCTATTACAGTTCTGCATTGTTACATACAAAATCCATGGGCCTGTTTAGGTGGATCAGTTGACAGAAAGCCTCCTCCAAGAGGAACCCCCTATTTCCTAAATATCTGAACACTAGAATGTGCCAGCAATTTTTAGTGGGCTGAGAAGGAACTGGAACAATGAATCTGTTCCTCATATAAGTGATTCACTAGCTGATAAGTGTTTGAAACTATTTTCTTCTCCCAGGTTGGGTGTAACCCTAATGAAGATGTCGCCATCTTTGCTGTAGACTCATTAAGGCAGCTGTCAATGAAATTTCTTGAGAAGGGAGAGTTGGCCAACTTCCGCTTCCAGAAAGACTTCCTTAGGCCTTTTGAACATATAATGAAGAAAAACAGGTGTGAGGCACTGCAGTTTCTGCTTTGGCTTTCTTTAGTCCTGCTTAAGGATGTCCCTGGGTGTGGGTTCGGTGCTCGGGTACCTGGAGGTGGGGAAGCTGCTTTGTGCCCGTGCAAATCCTGCTTTCCTCGCTGTTGTTTGGCAGGTCTCCAACCATTCGGGACATGGTGATCCGCTGCATTGCTCAGATGGTGAACTCTCAGGCTGGGAACATCCGTTCAGGCTGGAAGAACATCTTTGCTGTCTTCCATCAGGCAGCATCAGACCACGATGGCAATATCGTGGAGCTGGCCTTCCAGACTACAGCACACATAGTCAGTAAGTACTGCCTGGCAGGTGCAAGGACCCAAATTAGCTGTGCTGCTGGGAGTCTGCTTTAAAAACACACAAGACTTGCAGACAGACTGCTTAAACTCTGCAGCTGGGTCATACCCATTAGGTCTCCTGATTGCTATGGACAGGAAAAACTAGATATAGATATTGTGCTGTGGAACTTTGGAATGCAGTTAGTGAGGTGGGATGGGGAAGAATGCAAGAGAAGGCAAAGAGCCATATTTGATGTAGAAGATCTGGTCCTTCCACGTTTGTCTGTCCCATAGTGTGCACCATGGCTGCTGACATGTCTCGGTCAATGCAGTTTATCTATGAATTTCAATACCAGTGAATTTTAAGAAGTGTATTTGTTTGTTCTTCACAGCAAATATTTTCCAGCAGCATTTCCCAGCAGCAATTGACTCATTTCAGGATGCAGTGAAATGCCTGTCTGAGTTTGCCTGTAACGTTGCCTTCCCCGACACCAGCATGGAGGCCATCAGGCTTATCCGCTACTGTGCTAAATATGTCTCAGAAAGGCCCCAGGTACACTGCAAGTCTTACCCTTGTGCATTCCTACTCTCCTACTGTTAAACAGAGACTAATCTTGTTACTGGGAGCGAGCTTTCAGGCTCAAACTCCAATTGCAAGTGTTTGTATTAAAAGCATATTCTGACTTAGGAATAATTTTCGTATTATGTAAGCAGCAAACTAGGGCTAATTAAAAAATGTTAAGTCTTATAAGTCCAAATTGAAAATAACTGAATGAAGTCGTCCTTGTTTGGTTTTTTTGTGTGTTTTTTTTTGTGGTTTTGTAGTGTTGGTGTGACCTGGAAAGCAATAGCTCTTGTTCTGTCACCCGAATTCTGTCTAGTTCAATTGGTTACAAACTTGCATAGTTTCCTACATCATTTTGTGTGAATACTCAATATTCACTTGGCTGAAGAGAGCCCAGAGTTCCACTGCAGTTGCATGTCCCCAGTGCACCCTGCATTCAAGGTGCCAGACAAGTGCCAGTTTTAGACTTCCTTGTTGCCTGTGTTTTTATGACACTTGTCTAACTTTCCAAGTCTATCTCTGCCTGGTATCTAAATCTGTCACGTTTAAAGATTTTTAAGATTGATGTTTTTACATCTTTTTTTTCCTGCTCACCTTCAAGGTATTGAGAGAATACACAAGTGATGACATGAATGTGGCTCCTGGGGACAGAGTCTGGGTCAGAGGATGGTTTCCTATTTTATTTGAACTTTCTTGTATCATCAATCGTTGCAAATTAGATGTTCGAACAAGGTAATAAAGCTTTTCTTTTTTTCCTTTTTTTTTTAATTCAGTTAGTAAAGAGATCACTGGAACTCATTTTAATATCTGTTCCTTTAATTGTTTGGGTTTATTCATAGAGGCTTAACAGTGATGTTTGAAATCATGAAGAGTTATGGGCATACCTTTGAAAAGCACTGGTGGCAAGATCTGTTCAGGATTGTGTTTCGGATTTTTGATAATATGAAACTTCCTGAACAACAAACAGAGGTAAAAACAAAACCCCCCCAAAAGTAAGCATTCTTTAGAGTTGTGTTTTTAAGAACTCACACAACCAAGGCAGCAGTTTGTATGGTTTGTCTTGTTAGTGTGTTGCCACCCCAGAGTGCCCCAGATTTTATGACACATTTGAGCTCTGCTGAATGTGGCATGAATGTGATTTGTCATAGTGTCCAGTGACCCGTTGGTGTGTTCTGATTATTTTCAAGGGGAACATTCTCACTGCTGAGAGCATGAGCAGTTTCTGAGCAGTGTTCATGTGGCCACCTGATAGCTCCTGACATGACACCTGTGGTCGAGAGGCTTTAGTTCTGTGTTGGCTCTGCTCCTCTCCTCAGAGGCCGTGGCTCTTGTTGAGCAGCCAGGTACAGGCCAAGTCATCATGAAGGACCCCCCAACCCCAAAGCTTTGCACTCTGTCCCGCAGAAATCCGAGTGGATGACCACGACGTGTAACCACGCGCTGTTCGCCGTCTGCGACGTGTTCACGCAGTTCTACGAGGCCCTGCACGAGGTGCTGCTGCCCGACATCCTGGCACAGCTGCACTGGTGTGTGAAACAAGGTACTGACCTGCTTGTGGCTTTGGGGGAAAGCTATTTCAAAGTGGTCAGTATTTAGGAAGGAGAAAGGTACCTGAATTTTGGAAGAATAAAACCTGCCACTGGGACAATACATTATGCAGTATATTGATGCAGTATCTTGAATATCTGCACACTAATCTGTTGACTGAGTTAGGCAGCTCTTCTGTTACTGTGTTCATAATGTGCCCGTGGTGTTACTGTTACACAGCAAAGGCTTTCGGAGAGTGGTGTTAAACTTCTGAGCCTTCTGGCAGCAACTTTCTCTGACTGCAGGGACACATTATCTCCTTTATTTACACATATAGACACTTTCATACATTCTGGTTTTCTTTCTTTTTTCCTTTTTTCTTGTCGCACCTCTCCCCTCTTCTCCCACCCATCGAATACTTTTAAAAACAGCTTTCTAAAGAACATGTTTTCTTTCAGGCTCCAACTCCTATGGCTGAAATTCTGCATATTGGTAGCATGGAATGTGGGGGGATGATCTTGTAGGGAGTCATAAGTTTCTAGTTGCTGCTTTTCCTCCCTTTGTCTCACTGTGTGCTTCGTTTCTCCCTCTGTCCTGTCCTTTGTCTTCCCTGGTTGGATTTCCATCTCAGGAAGGCTATTTCAAAACTCTGGTTTTTATTCAGTAGGTTCCTCAGCTTGATATTGTTGTAACATAGTGCACAGGCAGCCTTTGAGCCAAGACACCATGTGTTTCACAGTACCAGTAAAAGTTTTAATGGAGCAGTAATAGGGAATGCCTAATTTTCACTGATATTGTAGAAGGTGATGAATATGGAACACTTCTTTCACAGATAATGAGCAGCTGGCACGATCAGGGACAAACTGCCTGGAAAACCTGGTAATACTCAATGGACAGAAATTCAGTCCTGAAGTCTGGGGCCAGACATGCAATTGTATGCTAGAAATCTTCAAAACAACTATTCCTCATGTGTAAGTGCATAAATGTAACTCTTAGACTAGTACCCAGTTCCAGAGCAATAGTATTTACCTTTTTGGTTTTGTTCTGTTTGTTTTTTTCCTCTGCTCCATGAAGCTTGCTGACATGGAGGCCTGTGGGAATGGAGGAAGACTCAGCTGAAAAACACTTGGTAAGAGAGAACTCAGGGCAGTAAACTAACTTGAAAGGGTTTGTGTTAGATCAGCTTTTGAAATATTCTGTTGTGGTCAATACACTTGACAAAGAATTGACATAATTTGGTGTCACTGTAAAAAAGGGATGTAAGGAATGGATGCAGGAATTCTTTGAATCCAAGTGAAGCCATCTGAAAACTGATAGCTGGCTGGGAGTCAGAGTTTGGGATTGCTGGAATTGCTCTGCATTCCCTTCTAGGATTTGGACCTCGATCAACAGTCTTTGAGCAGCATGGAGAAAAATGCCTCTGAAAGGGGACAAAGTCAATATTCAAATCCAACAGATGAGAGCTGGAAAGGTGGTCCTTATACAAGTAAGGAAAATGGGCAAGCTTTTTCAGTGCATTTTTATAGCTAGTCTTAGTTCACTCCTGCAGTTTTGTACAGAAAGTTTTGGGGCAGTTAAACTTGGAGTACCTCTTTGCAACTTGTGTTTATGCCTTGCAGAGAGATTTTCTCTTTAGAAGATAATTCACAGCATCACTAATATGAAAATGCTGATGGGAATGTCCTGTCTTGGTAGCCTGTTGTGAGTGAACTGGTGTGAGTTCTTCTGAAACTTGTGTTGCTCAATTTCATTAGACCAGAAACTGTTTGCTGGCCTCCTTATCAAGTGTGTGGTACAGCTGGAGCTGATCCAGACCATTGATAACATAGTGTTCTATCCAGCAACAAGCAAGAAGGAAGATGCTGAACACATGGCTGCAGCTCAGGTACTATCAGGCTTATTTGTGACCTTATTGTGAAATAGGAGTTATGGAATGTCTCATGTGTATTTACAAAATAGTCTCTTCCTTTTAATAACTCTCAGCACTGCCCTCAATGTGTGTGTAAATTACTCTTAAGCTGTGACTTTTTTGTCTGCCTCCAGTGTTTCCTGGCAGTCTGCCTGTTGCAGTATTATATTGCTGTTATTTTTATTGTCAGTATAATAATTATCTTTGTTTTTATAATGAATGCATACTCATCAATAATTTGGGTTTTGTTTTGGGGAAAGCATTCTTTTCTGTTCTTTAGCCTGAGTGTCTTCATTTGGCCACAGCCAAGGCTCTGCTCAACCTCTGGGAGTTTGCACAGGGGTTTCTGCAGAAGCTGAGCTTGAGCAAAGTCAGTGGTAGAGATTTCACTCATCTCTGGCCTTGGGGACATCCGAGTTCCTGAAAGTTCTCATTCTAGGGAATGAAGCACAGCAGCTCTGGCTTGGCTGTTAATTGAGCCCTAAGCTAGAAGTTTGGGCTAGTGCATCCAGGTAGTGTCTGGGGGAGGGTCTAGTTAAACTCCTAGTGAAATTAGCTAAAAATATTGACCTGTTTTATTAAATTTGACACAACCCAAAGATGGGGAGTTTCTCCCCAGGCAACATTTAAACTTGCATTGGTTTTATGGTTCATTTTGATGTTTTTCAGAATCCAACAGACCTACTCAGTCAGCTTCTAGAGGAGAGGAAATGTTCTGTATTGTATTGCTACAACTGAGATGCTTTGATAAAGGAGTTCTCCCCTTGCTCTTGGTTCTTATGGTCTTATCAGTAACTAGGATAGACCATAACTTTCTTCTCAAATACCCTACTGAGAAGTGTACAACTCTGATCTCTGACACACCACTCTGCTGTGTCTTACTACATTAATACTGCACTTGCAGCTAAAAGTGGAATTAGCAGTTAGTAAGGGTTATGACCTGTGCTCTCTCCCCTGCCCTGCAGCGAGATGCTTTGGATGCAGATATCCACATTGACACAGAAGACCAAGGAATGTACAAACATATGTCTTCACATCACCTTTTTAAGTTACTGGATTGTCTGCAAGAGTCTCATTCATTTTCCAAAGCCTTTAACTCCAATTACGAGCAGCGAACTGTGTTATGGAGAGCAGGTGAGGCTTTTATGTGATCACAGTGCTGAGCTGCACTGCAGCCACAACAGTGTGCCATGGCAGTGGCCTCTGCAGCTCAGCTGAGGGCTGCATGCTTTGGTTTGCTAAATTATCTGCTTTATTTGGTTAAAGTAGAGCTACACAGCTAGTACTGCTGTAGTTAAATATCTGCATAAATAGATCAGGTCTCAATCAAATCAAGGAGGAGGCAGGACTGTCTGGACGAGAAACTGTTCCCAGTCACTAGTGCAGGTATTGTTGATAAACCTGATGTTTAGCCAGTAACTCCAAATGTGACTGTTGCCTCTCTTCCTGTGTGGGACTGATCTCTAGGGTTCAAGGGTAAATCCAAACCCAATCTCTTGAAACAAGAGACCAGCAGCCTGGCGTGCTGCCTGCGGATCCTGTTCCGGATGTACATGGATGAAAGCCGGAGGGACTCCTGGGATGCGGTTCAGCAGCGGCTGCTCAGGTGGGAGAGGACAGGGGCAGGGGCAGGGGGTGTGCCCCTCAGCAACCAGAGCCAGACCAGGGATGGGGACAGGGGCAGGGGGTGTGCCCTTCAGCCACACAGCCCAGTGCAGGGACAGGGAATGTTTCCCCCCAGCCACACAGTCCAGCCTGGGGACAAACAGCCCAGTCACTGAGCACAGCCTGCAGAGGAGGTGACCATGGATAGAGAGAACAACCACTCTCCATTAAAAGTTACTGTAGCAGCAAGGAAACAATCTGCCTGAATAAAGAAACCACTTTCTTGCCTGACATAGCTTTAGTTTTTTAGCTCTATTTATGGTTTGTGTGAACTCTGCCCTCTCCACAGTGTGTGCAGTGAAGCCCTGGCGTATTTTATTACTGTCAACTCAGAAAGCCACAGAGAAGCCTGGACCAATCTTCTGCTGCTGCTTTTAACAAAAACACTAAAAATCAGTGATGACAAGGTAAGGAGGGGCTAGAAGTCATGTCTGTGTTCAGGGATTTTTTTCATTCCTGCTTCAGTCTGAGTGCAGTCTTTATTACCATCCACACTAAGGTGGCAGCTCCTCATGCAGGTGCTGCCCTCATAGTAGGGCAGTGCAGCTCTGCTGTCTGCAGGCACTCTGTTTGGGAATGGGGCTGCATCCCTGCCGTTCCCAGCTATGTGGGAATGGGCAGAGAATGGCTGCAGAGCTTTCAGATACACGCAATGGTTGTGCAGTAAGGGGTGGGCTTGTGCTGTGTCACAGCTGCACAGGAATGGGAGGGGTGAATTTCACCACTGTGAAATTGGAATTCCAGTTCCTCGACAGTGGTGGCTTTCAGGATCTTGGCCCTTTTGAGGAAAAGTGAATGCAAATATTGACATTGCTACTAATAATTGTCCCTGATCGTCTCTAGGCTGAGAAGTCCCTCGGCCACAGAGCAGTCTGATTGCTCAGGGCATGGGGCCAAAGGCTCCACGTGCAGCTGCTGGGGAGGGCCCTGGGGGAGCGCTGGTGTCCTGCCAGGCTGGGGCGGCCACGAGTGTGGACAGCTGTGTGTGCCCCTTGTGTCGGTGCAGCGCGGCAGTGACGCTGTGCTTTGTGTGTTGTGCAGTTCCGGGCACACGCGGCCACCTACTACCCGTACCTGTGCGACATGGTGCAGTTCGAGCTGATCCCCGAGCTCCGCGCCGTGCTGCGCCGCTTCTTCCTGCGCATCGGCGCTGTCTTCCAGGTGTGCGGCCAGGGCGGGCCGGGGCGGGGCAGCCTGCCCTCCTGCTAGCCCAGCCTGCCCTCCTGCCGGCCCCAGCCTGCCCTCCTGATGGCCCCAGGCTAGCCCAGCCTGCCCTCCTGCTGGCCCCAGCCTGCCCTCCTGCTGGCCCCAGCCTGCCCTCTGCTAGCCCCAGGCTAGGCCCAGCCTGCCCTCCTGCTGGCCTGGGCCTGCCCTCCTGCTGGTCCCAGCCTGCCCTCTGCTAGCCCAGCAGGGCTGCGGTGCAGCTGTGCTCCATGAGGGCACTGGAGGGCAGGGCACAGTGGCACCTGCTGTACCACCCTGGCAGCAAGTTACTCTGACCACAGTGGCATCGGGGCACAAGGAAAATAACCCTGTTCTGTCCATCCCACAAAAGTGTCAGCAGTTGCATTTAAATGGTTGCTTACAGAGTCAATGCAGCAGGTGTGCAGTGTCTTTGTTTCAATGCTCGTTGTCATCATCAGCCAGTGTCTCTCTGCCAGTGTTTATCCACTGCTCAGTCCTGCTTCCAGCTAGGGCTGACACATCAGCTGGCTCTCTGCACAGAAATGCTGCCCCTTGGCAATAATGACCAGTTCTGTAGCCTGGTGATGTTGGCACATGTCTTCATAACAAACTGGACTGCAGTGCCAAGGACCAGCCGAGAGCCCTGGGGGTTCCCTGTGTGTCCAGGCCCAGGCCAGGCTGGGGTGTTGGGCAGCCCAGGGAATGTTTGCAGAGGGGGTTTCCTTCCTGCTTAACAAGTCATTTAAAAAACTTTTTTAGTATCAGTACTGTATCTTCTGAGACTTAGTTTTGGTTTCATGGAAGATTTTAGATCAGGAACATCAATAGCATCCACTCCCTTTATCTTGTTAGGCTTGAGTTAAAGGCAGTTAAAAAAAACAAAAAGTTTGCCATTTCCTTTCATACACTGGCAGATCATGGACAGAACATACACAGGAACATCAAAAACAAGGCTCAGAACAAACCCACCTTTTTGACCCTTGAATACAATGTGTTTAGCAGCAATTGTGACTGTTTAGCAAAAAGTCCTGTCCTTAACACGAGCTGGTCTCCATTTACTGCAGATCTGCAACTTCTGATTTGTCATTTTGTGCAAATGATTTCTGTTCTCACCTCTTAGTTCCTGTTGGGATCTTAAAACATTGAATTCCCAAAACACTGCTCTAGCAAAATTAAGTTCATCCATGTGCTTTAGGAGTTACCAACAGGTGTCTGTGCCCTGAAGGTGCCTGGGAAGCAAACCTGACATGACACCACAGCTTTGCCCTGCAGGGTTTTCTTTCTCTCCTTGAACTTCATCAGGTTTCTGTGACAATGTTTCCATGACAAACACCAGCTTGTCCTTTGAAATGATTTTAAATTTCAAGTTTTAAGACTTCTTGAAACTGGGAAATTGTGGCAGGGTGGGAGAAAAGGCTCCACTTCCTAAAGTAATGCCAAGTGTTACATTTACTGCTGTGCTATCCAGAGTAGCAAACTTAAAATGTAACAGTATTTAAAGAAAAAAAAAAAAACAACGAACCAACCAACAACAAACTACCTACTTGAATGGTTTTTAGTGCATAACCTGTTCTTCTGCTGTTTCAGTTGAGTTTCCTGGTAGGATGGCCTGACTTGAGGTTGCCTTGGGATATACTCTGCTCTGAGCTGCTGGGAATCTGCTGTCTGTCTTAGTGGGGGGTTTTAGGTTTGGGGGTTTTTTTGGTTTTTTTTTTTTTTTTGAAGAGCTATTTCCAAAGGGTTCCTGTGGTGCTTCTCAGTCCATCAGCTTGTGCTACGTAACCATTGTTTGGGAAAGGTTTTCAGTCAGTAGTAGTGACAAGGCTTTGACAATTTAGTTTTACTTTTTATTTTTAACCAAAGGAAAATAAATGGTGGTTGTGTCTCTTTGACTTTTAAATGCCCATTAGGTTAGATCTATACACTGCTATTTAGTAGAGGCAATATATGGCTATATATGACAATAGCAAAAGAGTGAAAATAAGCAATGCTGGTATTTAACTTGCATTTGAAATGTCCTTTTGTGCTGTGTCTCCTGTAGCTGCTCATTCCTCATTCCCTGGGAATGTCACTGCATTGGGTACTGCAGGAAATGAAGTATTTATTTTACTGCTATTTAAAACTGTAAGAATGTGCTATTCCTTTTCTTCTGGTCCTAGGTAGTCCTGAGGAAAGTATTTGAACTGTTCCTTTCCATATTTGGAATGTCTTCCCTTGTGTCCCATCAGCCACAGCTGGCCCAGCTGCTCTGCCCTCTGTGGCTCACAGGTCTCAAACCCTGCAGTGTGTCTTGGAACAGGTCTCAAGTTTGAGATCTTAAATGACTTCCCAGTTGCTTTGTGGGCTTTCTTTGCTCTAATGGGCAGCACTTGCACACTCTGCGCGAAGGATAAGGATGTTTAATCCACCCTTGCCTTCAGCCTTTGCTCTGAGGCTGTTCTTTTCCTTAAGAAAAGCTTTTCTGTGGTTACACCGGTTACAAACTGCTGCAGTGGGATGTGTGACACCCCAGCCAGCCCAGGCTGTGGTGCAGGAGGGTGCCCTGGGCTGGCTGGGGTCACTGTCCCTGGCAGAGCAGAGCAGGGGCTGGGCAGGTTTCCCTCACAGTGGGGAAGGGCAGCCCCCCAACCCCAGCGGGCTCAGCCCTCCTGCAGCAGCCACTGCTTGTCCCCTGTCCCTGTGGGGTGTGTGGGCACTGGGGACAGTGGGGACAGCGGCATGTGCTGAGGGTGGCACCCCTGGGCTGAGGGAGAGAGCAGCACCCCTGGGGCACTCCTGGGCTGAGATGGAGCAGCCCCCCTGGGGCTGAGGGCAGAGAGCAGCCCCCCTGTGGCCGAGGTGGGGCAGCCCCCCTGGGCTGTGGTGCCCCCGGGGCCCTTTACAGGCCCTGCTGCAGGGCCTGTAAACACGGACAGTCCCCGGGTTTTTTTGCTCCCCCTCATTTCGTACCCCGAGCTGGGCAGGATGTTGAGGAGGGAACCGTCAACCTCCCTGTCCCGGTGATCAGAAACTCCCCCTGGGGTCTGTTGTGTCTCCCTGTCCAGGGCCAGGTGNGTTGAGAATGACATTAGAAATAGTGCTGTCAAAAGTGCAGTTCCTTTCATCTGTAAATTCAGTTTGTTCAGCACCTTTATTTGTGTAAAATGTATGTTTCCACATATTTTAAATGCCTAAGTTTTTTTTTAATATCTCCATATTAAGTGCATTTACTATCAATAATTTAAAGAAGAGCATTTCTTGCCAGTGGATGTATAGAGTTTTGACAGAATACCAAAATTATATAATATGAAAACCTATGTAAAGTTTTCTACATGAAAATACGATGTATAATAGTTATAATATTCCATGCTTTAATCAAGTGATAAATCAATAAAGTTTTACGAAGCGGTGCTTCTTTGCTCATGTGGTCCCTGGGGCGGCTCTCGCGGCTTGGTACCCGCACGTTCGCTCCTCCCTCGCCTCGGGGCTGGGCGGGCTTCGTCCGTGTCCCTGTCCGTGTCCCTGTCCGTGTCCCTGTCCGTGTCCCTGTCCGTGTCCCTGTCCTGTCCGTCTGTCCCACCCCGGGCCGTATCGGCGCCGCGAGGCCTTGTGGGAGGTGCGGCGCCATTAGCCGGCGCGTTGGGAGCGCGGCGCGGATTGGCTAGGGCGGTGCGCGGGGGCGGTTGCGGGCGCTGATTGGTCGGGAGGCGGTACGCGGTGCCGGTTGCGGGCGCTGATTGGCCGAGGGACGGCGCGGGGGGCCGGTTGCAGGCGCTGATTGGCCGAGGGGCGGCGCGGTGCCCGCCCCGCGCGCTGCGGTNCTCGCTATTGGCTCCGGCCGCGCCGCCCAGCGCCGCTCATTGGCTGCGGCCGCTGCCAGTCCGCGGTGGCGGGAGGGGGNGAGCGCGGGGACCACCCTGCACGGCCCGGCCCGGCCCGGCCCGGTCTGTCCAGCCGCTGCTGGCCCTGTCGCCGCACGGCCCGGCCCGGCCCTGGCATCCCTGGAGCGGCCGGTGCG
>VWZD01010231.1:352211-372371 GCA_013396695.1 Sakesphorus luctuosus
GCGCCGTGTCCCATGGGAGCTGGGCCGGGAACAGCCCGGCTCGTGAACGGGCCCGGGGAGCCCCTCCCGGGCCGCGCTCGGGTGCGTTCCCCGCCGGGGCGGTGCCTTGGCCCGCGGAATGCGGTCTGTGCGCTCTCCGAGGCCTTCCCCACGGGCACATGGCAGGCAGAACGCAGCCCTGTGTCGCTGCCGCTGCAGGGCCACCAGTGTGCTTGGCAGGGGAAAACAAACACTGAGAGCCAGAGCAAGAGAAGGGAATAAGCGTGCGTGGGTAACGGGTCAGAATATATTGGTGGGTATCAGTTGGTGAGCAAGACTATGGACAAGTCAGCCCCAAGAGGGAAGGGAAACAGGTGGCAGGACGCTCGAGGGGGATGTTTACTTTGTGCAAAATATATTGGGATCTCTGTTCCTCTTTAATATCCATGTAATTCAAGAGGATACTGTTGCTGCCTGTTTAAATTAAGTGCTACATTTGACTTAAAACCTGTGACTCTAAAGCTCACTGCCTTTGCAAGTGTGCCTGAAGGAAACAGTGTTTATTGCACTGATAATCGGCATAAACCAACTCCAAAGTGGGACAGGTGATTTCAGTCAATCTTACTCATTAGAAACTCCAAGGAAAAACTGGAAATCTTTGCTTCCTTCTTACGTTTGCAGAGAGTGACCTGTGGCAGGAGGAGGGGCAGCAACAGCAGGTCTGTGGAAGCACAACTTGCTGTTGTAGTGTTACTGTAATTTTAATTATTCTAATTAAAGCTGTGAAGTGAGTGTATCACTGTAGTGTGTATGAGAACGTGTGTGGGAGGATCACTGGAGAGGAGCACTACAGACTTACTGCACAGAGTTGTTCTGTAATAAGTGTTGCCTTTGAATTGGCTTCCACCCTAGTCTGAACTGATTTTACAGGGAGTACAAACGCTCTGGCTTTGCACAGCCTTTTGTCTCGTTATAAAAAAGTATTTTTCTTTTGAGAATTTTTCTTTGATAATATTTGTTTTTTAAAAAAGCCTTGACTTTTCAATACACTTCAAATTGTTTTATGGTGTCTGTGCCAGGAGCACGGTGGGATGGTGGCTGTGCCAGGAGCACGGTAGCTCTTCACTGGCTGGTGCCCTGCTGGTGAGGTGTCACCAGAAATTGCTGCTGTGTGGTTTCTGTGGGATCTGCTTTTACCTGTGTGGCTTTAGGACAGATTTTCTGATCTCTGCTTGTAACAAAACTGCTTGTGGGTTTCAGGTTCTGCCAAAATGGAGCTGAGTGATGCCAATCTACAAACTTTAACTGAGTATCTAAAGAAAACACTAGACCCAGATCCTACTATAAGGCGTCCTGGTAAGTGATTCTCATGAGTGACCCCCAAAAAATTCAGTTTCTTTTTGGCTCTCCTCTCTGTGTGTAGCCAGCTTCAGTGGATGCTTATGCAGTAACCTCTTTGCAGAAGTTTTTAGTATCCTTTTAAAGCAACCTCCCCAAAAAACTGATGAAGGACAGAAATAAACAACGTTATTTGCTTTCTGTGATTTTATTTTTTGGTATTCTTAATTTTTTTAATTGTTGTTATTTAAAGCAGTGCTGCTGTTCACAATAAGCCAAGATTTCCTTCTCTTGGTTATGCCTTCTGCAGGTGGTGAGGAGGCAATACTTTCCCCTGCTGCTGGGAGCTGAGCTGGGGGGTGGCAGCAGTGTGGAAGGGCTCAGCAGCAGAGAGGCTGCACTGCCCTCAGGCAGGCTCCTTCCTGGGAGGCTCTGGAAATGTTTGTGTGTTTGGTTTAAACACACAGTTGAGGAACTGTGGCACTCCCATCACACAAAGCAGCTTTTGCTGACCCCTTTATTCCCTTGCAGCTGAGAAGTTCCTGGAATCCGTGGAGGGAAGCCAGAACTATCCCTTGTTACTCTTAACACTGCTGGAGAAATCCCAGGAGAATGTCATCAAAGTCTGTGCATCTGTAACCTTCAAGAATTACATTAAAAGGAACTGGAGAATTGTAGGTATCCCCTGAGTGGCTGTGCTAAGCCCTGATGATGGTACAATGAGACCCTGCAGTGCCCCTGAGCAGTGTGTGTGTCTGTGCTCTGGGAAAGGCCAGACACCACCCAGGGAACAAGGGCAGAGTGTCACTTACTAGGGAGGAACTAGAACATTTCTAGAACCTTGTTTCTGTGGTACTGTGTTCTTAGTATTTCTCCCAGAGTGCATCTTCTGTGCTGTGCTGTGAGTAGAAATAATGTTCTGTTTGGGAAAAAGTTGTAAGTGCCTTCTTTGTATGGGTTGCTGATGTAATTCAGAATGGGATTTTGTTCTGAAGTAGGTGGAGGTGCTGTGCAGGGAGTGCATCCCAGGGGCTGTTCCCATTGCTCTGGGGCTACAAGCACATTGTTTTGTCTGAAATGGAAGGTTTTGTTTGAGGAGCAGCTGTCTGGACACAGGATGCAGCCACAGGCCTGGCTGGCCTCAGTCACGGAGTTTAATCCCACAGCCTTGAACTTCACTGATCCAAAGCTCAGGGAACTGAAAAGGTTTTCCCTATTCAAGGGCTTCATTTTGTTCAGGCCTGGAGAGGCAGATGTTTACAGAGAGACACAATTTCTTTCTGCTTTTCTCAGGTGCTGCTGTTCTGGTTCTCAGGTTCTTCAGCAACCTCAGAGTTACATAAATCAGTATAAGCAGTTGGTGTCTAAAGTGCTGATCATCACTCATTGCTTAGAGTATATTGATATGCCCGTGACTTAATTGTTGTTTTCATTTTAGGTTGAGGATGAACCCAACAAAATATGTGAATCAGACAGGATAGCCATTAAAGCCAACATAGTGCCCTTGATGCTCAGCAGCCCAGAACAAATTCAAAAGCAGGTAATATGTCAATTCCTGGGTATATCCATGAGACTCTGGGAATATTGTAAGCATGTCTAGAGGCTGTGGTTGTGGGCAGAGCTCAGATCCCTTACCAGTGAGCTCATGCTGACCTAAGGAACTTGGAGTATACTGTTACAGCTACATCTACCTACTTGGATATTTTTTAAATAATTACTGTATAATAGCTAAGTTCTGGCACTGGGCAGTTAAACAGTAGTCCTAGAAAGTGGGACTGTGTGTGCACATTGAACTTAGAGTGAGATTTCTGTATTTGTGGTGAAAAGCAGTAGCTGCTTAACCTGATGGGTTTTGACTCTGCCCAGTGTCAGCAGCGTTTGTGGGGTGTTTGCACAGCTGCAGTGTTATGTGCTGGGCTGGGCTAGGCTGGGCTGGGCTGGGCTGAGCTGAGCTGAGCTGAGCTGAGCTGAGCTGAGCTGAGCTGAGCTGAGCTGAGCTGAGCTGAGCTGGGCTGTGCTGTGCTGAGCTGAGCTGAGCTCTGCCCCAGGACAGCCGCCTTTCCCTTGCAGCTCAGCGATGCCATCAGCATCATCGGGCGCGAGGACTTCCCTCAGAAGTGGCCGGACCTGCTGACGGAGATGGTCAATCGCTTCCAGAGCGGCGACTTCCACGTCATCAACGGCGTCCTGCGCACCGCCCACTCCTTGTTCAAAAGGTGCTGGGCATGGGGCGGGGGGTGCTCTGGGAGGGTCTGCTCAGCTCTCCTGTTTCACTGTTGGACTTGATTTTGGAGGTTTGCAGAGTCTACAGTTGTGACTTCTACGTGTCTTTAAGTGGTTATCAAATTGCACCCCTTGCATGGTTTTGAACTGTGTTGTTTAGTTCTTGTTTACTTGGCACTATTTGTTTCAAAGTTTAGCACAAAAAATTATTCTCTCTAAGTTAATTTGGTAATATGTTACTTTGGCAATAGATGTGAAATTTGAATTCAGTTTTTCATGTGTTTCACTTGCCAGGTACCGCCATGAATTTAAGTCAAATGAATTATGGACAGAGATCAAACTTGTTCTTGATGCCTTTGCTTTGCCTTTAACAAATCTCTTCAAGGTATTTCTTGTTGAATCATTTCTAAAACAAGTTTAATGTTCTGAATTGCTTGTTGTGGATGGCTGTAAAATTAAAACTCAAGAATAGTTGTTTTGAAGCTGTTAATGAAGTTCAAGCTACAGCCATGAAGTGAGACCTAACAGGATCAATAGGGGGAGGAAAAATATTTTCTGGTTAAAAAAAAAACCCAACCAAAAAAGATCCATGACACTTTTCAGAATCTTTTGTTGATATTCTTGTTGATGTTTGTACTTGACTGGATCCTGCATCTTTTTCTAGGCAACCATTGAACTTTGCAGCACACATGCAAATGATGCCAGTGCACTGAAGGTGCTCTTTTCTTCTCTCATTCTGATTGCAAAGCTGTTCTACAGTTTGAATTTTCAGGTGAATCTCTTTGTTCTTCTGTTATAGAATTCATAGGAGGCAGCCTTTAAGCCTGTGCTTCATGGTAAATATAACAGCTAACAGTGCCTTAGCACTGGAGTACAGGCACAGGAAGGCTGGGGTTAATTAGCACCTTAGCTTGGCCCTGTCTAAACCCAGGCAAGAGTCTGAGCAGGTGCCACTGCAAGGAAGTGTTGCACAGGCTCTGACCACAGCCTGGGAAAGGCAGGGGTCAGATGCCTGAGTCTGTACCCACTGTGCTCCTTTATACACATGTCTGTGCTGACAGCAGCTCTGCCATGGAGCTGGAGGTCTGTTACATGGGGTGGCTCTGTACCACTGCAGTAACAGGTAATTCTGGGGGCAGTGTGGGGTGTTTGGGTTTGGAATCAGGTCTAAACGTCAGATATTAATTAGTGTGCTATGTCGCAAATGGCAAAAAGCTCCTTTGCTGGGTGGCATCTCTTTGGTGTCTCAACATGAACATGAGTCTGTGAAGTGTGGTCATGCCTGGGTTCCTTGGGCTGTATTTCCACAGCGGGCCAAGGAGCAATCTGGAGTTAAAAGGGCCTTGTGCTCTCTTGTTCACAGAGTAAGAGGCAATAAGGT
Organism: Sakesphorus luctuosus; assembly: GCA_013396695.1. Lineage (NCBI taxonomy): Eukaryota > Metazoa > Chordata > Aves > Passeriformes > Thamnophilidae > Sakesphorus > Sakesphorus luctuosus. Next base: position 357,133 of record VWZD01010231.1, read on the forward strand.
TCATCTGTTATAAAAATGTGACCTGTTTAGAGTGCAAGCAAATAGTTTATTTGGAAATAACTGTATTCCAGAGCATTTGCCAGGAGGGTTTCATCTGGGATGACAAGGGGGTAGTGTTTCATCTTGAAGATTGTTTTCCTCAGGTGGTTGTCCCTCAGTAGGTCCTGAGGTGGGTGCACTACTTACAGTGTAGGGGTGTTATCTAAGCACTGCAATCAGAAATGAAAATGGAGATTTATGCTTTTCCTTCACAGGATCTTCCAGAGTTCTTTGAAGATAACATGGAAACATGGATGACAAATTTTCATAGTCTTTTAACTTTAGATAATAAACTCTTGCAGACTGATGTAAGTACTGCACAGACCTCCTGGTTTGCCTCTCTGTAGGGGAGAGGGTTGACTGAGAACTTGTGTCTGACTCTGAACAGCATAGTGTCTTCTTGGTTGGGCAAACAGAGGAGTAGAATGACTGTAATGAAATGGGATTTAAGAGAAGTTGCTCTGTTGTCTGAGGAATTGGAGGACTGGTTGTTGAGGCTGTATGTCAGTTACAGGGGTGCCCAACTGTGCCCAGAAATCAAATGACAAACACTTGTCAGTGGTAGATCCTTTCGAGGGCCTTTGCTGAAGTGCCTGAGCACTGACAGCAGTGCTGAGGTTTGCTGTGCCTCAGCTGGTTCCTGCACTGTGTTCTGGAAAACAGGCTATCCTGAAGAACTGGTAACAGCTGCACACAGGACAGGACAGCCTTGAGTACTTCAGTATTTGCTGTCTTTGTCTGATTAAGAGTTAGTAATGTCACTGGGGAAAGATGTTACCAGGTCATCAAAGCTCAGATTATTTTTGTGCGTGCTATCTGCATTTTCAGTGCTAAAATCTTCCAGATACAGCACCAGAGTTTGCCACTTGATGGAGCCAAAACAAGTCTGTAAATGGCTTGACAGCACATGGGAGGCATGTGAAGGGTATCCTGTGCTCTGGTTGCCCTGCTGCTGAAGGAGGCCTTGCTGCTCCTCGCTGTGTGTGCCCCCAGCACAGACTGGGTGAAGCTGAGAGGGGCAGACAGAGCTGGGGTGGGGTTTGCTTGGGATGGTTTCAGGTTCCAGCTCAGCTTCCCAATTCACTCTGTGGTTCCACAAGCATCTGTGCTGATCTGGGGAAGGGGAGGGAACTGCTACAGCGATTCAATTTAAAGTATCATGATATGATGTCTTCTAAGCATGTTTTTTAATGGCTTGGGTTGTTGTCTTCCTATTACATTTGTAAATTATTTCCATGTAAATTACTGGGTCTGAATGTTTTAAAGTGCATAATACCTTGATTTGAAATGTAGGTATGATTTAGAACTTGAAGAGAGTACAGATCAGCAAAACACAGTAACACTAAGGACTTGAGAGGGATTTCTTTCACCTGTTTAGAACATGATACAATCATGGTGTAAATATTTCCTTTAAATATGTGGATACTCTTAATGTATTAAGTAGTGTTGAAGTTTGGATGTTTAAGTTCTTGGTGTTATTTTATGTGAGGATGAAGAGGAAGCTGGATTACTGGAGCTCCTGAAATCACAGATCTGTGATAATGCTGCTTTATATGCTCAAAAGTACGATGAGGAATTCCAGCCCTACCTGCCTCGTTTTGTGACAGCCATCTGGAACCTGTTGGTCACGACAGGCCAGGAGGTGAAATATGACTTGGTGAGTTGTTATAAACTGGTCTTGTCGAGTTTGATAATGAATTATAGATTGATCAGTCGTGCTAAAACTTTGTGTTCTGTTTGTGGTGCTGCAGCTGGTCAGTAATGCAATCCAGTTTCTGGCCTCAGTTTGTGAGAGACCCCATTACAAGCACCTGTTTGAAGACCAGAATACACTGACAAGCATCTGTGAGAAAGTTATTGTTCCCAACATGGAATTTAGAGGTAAATTCTTGGGACTTAAGTTTTTGAAAATGCAGCAAAAGTTTAATTATAATGACAAGTTGCTCTGCAGGAATTGGGGGTTCCCTCTTTGGTACTTTGGTGCTAGACTGAAACCCAAGTCTCTGCAGCAGATTGTGGTCCTGTGGGCTTTGTAGAATTGTATAAATATACCTGATTTTTCATGTTGAAGTCCCAGTGCAGGAAGTCTGGGTCATGTGCCACCAATGAATTCCCATGCTTACAGTGAGTATCACAATAATTCCAGGAGCCTAAATAGGCAGGAATATCAGGCCTAACAGATTGTAATGTCCAGTTCTCCAGGGCTCATACTGATCCTGGTATTTAAAATGTGGTGAAGATGTATTGCAGTGATAAGGAGCTTCTCTTTCTTATGTCTGTTGCTCTGGAAACCTCTTTAAATACACCCAATGTTGAATATGTCTTAGAGGGGTTTGTTTGGTTTGGTTTGCTTTGGGTTTTTTTAATCAATACATTGGCTCATGAGTATGAAAGGACAGTTTGTGGGACAGGAGCAAGCTAATCAAGCTAGTCTGGCTGGATATTTCTCATTAGTTTCTACTGATGTTATAGAACAGTCCTTGGAAAAACTAGCAAGTTGATAATGCTACACCTTTTCACATACAAACTGGAGCCTCACATGTGTGTGTGTGTTTTATATTTACAGCGGCTGATGAAGAAGCATTTGAAGATAATTCTGAAGAATATATAAGAAGGGATTTGGAAGGATCTGGTAATCCACCCATTTATACTAAGAATACTTGGTCTTTAAATATAGCTCTAAAGAGCTGAAGCAATTTACTGAAGCTTTTATAACTTCATTTTGAAATTGAGAAGGTTTCTGCACACCAACCCCCCCCGAGATTTTATCCAGTCTGTTGGGTCTGCTGTCACGATATGCCTATCACAGTGTCTTTGTTTTGAGCTGTGTTTTTATAGGGCTTTTCCCTTAGTTGGCTTGGCATGTCCCCTGCACTGCAGACATTCTCATTTCAGCAAGTGCAGCCTGTCAGCCAGTGCTGAACAGTAGCCACAGTTGTGTATTTAGTTCCTCTGGGCAGAGTTTGAAGTGCCATGGAGAGGCTGTGTCTGATTGCAGCAGTGTGTGCTGTGAGCTGGGGCTCTGGGGTGCCCAGGGAGGGAGCAGAGTGGGGCTCTGGGGTGCCCACGGAGGGAGCAGAGTAGGGCTCTGGGGTGCCCACGGAGGGAGCAGAGTGGGGCTCTGGGGTGCCCACGGAGGGAGCAGAGTGGGGCTCTGGGGTGCCCACGGAGGGAGCAGAGTGGGGCTCTGGGGTGCCCACGGAGGGAGCAGAGTGGGCTCTGGGCAGTGCTGGGGACAGGGATGGCCCCAGGCTGTGCCCTGCATCAGGCCAGGCCCTGGGAGCCACTGCTGGCTCTGCTGGACAGCTCTGGGCTGTGGCTGTTGCTGGAGGAGCTGTCTGTTAATACTTGGATTATTATGTTCATTACCATGAGAAGCTGTGGCCTTCTGTGCCAAGAGTCTTTGGTTCTCGTGCAGACATTGACACCCGGCGCAGAGCAGCGTGTGATCTAGTCAGAGGCTTGTGCAAATTCTTTGAAGGTCCTGTGACAGGGATCTTCTCTGGATATGTCAATTCTATGCTGCAAGAATATGCAAAGAACCCATCTGTGAACTGGAAGCACAAAGATGCAGCCATTTACCTTGTCACGTCTTTGGCATCCAAAGCTCAAACACAGAAGGTACTTTGACATTCTGTTCCTGGTAATCTGTCTGCATTCTGTGTAGAGGAAGGCTGCAATTCATTTGAAGCTGCTTCAGAGTGGGAGTACCTGCATGCAGGAGTGGATGCTGTAGAATTTAAAGCTGTCCATTATATTCCTATCCCAGTCAGTAATTTGGTGTCATCTGACCTTCAGGAAGGCAGAATTGCACTTTGAGTCCTAAACGTTCCCTTTTAAAAAAGCCTATCACAAAAAAATTATCAAATTACTAAGATGATGATATTGTTGATCTAAAATTTTGGTTGCTGGTTACTGTTGCACAGTATTATTGCTCAACCCAGAACTGGTAATTTTGAACCTCGGTAGTGGTACAGCTGAAATGTAGCTCTCAAAAGATACAGTTTCAACAATCTCATCCTATGCATGCATGCTTTAGATTCCTTTTATTAAAAGCACATAAAAATGAGTAAGAAAATTATCTGGATGTCAGCAGCTAAAACCAGAGTTGGTTTTGTTTTTGTTTTGCCAGCATGGAATAACACAAGCCAATGAACTTGTAAATCTGACAGAATTCTTTGTGAATCACATTCAGCCTGATTTAAAGTCTGCTAGCGGTAAGTTAATTTTGATACAGCATTTTTGTGATGTGTCAGAACCTTGCCAGTGTCCCTGAAGTCTCAAGCACTCCTGTGCCAGCATAATCTTGGAGGCAGAGGCTGTTGGCACTTGGCACAGGGTCAGTCAGGCACATTTGTTTGGCCAGCAAGGAGGGAGCTGCTGCAGGGGGGTTACCCCCCAGCCCTGCCATCTGCAGCACCAGGACAGGGACACACACAGGGTCTGTCAGCCTTGTGCTGAAACTTGTTGAATCAAAGTAATGGGATGTCTGCATTTGAGACCTTATGGCAAACTTCTGTGCTCTGCAAAACCCTGAGAAGTTAAAGTACTAAAGGCCGAGTTGTGGCCTCTGTCAGCCCCTGTCGATGAGGTTATGGATGTCTGGATTAAAGCCACATAGTTTATTTTATGCTTCAGCAATTTTCTTACTCTGTTTGAAGCATAGTGAGTTGTCTGAAAGTGGGTAATTGGAGGCTTTTAAACTTGGGGCCAGGAGGGGAAATTTCATCTGAGGGAGTTGGATCTTACTCTGATTGGTAATGGGGAGAGATTTGTACCTAAAACTGATACTCTAACAGTGCCTGTACAGAAATGCAGGAACTCAGCAATGCAGAAAAACATTGTCCTGTGTTATCTTTGAAGGGGAAAATGATGACCTGGTGTCATATATAGTATATGTGCAGTAGTCACATTTGTATGAAAAGTATCCACAAAGTTTCCATGGTTTTCTGTTCCAGTGAATGAATTCCCTGTGCTGAAAGCAGATGGGATCAAATATATCATGATTTTTAGAAACCAAGTAAGTTTTTCTTTTATGTTAAAAACATGCTTGTTACTTTATGCTTGCCATGCTAATTTATCACACGCTTGGCCATATGTTAATTCAACAGGTGTTTGATAGTCATATGTAACACTGCCTACTGAATTTTTAGGGTAGAAAGTAAGTGATACTGTTACAAATATCCAGTTATCATGTAGTCTGTGTGCTCTCCATGTGCTGTGGGAACACTCAATGTCTGAGCTGCTCAGTTCTGTGACACACTGGGACTTGTGGGAGTCACTGTTAGTCCCAATGTGCTTGAGTGCTCCTGTCAGTGCAGTGGCTGTGACAGAGCACAGCTACTTTGGCCTTTACCTCTTCTGCCTTGTGAGGTGCAGTGAGAAAATACGTTGACTGTTTCTGAATTTTAGATTGCCTTTATTCATATCTTAAAAAGTATCCATGATTTTATTTTTTTTAAAGCTTGATAATCTTTAATTGCCTGTTAAGACAAAGTAAAATTGTAAGGGAAATACACATTAGGAACAGCTGCACTTGCTGTCAGTCAAATGCACTGCTGGTGCTCAGGGAAGAACCTGAGTGGAGACAGAAACAGGCACCTCCTGGCTGTCAGTCAGGTGGGATGCAGCCCTGGAGGAGCCTGCCAGGGTTCCTCCCTGTGCCAGGCTCTGTGTGTTGCTGCTGCTCCATCTGTGTTTCCTGACATGTGTTATTTGTTGGGATATTTTGTAGGTGCCGAAGGAACAGCTGCTGGTGTCTATTCCTCTCCTAATCAATCACCTCCAGGCAGAGAGTGTTGTGGTGCACACTTATGCAGCCCATGCTCTGGAAAGGCTGTTCACCATGAGGGGGACAAACAATACGACCCTGTAAGTTTTTGAGCAGAAATAAAGTCACTGCTGCGTGGGTGTTGTGCATTGGGGATGGGAAATACCTTTCATTCAGTACCATTACAGTACTGTAAAAGGCCTGAAGTTTGTGACTCCCATCACTAACAAGCTGTTTCCCTTCACAGCATCACAGCTGCAGAAATGGCACCATTTGTGGAAGTGCTGTTAACAAACCTTTTCAAAGCACTGACTCTTCCTGGCTCCTCTGAAAATGAATACATTATGAAAGGTAAATGCCTTGGGATTTCTGCAGTGTAAGAATAACCTGGTTAACTTGAGGTAAGAGCTGACAGTTACAGGCCCCAGACGTTTGTATTTGCAAGAGCCAATGAATGCAAACACTGGACAGGTGCAGGCAGCCTGCAGGTGCTCACCTGGCTGCATCAGTCCCCTGGCTCTGAATTCATGGTACCAAAGAGAAGCACTAAACAGAATGCTATTGTGGCCAGTTATCTCTCAAATGGCAGTCCCTGTAGTAAGGAGAGCTGCCTGAGCAGTGCCAGGAGGAGACCTGAGGGGTCTGGCCATGGCTGAGGAGACCACAGGTCTCCTCATGGCTAACAGGATGCTGAGGTCTGAGACTCACCCAGGATAAGTAATGGGCTTTGCAAAGTTGCTTAATCTGCGTTCAGTCTGTAGAATGGGAATAATGAGGCTTTGTTTTAGCCTTCATCATGATTGGAGGTTGATTCTTCTTGCAGCAGGTGCTCTTTCTTACTCTACCTAATTCCTTGAGATCCTATTTAACAGTAAAAGGTGAAGGATTTAGGCATGAGATGCATGGCAGAAGTGTTGCCTTCAGAAGATAATACTTTCCATTTACTTGCAGCCATCATGAGGAGTTTTTCTCTGCTACAGGAATCCATAATTCCATACATCCCTTCTGTCATCACACAGCTCACACAGAAACTGCTGGCTGTCAGTAAGGTAAAGAAACAGAGCAAAAGGGTCACCTTTTGTTTTACAGCAGTCTTGCTGAAGACTTATGTGTACCTTGGTATTGGTGTTCTGTTAGAATACTGCAAATGGTGGAGGCTTTTCTGACTAAACTAGAGTTGGAACAGCCTTCCAGTGAGGTACTGCCTTCCTTTTAGGACAGTTTCAGGTCATTCTCTGCTTTCATGTGAAACTTATAAGCAGAATATGAGCTCTTTATAAAATGCTGGGTTTTGGTGGTGTAAATGTTTGTTTGTTCACAGGCCACCAATACAATAATCTGTTTCTCATGAAACTTCTGAAGCAAATATTAAATATTGGCATTGAAATGTGGGATTAAGTTAAATAAATTACCCTCCTGCTTTTGATGGGTAAAAATCTCAGGCTAGGCTAATTCTTAGGCTGTCCAAAAATCTACTTCTCTGTATAGTTTAAACTCAGCTGCAGCATTTAAGAAATGTTCAATACAGAAGTGAATGGACACTTAGGGGACTGAAAAATAATTTTTTTCCAGTTTTTGTTTTGTGGTATTTTAGCTGTTTGCTAATTTATGTGGAGCTTCTAAAAAACATGTCTTTAAAATAGTGATAAAAAGCCCTCCTATATGCTTTGAAGGTTTTTGTGTTTGCTTTTTATCTATGGAATGAATTTCACAAGCTTATTAATAAAGAAGTTATAAATGTCCTTACACTCAAATAGTACTTTAGATCTCAGTTGAACTGAAAAATACATTTAGCAAAATAAGTGGCGTAGTTGTTAGTGTGGTTTGATTTGTGTGTTTGTAACTTGTTCCAGAATCCCAGCAAACCCCACTTCAACCACTACATGTTCGAGTCCATCTGCCTGTCGATCCGGATCACGTGCAGGGCAAGCCCCGAGGCCGTGGGCAGCTTTGAGGAGGCTTTGTTCCTGGTGTTCACTGAGATCCTGCAGAGCGACGTGCAGGGTGAGGGCACACACTGCCTGCCCTGCCCTGCCCTGCCCTGCCCTGCCAGGGCTGCCCCAGGGCAGCTGCTGTGGCACAGCACTGCGGGGCAGGGCAGAGCAGGGCAGGGCACGGCACAGCCAGTGAGGGCAGAGCACAGCATGGCAATGCAGGGCAGGGCACATCACTTGCACAGAGCAGCTGGAGTGGGTGGGATACATCGACAGCATTCACTTGCCTTTGAATCCAGCTGTGTTTCTAAAATATTTGGCAATCACTATTCCAAAGCCTCTTAGTATTCTACTTAATTATATTGCCTTGTTTCTGGTAGTCTGTGTTGTGCAGCATTGACAGGTAGAGGAAATGCAACATGAATATATACAGTGCTAGCCAGTTTTCGGAACAATTCCATTTGGGAAGTGATACATTTCTGCAGTGTTTAATTCTTGGAATCGCTCTGTGGTTCCCAGGACCTGAGAGTGCCCGTGTTTGGTGTGGTGAGTGAATGTCATCCCTTGTCTTGCAGAGTTCATTCCATACGTGTTCCAGGTGATGTCACTGCTGCTGGAGATGCACAAGAGTGAGATCCCGTCGTCCTACATGGCGCTGTTCCCGCACCTGCTGCAGCCGGTGCTGCGGGAGCGGGCGGGGAACATCCCGCCCCTGGTGCGGCTCCTGCAGGCATTCCTGGAGCGCGGCGCCGGCACCATTGCCCGCAGCGCTGCCGACAAGATCGTGAGTGCCGGGCAGGGCTGGGCATCGGGGGCGCTCACACGCACAGACAGATACTCTGCATGCAGCTTGGGAGGTGCTTTCCTGTCCTGTGGAAGTGGTTAAAGCCTCCCTGACACCCGATCCTGTCACATCTCGGAAGCTGAGCAGGGTCAGCCCTGGTTGGTCCTTGAATGGGAGACCTGGCAGTGCCGGGGGCTGTAGGTTCTAATCCCGAGGGCCTCGCTGTCACCGTCCAGGCTCGCTCGGCCGCGACAGATGAACCTGAGCAGCAAAGGGTGAGGCCAGTTCTGCACTTGCTGTGCCTCACCTAAACAATCCAGACTGGGAGGACACACCCACGTGGGGAGAGCCCTTCCCAAATCTTGGTTCATGAAGCCTGGCCACACATACACACATCCTGTGCATAAGGTGAATCCTGGGCTCCTGTGCTTTTGTCAGCTGAGATGGAAAATTCCTGCACTTGGTTTTTGCAAGTGGATAAGTTTCCCCCAGTTTTCTTGCCTTGTTTGCTTCCTGTGGAACGTGGACCAGCAGAACTCTCAGGGGTTCTGTTCAGAAGAGAGTGAGTGAGTGAGTGAGTGAGTGAGGAGGAGCCACAATGTGTCTGCCTTGTCCTGCACTGCAGGATCAGAATCCTGGTTTTGGTTAGGGATGCTTTTGTGTTGGTGTGTCTTAGATGGTAAGGGCCAACTTTCTGCTGGGCCTCTTGGGAAGAACAGTTGTCTAGAGTTTCATGTTTGCTTTCCTTGCAGCCTGGATTGTTGGGGGTATTCCAGAAGCTGATTGCCTCTAAGGCAAATGATCACCAAGGCTTCTACCTGCTCAACAGCATCATCGAGCATATGCCCCCGTGAGTATGAGCTCAAATTGCATTCCAAACTGACTTCTGTGGGCTTTGATTATGCAGTGTGCAGTCATGCCAAATGTTAATGCTTCACAACCAAAAATGTCACATTTATCAGCTAAAGAGATGGGAACAACTTCAGACGTGTTTTCTGTAAAGTGACACCAGCAGTAAAAGCCTGCTGTGAACTGAATAACTGTTCTTTTACATTTCCAGTGAATCAGTTGACCAGTACAGGAAACAGATCTTCATTCTCCTATTCCAAAGACTTCAAAATTCCAAAACAACAAAATTTATCAAAAGTAAGTTCCTTGCTCTGAAAAGCTCCAGTGGGACACGAGCAGTTCAGAGTGTGCAGTTGCACAGATCAGGCGTCCTGTGGGTACCTGGGTGGGACTCTGGTGGCTCCAGGGACTTGCTCCAAATGGTCTGCGGTCAAGGGGGCATAAAGGACAGTCGCCACAGCAGGTGACACTCCATGAAAACTGAGGGAATGGAACTGATCTAAAGGACGAGACTTGTGTAGTTCTTCTCCTTTCCTGGTGTGTGTGATGTTAATTATCTGAAAGTGTCTCCATTTAATCTCTGGCTAACAGCTGCCCTTTCTGTCTCCATGTTAGAGTGCATTTTACTGATGCTGACTCTAAAGCTATTCTCTTGTTTTTGTCTGGAGTTTGACTTTGTCCTTTTTCTTGTTGCAGGTTTTCTCGTCTTCATTAACTTGTATTGCATCAGATATGGGGCATTAGCTCTGCAGGAGATATTTGACAGCATCCAGCCAAAGTGAGTATGTTGTTTGCCTGGGTTGGATTTAAGGCTGCTGTGCAGTTTTGACCTTTGAAGCAGGAAAGAGTTGTCTCTTTGGCCAAAATGACAAACGAGGTTTGGCACTAATTTGTCTGCCCAGGGGCCTCTCCTTTTGTGGTTCTTTTCTTTCTCCAGCAAATTTTTCTGATTTTCTGCCCACAGTTCCTCACTGATAGTTCAAGTTACTGATCTCCTGAGCAGGTCATAAAAGGGAAGAATCACTGTCTCTAGTTTTTAGCCTTTGTGAAAAGTTTGTATGTGCAAAGGTCTATGCAAGAGGGCAGCATCTTAGCAAATTCTCTTGTGTTCTCTGTTTCCCAGTGCTTTGTATGGTTTCTGCTTTGCTTTGGTCACCACAGGGTGATAAATTGTTCTAATACTTTTTCTCTAACTGTCATACTAGGATGTTTGGAATGGTTTTGGAGAAAATTATAATTCCTGAAATCCAGAAAGTGTCTGGACAAGTTGAAAAGAAGATCTGTGCTGTTGGCATCACAAAGATATTAACAGAATGTCCTCCCATGATGGACACTGAGTACACCAAGCTGTGGTAGGTCCCACACTTCTTCAGGGTCTGCTGATGGTGCTGTTGGAGGTCTTGAAACCTCCAGGGGTTCCAGGTAATCTGGGCATTCTTGTGAAGCACAGGCTGTGCTCACCTGTTCACTGTTGCCCCCCTCTGCCCCCAGGATTCCTTTGCTGCAGGCCCTCATTGGCCTCTTTGAGCTGCCTGAGGATGACACGACCCCTGACGAGGAGCACTTCATTGACATAGAGGATACTCCAGGCTATCAGACTGCCTTCTCCCAGCTGGCCTTTGCTGGGAAGAAAGAGCACGATCCTGTGGGGCAAATGGTGAACAATCCCAGGATCCACCTGGCCCAGTCTCTGCACAAACTGTCCACAGCGTGCCCAGGCAGGGTAGGTGGCTTGGGCTCTGCATTCAGCAGAGAAGAAATGCCTCTGTGAGAATGGTCTCTTGCTAAGGTTTGATAATCAGCAAAATGAAGTGCATTGTAGGCAGAAGGCAAGATCTTGCTGTGTCTTATTCTTCATTGGAACTTGGCTTTTGTAAGGTTTATCCTGGTAAGCTCAGAAAGGCCTTATTTTTCACAGCACTTAGTTTAGCAATAAGCTCAAATATATGCTATTTAAAAAATGAAAATTAATCCCCTTGATGGCCTCTGACTAAGGGTTGTCTCCTGTTCAGTTGCATGGACTTAGGAGATTCAGGCAGCTCACATAAAATTAGACATTTTGAGGGCACTGTTAACTCTCTGACCCCACTTAGTGTCTGTTTCGTTCAAGATTTGGGGAAGTAAAGATTATCGGAGAGATGAGCTGTTTCACCCTCCATAACTGTGGCTCTCAGAGTGTCTGAGCTTGTGCCCTGTGCATGAAGAGCCATGGCAGTGGCTGAGTGTCCCTGAGCCCTGTGCTGTGTCTGTGCTGCACGTTCTGTGCATGCCGAGTGTCCCTGAGCCCTGTGCTCTGTCTGTGCTGCAGGTTCTCTCCATGCTGAGCACCAGCCTGAATGCAGAGGCGCTGCAGTATCTCCAGGGATATCTCCAAGCTGCAAGTGTGAGTCTGCTCTGAGCTGCAGGTGCTCCACAAGCAAGATCAGAAGCTGGTTTGTTACACAGAAGGTCGACACTGACTTTTATAGCAGAGCTGAGACAAAACGAAAAATGCAGCTTGAGATTGTGTTGCAGATTCCATCCTGTATGAGAGCAACGTGGCTTTAAGGCAAAACGGAAAGAATTGGATGGCTCGTGCGCTCCTGGGCGAGGGTGGCCGATCCCGTCCCGGTTTGGTCCCACCGGGAGCAGCCCCAGCCCTTTGGTGTGGCCTCGGTTTGAGATCTGCAGCTGGAAATGAGTGGCGAGCACTGGCTGTAGCAACTCACCTCAGTCACTGAAATTCCTTTTCATTTTAATGTTGTCCTTTGTATTTCTTTTGTCTTTCCTTCAGCTTTATCTAAATTGTGAATAAATAAGAACTACTTGTTTAAAATGCCTCTCACGATGCGATTACTCTGCGCCGCTGCCTCTACTGCGCACGCGCGGAGTCCGAGCAGCTGTGGCTACTGCGCACGCGCGGAGTCCGATCCCTTGGCCCTGCTGCGCACACGCAGAGTCCGAAGCTATGTCGCTACTGCGCGTGCGCTGTTTCCGTGGCTCTGTCTCTACTGCGCATGGACCGAGTCCTGGACTCTGTAGCTACTGCGCACGCGCAGAGTCCGAGCCGGTGTCGCTACTGAGCAAGCGCGGAGTCCGATGCTCTGACTCTATTGCGCACGCGCGGAGTCCGAAGCTATGTCGCTACTGCGCATGCGCTGAGTCCGAGGATCTGTCGCTACTGCGCACGCGCAGACTCCAATCTGTTATCGCTACTGCGCATGCGCGGAGTAAGATGTTGTGTCGCTATTGCTCACGCGCGGAATCCGAGCCGATATCTCTACTGCGCAGGCGCAGAGTCCGAGGCGCTGACGCTATTGCGCACGCGCGGAGTCCGAGCCGCTGTCGCTACTGCGCAGGCGCAGAGTACGAAGCGGTGTCGCTATGGCGCACGCGCGGAGTCCGAGCCGCTGTCGCTACTGTAACTACTTTAATAATAAAGTAATAAATCTTAGAAAGTAAAAGCTATTTTATTACAAAAGAGTAACGTGTCAGGAAAGCAGAATAACAGGGGTTTGCTCAGCCAGGACATCTCCTAGCAAAAGATTTTCGTTTTTTAAAGCTGTGAAGAGAAATTTCCACTCCTGTGTTTGTGCCTCATGTAAGGGCTGATTTGAGGCGAGTATTTAACAAAAAAAGATATTCATAACAAAGATCAGATTTCTACGTGAACATCTGAAAATACTGGCATTACAGTGCTGGTTCCTTACAAAAGAAAGTTTAAGGTATTTTATAAATTAAAGTCTAGGTAAAAAGTCTCTGTCCTTGTTTAAGCCGCTGTACAAAGAAGAATGGAAACGTCTTTTGGAACATTCTTGAATAATTAATAATCATTCACATGACAGAGGAGTAAATGCCCTTCAGTGCCAGAACAAACGTGCCAAAGTGCTCCTTGGGCCTTTCAGTTCGAGTATTTGCCTCAGTCTGGGTCAGGTTTGGGATGTGGCTGCTGATGGGTTTTGTCTCATCTGGGCAGATTTTACTCAGAGGTTCACAATTTTCTAGAAAAAGAGAACACAAATCTGAATTTTAACTCAGCCCAAAACGTTTGGAATTTCCTCTCTCCACACAACTTTCTACAAAGAACCGCCACAAACTTTTCCTTACAGACAGCGCCGAGCCCTGCAGTGCCCACTGAGGAGCAGCCGAAACTCCCTTTGCTTCCGAACTGTCCCTGTTGCCAGCCTGGAGCAATCCCAGCACCCGAACAGCAGGTTAAGAGACCCCCAGCACACCCGCCCGAGTGTTTGAATGTGAGCCGGGATCTCTCTGTACTCACGTGCTGGAGAACGTCAGTCCATTGATCTGCGGCGTGTGCAGGCTTTGTTTATGGAGTCTCTGGGCCCCGTGTCGGTGTCAGACACGGCAACGGACGGGGAGCTTTAGGGGAGTTGGGGGTCCTTTCTCTGGGCCTTGCTGGGATTGTCCTCAGGAGCTTTTGCAGCCTGAGGGGCCGGGACAGGCACCGACCGAGCCCGGGGTCCCCGCGCTGCTCCCGCGGCCACACCGGCCATTGCTGTGCCCGAGCCCAGCCCGCTCCCGGGGCCGCCGGTCCAACACACACTGGGCATTGCTGTGCCCGAGCCCAGCCCGCTCCCGGGGCCGCCGGTCCAACACACACTGGGCATTGCTGTGCCCGAGCCCAGCCCGCTCCCGGGGCCGCCGGTCCAACACACACTGGGCATTGCTGTGCCCGAGCCCAGCCCGCTCCCGGGGCCGCCGGTCCAACACACACTGGGCATTGCTGTGCCCGAGCCCAGCCCGCTCCCGGGGCCGCCGGTCCAACACACACTGGGCATTGCTGTGCCCGAGCCCAGCCCGCTCCCGGGGCCGCCGGTCCAACACACACTGGGCATTGCTGTGCCCGAGCCCAGCCCGCTCCCGGGGCCGCCGGTCCAACACACACTGGGCATTGCTGTGCCCGAGCCCAGCCCGCTCCCGGGGCCGCCGGTCCAACACACACTGGGCATTGCTGTGCCCGAGCCCAGCCCGCTCCCGGGGCCGCCGGTCCAACACACACTGGGCATTGCTGTGCCCGAGCCCAGCCCGCTCCCGGGGCCGCCGGTCCAACACACACTGGGCATTGCTGTGCCCGAGCCCAGCCCGCTCCCGGGGCCGCCGGTCCAACACACACTGGGCATTGCTGTGCCCGAGCCCAGCCCGCTCCCGGGGCCGCCGGTCCAACACACACTGGGCATTGCTGTGCCCGAGCCCAGCCCGCTCCCGGGGCCGCCGGTCCAACACACACTGGGCATTGCTGTGCCCGAGCCCAGCCCGCTCCCGGGGCCGCCGGTCCAACACACACTGGGCATTGCTGTGCCCGAGCCCAGCCCGCTCCCGGGGCCGCCGGTCCAACACACACTGGGCATTGCTGTGCCCGAGCCCAGCCCGCTCCCGGGGCCGCCNCCGCCCCGGGCCCGCTCCCGGGCCCGCCGGTGCCACACACACCAGGCATTGCTGTGCCCGAGCCCGGCCCGCTCCCGGGGCCGCCGGTCCCACACACACCGGGCATTGCTCTGCGCAGGCGCAGCCGCTTCCGGGGCTGCGGGACGGGAACGGGGCGCATTTCCGGCGAGAAACCTCCCTCGGCCCCGCCCCCGGCCTCGCGGCGCACGCCGGGAGCTGTAGTCCCCGCCGCGCAACATGGCGGCTCGCGCGGGGGAAGCCGGGAACTGTAGTCCTCCCGGAGGAGGCGGTGCTGCCAGTCGGGCCGCACGTCCATTGGCTGGAGCCTCGGTGGGAGTCGGGGCCCGGGGGCGCTGGCGCGATGCGGATTGGTCGAGCGGCNGTTGGGTCAGTGGCCGGGCCGGGGCGGGGGTGCCCGCTCTGCTGTGCCCGCAGCGCTCGGCCCGGGCCCGGCGGCTCCGCGGGCGGTTCGGGGCCC
>VWZD01010231.1:372403-397737 GCA_013396695.1 Sakesphorus luctuosus
GCCCCGGGTCCCCCCGGGTCTCCCCGGGTCCCCCCGGCCCGGCCGTGCGGGGCTGCTCGCTCGGCAGGGGCAGATGAGCCCCCGCCGCTCCTACCCGGCCCCGCCATCCGCTCTCCGCCTCTCCCCGTGCCCACCGCGCCCCGAGCCCGGCACTGGCATCGCTGCCCCCGGGGTCGGCACAGCCCGAGCTTGGGGGGGATGTAAAGCAACAATTCCCTTGGAATTCCGCCGGCTCCGCTGCCCCGGGGCCGGGCAGGGAAGGCTCGGCCGGGGCCGGGTCGGTGCTCTGCTCACTGCGGGCACTTCTGTCAATGCTCTGGGGGCAGTTTGGGGCAAACCTGGCAGGAACATCCCTTGGAATGTCAGTGAGGCCCAGGGGTAAATGTAGCAGCGAAATAAAATACCTGAGTGAAGTCTGTTGTCTGCTTTGGGGAGACTGTACTGAGAAAATCTTGGTTTTGTGCCTGGAAGGTGCCTGTGCCCTGCAGTGCCCCCGTGCCCACCCTGACAGGAGCCTGAGGGTCCCACGGGAGGGGCCCTGAGAGCTCCTTTAATGCTGCAGCTACGGCTGGGCTGGAACAGGGAGCTCTGAGCTGTCTGGGGGGTGTCTCAGATGTGCAACAATTTGGTCAGAGTTTTGCAGGGATATTCACTGAACTCTGTCACGTGTCAATGAGCATTTAAAGAGCCAATGGGTTGAGTTTTTAATGTATTTTCTGATGTTGGATCAGAATCTCAAAGGATGTGTGCAAGAAACAATTCTTTTTTATATTGTTATTTAAAGCAGCTGCTCTTTCTTTGTTCAGAGTTTCTCATTACACTTCTCATGGGTCATGTTTATCAGTCAATATTGGGTGTTTTATGGCAAAATTTTTCATGGGTTGAAATAAATTTGGGATTCTGTGACTGTACAAAGTCAGAGCAAAGCTGGAAACTGTTTTGTGCCTTTCAGCCCTTGCTGAGGAGCAGCAGCTTTATTGAAGAGTGACCCCTCCCAGAGCCCCTTGCCTTGCCCAGGCCCCTGCAGGGCTGGCTGTGCCCTGGGGGTGCCCCAGGCCAGGAGGGCTCTGCTCTGGCTCCCGGCAGGGCTGGGCTCTGTGTCCTGTCCCCCTGCAGGGCCAAAGCCCACACAAAGCATTGCCTGGCCTGTCACAGCCCTGGCTGAGCCAGAGGGAGCAGCTGAGTGTCCATTCCCGATGTCACTGCCTGGTTTGGGGGTTGGCACCAGGTTTGGAGCTCTGCTTTATGTGCTGGTTTCCTCTTTCCTTTGGCTTTTACTCTCAAAGTTTGGCTTTCCTTCTCTTATCAGTGACCCAGGTCTCAGCTCCCAAAGTGCTTTGCAGAGCATTTAATGTTTGTGCCTGATCAAAAGAGCAGCATCTCCTCCTGTGCCTTTGGGATGGACCTTTGTCTTGCCCCAGTATTGCAGAAAATGATTTCCCTGAGAGGACCCCGTTGTCCAGCCAGGGTTCTGCATTTGTGTGAATAGCCACAAGTCTGTAAAATTTGGTCTGTTTTGATTGATTTGCAGTCAGAACTAATTTAGACTTTCCAGTTGGAGTAGATGCTCTCCAGCACTGCAGCAGCAGCCTGAGAATCTTGTGCTGTGTATGGAAAAGCTGCCCCTGAAGGGGATTTTTGGAAGGTATTTCAGGTAACAAAACATGTGACCAAACCTGGAATTTGTGGAAATTCCTTCTCCTTGTCTC
This sequence comes from Sakesphorus luctuosus, assembly GCA_013396695.1. Classification (NCBI taxonomy): domain Eukaryota; kingdom Metazoa; phylum Chordata; class Aves; order Passeriformes; family Thamnophilidae; genus Sakesphorus; species Sakesphorus luctuosus. Next base: position 374,113 of record VWZD01010231.1, read on the forward strand.
AAAATAGTTGAGTGTGGGGAAAGAGACTCAGGCACCACATTGGAGTCCTTTAAAACTCCTGTAGGGAATGGGAGGAGAGGGGGGGTCGCTCTCAGCACTGTTTGGTCTGGGAGTGAGCACAGGGATGTGTCCCAGCCTCAGCCAGGGGAGAGGGGGTGAGGAGAGAGACCCCCTGAGTGCTGGGGGAGCTGGGCCAGGGGGGCAGTGCTGTGTGTGCCACCCCTGCCAGCTCTCTGGGTCCTGCCAGGCCCCCCAGGGCCAGCCTTGGGGTCTGAGTTCTGGTTGCCCCTCTGTGAGATGGGGAGGGATGAGCTTTGCTGTTGCTGAGAGCAGGAATGTGCTCTGAGCTGCTCAGGGCTCGGGGCCATCTGCCCTCAGAGAGGGGTGAGCTCTCAGTTCAGCACCTCATTTCCTGGGGCTGAACCCTCTTCCTGGATGTGTCTGTGACGTGGGTTTTGATTGGTGATGTCGGGAAGCCCTTGGCATTGGCCTGGCACAGCTGTGTGTGGCATTTGTGCTGGTTCCTGCCCTGGGTGGGTGTGCACACAGGGGCCAGGGGGGCACGGCTGGCCCCTGGCAAGAGGCACAGGGAGAGGGGCAGAACCTGCAGCCTCCTGAAGAACAGGACACCTTTCCCCCTGCTGGGCCTGGCACTGAATCAATCCTTGGAGGATTTAGTCCCTTGTATTTCCTGTGGTTTCTCAGAGCCAGCCTGTGGCAGCCCCAGGTGAGATCTTGTGCTGCCAGACCTGCTGTCTCACACCAGCAGGGCAGTTGTGTCCCCCTGAGAGGGGACAGACACCTGCCAGGAGCACCCCAGTGTGCCCAGTCCTGGGAATCCAGGCTGGGAGGGACTGGGGGAGTGAGGGGATCCCTCCACCCCTGGGTGCTGTTGGCTCTGCCACCCTCAGCCTCAGCCTCAGCAGGTGCCACCGGTGGGTCCCCTCTGGCACCCGGTGCAGGGCAATTCATTGCCACCATTCCTGGCAGGAGATGTTCTCTTGATGCCCCCTTGCCCCTGGTTCTGTCACTTGAACCAGGGGGGAAGTGCTGGTTGGCAGGCCCAGCCAGCCCTCTGTCTGCAGCATGTGCAGGTTCAAATCCTTGAGTAGTTCTGTCCTGGCAGGTTCTGTTTCCCTGAAGCTGAGGGTTCTGGGCTGGGCTGTTCCTGCCCTGCTGTGCTGAGGGTTCTGGGCTGTTCCTGCCCTGCTGTGCTGAGTGTTCTGGGCTGTTCCTGCCCTGCTGTGGGTGAGTGTTCTGGGCTGTTCCTGCCCTGCTGTGCTGAGTGTTCTGGGCTGTTCCTGCCCTGCTGTGGTGGGGCAGGGGCCCCTCGTGGGGCAGAGCTCCAGCCTGGGGCTCAGTGCCCAGGCACAGAGCAGGATGGGGCAGGGTCTCTGGGGCTGGTTCTCCACTGCCCCTCAGGGGGGTGGTGGCTTTCCCCAGAGCAGCCTGGGGGCACTGCCCCACGTTGGGGGATGCTGTTGGCTGGAGCTCTCCCCCCCGTGTGCTGTGCCCTTGGGGGTGTCTGGGCAGTGCCTGCCCAGGACCTGCTGCCTGTTCCAGTGAGCTCAAGGGCTCGTGCTGGGGCCTGACAGGGCCACCAGGGTGGCTGGTGCAGGAAACTCCAGTGGCTTCCTGCAGCCTGGTCTTGATCCCCCCTGTGAGTGTTACCCATTTCCTTGTTTTCCAGACACTCAGTTACCCTCCCGAAAAACCTTCTAGAGGAGCAGTAGGATCAAGAGATGCTCTTGTCTTCCTCCCTCCCTCTCCATGCCAAACTGCAGGTGTGGGGCCTGCCTCCTGCAGGCTCTGCATCCCTGTGCTCCCCAGGGCTCCTCCAGGCCAGGGGGCAGAGGGCTGGCAGCAGGTGGAGGAGTTAGAGGGGAATTCCAGAGCTCTGTGCTCCTGTAACCCCCCTGAGGAGGGAGGGCCCCCCATTTGGGGGCTGTGGGGGTGCTGTTGGTGTCTGCACATGCTTGGCTTAGGCTGGAAAAGAAGGATTAAACACTTGGTGCTATATTTGTAAGCAGAATAAAACAGGGTTTGATTTCCATTTAGAGCAGTCCGTGCAGTGACAGGGTTCATGTGCAGCTCTGAGATAATTTTATTCTAAAATAGGTTTTAGTTAGGTTGATTTTTTATGTGCCTATTTATGAGTGAAATCATTACAGTGGAAATGCAGCCAAAAGGTAGAATTTGTACCAGAGTTTTGCAGTTAATAGCAAAACTCTTGGGTGAGTGGCTTGCTTTTGGTTTGGGTTTGTGAATTAAGGCCCAGGTCTGTCTCTGGGAGCTGATCTCTAGGACTCTTAGGAAGAAGGTTGAACTCCACAGAACTGGAAGTCTCCCTGCAGAAAGAAAATTGGCAGGTGACTCTCAGAGTTCTGCAAAGAGCACCATTGTGAGATTGCACTGTTGGGGTGAGAACCATCCCTTGGGGCTGGGGAAGGAGCAGGGAAGATCCTTGGAGCAGGATGGAGTGGGGCTTGGGCCAGCAGCTCCCTTGGGCGGCCTGTGGTGGGAAGGGAAAGGTGCTGAGAGTTCTCATTGCCCAGTGGAAGAGGCAAACTCAGTGCAGGGGAGGAGGTTTGGGACAGAAGCTTTTTGGGGCTTTAGGAAGCAAAATTCTAACTCTTTGTTTTTCCTTTTAGGCATTTTCCATCATAAATATCCTGTTCAGAACTAAGTCCAAATCTTCGCTCTCTGGGTCTCCTAAAGGTACTGGAAATTTCCTTAAAACGTTTAAGTTTCTTACCTTTTGTTTGCATCACATTAAAGAAACTACAAGTTGTGGTCAAACATGATTATCTACAGGAAGTGTTTGGTCCTCTGGCTTCCATCTGCCACTCCTGGGAGAATTCTAATAGAAAAAAGTCCCAAGAAAAGGTTAATCTGAAAATGCTACATTGATTTTCTGTGTGTAACTGGTGCACATTTAGTGGTCAGATACAGGATTTGTTTTGAGTGTAATCTCCATTTGTGTTTTCTGGACTAAGGAGATCTGAATTATTTTTACTCTCTAGTAAAAACAAAGTTGTCCAGGTTGTAGTATGGTAAGTCTGACATGTTTATGAGGCTTTTTTCCAAAGTAAAAATATTCCAGATGGCAGATTTGTTGGTGTATCTGTGGTTTCCCAGTAGCTGCTTACCTTTTATTTAATAAATAACTAAATCTTTCTGTCCATGAATGTATTACTCTAGTCCCCTCTTAGGCTTGTGTTGTCAGTAAGTACCTACAGACTTCCCTCTGGCTCCTTGCTGCTCCTCTCCCGTTTGGGAGTCCATTCTCAGGCTCAGACTTGGAAGCTCACAAAGCACTGGTGGGGTTGTGTTGCCCCCAGCAGCTCCCTGGGGTGGCTGAGCAGAGATTGCTCCTTTCTGCTGTCAGTGAGGAGAGAGTGCCCTGTGCTTGCTGCCCTGCTCAGGGCTGTGGTGAGCAGGGTGGGTGTCTGTGTGTGCCAGAGGGACTCCCTTGGCTGTAACGGGTATTTTTAACAGAGAACTGGGGATGTGGCTGGTCAGGGGATCTGGGCAGCTGCCCTGCTGGGGCCTATTTAGGTTGCCTGCCCTGCTGAGCATGGGGATAGTGTTGCACCCACGTGTGAGAGGAATGCAGTGCTGGGTGTCAGTGCAGGAGGGGCCTGTGCCAGCCCTGCACATGGCCCGGGGCACACCTGGCACTGCTCGTGGCCGTGGGTGCCCCTCAGCACTCCCACCACTGTTCATGGTGCTGCAGGGCCAAGGCACTCTGAGCTGATGCTTGAGCTGGGACTGAGCCATGGCCTGACTTGAGCAGCAGCACCTTCAGAACACCCATGGCTGGCACAGGGGGCATCTCTTGCCCTTTGCTTTTCCCAGCCAGAGCTCCTTCAGCATCTCTTGCTGCTCCTTCCCCTCAGAAGAGGCTCAGCATTCTTGCTGACCTGGGGGAAAACTGTGATTAAAGAATGCATGTTCTAAAATAGTTGTTTTGTAAAGACTACATTTACTGTAAGTGACAAAGTTTGATTTCACATGGGAGAGTGTGTGGAGTGTCCTTTGTCCATGGAAGGTGCTCTTTATCCAGGGGCTCTGGGTGTGGGCAACTGGATTTGCTCTGTAAGAGGATTCAGTGGTGAGGAAAAGAGATGGACAGTAATAAATAAAGCTTCTATACTATTTTTTAATAAATGCAAGAGGTGTGAAGCTTACCTGGCAAGGTGTGTGATGGACTGTACTGTTAGAACTGGCTGTGGGAGTGACTTCCTGCAGACAACATGGGACCCATGGTTGGGGAACACTTTTCCCCCTTTGCTGCTGGAGCAATAATTGCAGTAGGTCGTTACAGAATGCTGAGTATTTAGTCTAACCTTTTCTCATCTTTATGTTTTAGGTCAGCAATTTGTCTTCCCCACACGGAGTTTGGCTGCACTCAAAGCTGTTTGCCCACAGTAACCTGCTCTGGTTGGAAGTGAACATGTCTCAAGTTCAGATTCAAAATCCTTCTGCTGCCCTTGGAGGGAGCCAAATATTGAATAAAACCCCAGCTCTTTCACAGCCTTTGAGTATTCCTTCTACTACCAGTTCTTTGCCCTCTGAAAATGCAGGCAGACCTATCCAGAACTCTGCTTTGCCCTCTGCTTCAGTTACATCCACCAGTGCAGCTGCAGGTGAGGAGGAGTGGCCAGGGCTGTGTGTGTTCTTGGTGTTTGTGGTTGGGCATGAGACACTCCTCATGTCTTGCATCTGCACATGCTTTAGAAGGAACATTTAGCCAATTGCAGTAGCTTGGAGTGCTTTCTCCAGTGGAGTGAAAGCTCTTTGGGGCAGGTACAAGGAGACTTTTCCACAAAGATCTAATAATGAATTGATATATTTGTAATAGTAAAGAATATTTTAAATTGTGTGACATTTAGTTTTTGAAACATTGCTATCCATCTTTTTGACTAATAGCTTGTTTTAAGTATAAAAAAATGTTGTTTGAAATAGTCTTAGTTCTATTATCTTTAGTTTTTTTATGGCCAGTTTAGTGATAAATATATTATGCTGATAAAATATAATAGAGTGAATAAAAGGTAATAAATAAAAATACCTAATGGGAGGAAATAGGATTAGGAAAAAGAAATTAACAGACTTTTTGAAATTAAATTACTCAAAGTAAGTGATGCTGATGAATACTCAGATTTGCTCCCTGAAATGTCCTACACAGGCTGCCATCTGAGTGTGGGAATTGTAACTCCATACTTTGTGTTAGAACATTGAATTTGGTGATGCTCCTCGTGGGCACCAGCATTGCCTGGAAATGCCAAAGTGCAGTGGATTGTACCAGTCTGGCCAGTGAGCAGAGCTGGCTGTTCCAGCAGAGCTTTGCTGGGAGCTGGTGTATTGCAGACAACTAAATGCTAAGCCTCTGAGATAGCTTTTTTTAATTAAAATTAGTGGTAGAGTTCTTAGCTAGCTTTTCATTTATCTGATTTGCTGTCATCTTTCAGCCCCCTCAAACATGGCAAACCCCAAAGAGAAGACCCCCATGTGTCTGGTGAATGAGCTGGCTCGTTTCAACAAGATCCAGCCCGAGTACAAACTCTTGAGTGAGCAAGGCCCAGCCCACTCCAAGGTACATCCTCCTGAGAGTTTCTGCTGCTGCCCCTCCTGCTCTTGCCCTCCCTGATGGAAAGGCCAAGGCTGTGCTCCTGGTGCCAGACACAGCAGAGTGAGGAGAGCCCTGGGAGCCCCTGCAGCACTGGCAGTGGGGGAGTGGGGACTGGAGAGCTGCTGTCCCCAAGTGTCCTCTGAGCTTCCCGGTGGGAAGGAGGCAAGTTGGCATGGACAGAAAATAACACTGAGAGCATCTGCTCCATGGTGTTTTCAGTCAGATTGGAAGTAATTAATGAATCAAATTACCAGGGAGACCTTGGCTTGCTGTTGTGTGATTAATTGTGAAAATTTAGAGCGACATATATCCTTCCTTATGCCACATACAGAGCTTTGCTCTATGATCAAATAGACTTGTGCTCACCTGTGGGCATGTAGAAGCTTTCATGCTGCAATGTGAACTTAACGTTCTTCAGACTGCTGGAAAATGTCTTCAGCAATCCCTTGAGAGCATTAAGGCTGGAGTGGAGGGAGGTGGCAGCCAGGGGTGAGTTCACAGGCAGGTGTTCAGTGGGGAGCGCATGGCAGCTCTCCGGGGCTCTCCCCTCTGCACTCCTGGGGCTCGGGGCTTGCAGCCTGGCTTATCTCAGGCAGGACACTTGCCAGCTGCACTTGGGCTGAAATTCTTTGTTCAGTAATCAGGGAAATCCTGTTGGTGCCCAGAGTGTTGAACATCTGGAGATACCATGGGAGTTAAGGAGAGCTGGAATTACCAGACTCTCAACCTGTGCATCACTGAGATACTTCTTGTTCTGTGCCTTGTAACTGATGTGAACTCTGAAGCAGCTCCTAACGCAGCTCCTGTCTCTGGATTTGAGGTGTTTACAGTGCAGCTGACCCTTGGGGACCAGCACTGGGAAGCTGAAGGAACTAGTATTAAAAAAGCCCAACATGCAGCAGCTGCCAAAGCTTTGGAAGGCACGAAATTCCCCAAGCCCACGGCCCGGCCCTCCCGCAGCGAAGGCAAGAACCCAGGTATGTGCCAGGGCAAACTGCTTTGGAAACCTTACACACAGGGAGAATGCACCTGTCTGCCTTGGGGTGGGTTGAAGTTGCACAAAGATGAATAAAAACTGTGATTCTGCCTATCTCACAGTGGCAGTTGTCAGGGTTTGTGGGAACTTCATCTTGATTTAATCTCTGATCGTTGTAAGTGATGTAGTAAATACCATCATAGTAGCAAGTTACATGTGTAGTTTTTTCCATCAAATCATTCAGACTTGAAGACCTTGCCTCTTGGTGTACTGTTTTGTATTGTAACACTTAAGGAAATCCTGGAAAAGATGTTTATCCTAATCTTAATAAAAAAACCTAATTAAAAAAAGAACAAAAAAATCCCCACATGAGGAATTTGGTCACAGCAAAGAATAATCTTTTGCATGGGCAGATGAATGTGTTATATAATTCTGGCAGGATAATCCCAAAGCTGGACAATAAAGATACCTTTGGAAATGTTTAATTTCAAAAAAACCCCCAAAAATTAATGATGTGGGAGATTGGATCAGAACATTGGAATTTGCTGAACTTGTACTTCTTTAAAGATAAATATATATTAATCTGTATGAAAGCATTTCAGTTGTGGTTTATGTTTAGTAAACTTCTGTTGTGTAAGTTGCTCGTAAGACCTGTTTAAAGTGACTTCTTTCCCCAGTGGGAATGGGCAGGAAGTCAGTTCTTCACCTCCATGATACCTGCACTGAGAAACATATTTTAGCCTTTGATTGGAATTTACCCACCTTTTGCCAAAGCCAGTTGCAATTTGAAAGTGAGGAGTCATAAAACTCTCCTGAGGTCACTGAGTACAGAGAAGCATTTGCTTCTCATTGAATGAGACCCAGAAGGGCTGTTGTAGCATGTCTGGTAATCTAAAAATGCTTTTTGGAGAAGAGGAGTTTCTTTTTTGCAGAGCTCATCATTAAAGACACTGTGAGGATACACAAATCTGCAGCTTCAGAAATCTAAAGCAAAATAACAAACCACCAAAACAAAACCAAAAAGAACCCCCAGCAAATTTACTTTTCTGTAACAGGATTTGTCAGAACTGTACCAGGCTGCTGATTTAATGTGCATCAGATGGGCTTGTTCTCTTTGTGTTTGTTTAAGATCCTGCATGTGGCAAAACCTGAGCTCATTTTGCCCTGCTGTGAGACAGCAGAAGAGCTTAGACTGTCTCTGTTCCTGGGGGAGCTGGACAACCCTTCCTGTTCCTTTTCCTTCAGACAGTGTAACCCCCACAGTGGAGCTGAATGCCCTGTGCATGAAGCTGGGGAAGAAGCCCCTGTACAAGCCCATCGATCCGTACACAGGGATGAGATCCACCTACAGCTACACCATGCGCGGCGGCACCTACCCCCCCCGGTGGGTGTGCTGGGGCTGGGGCTGGGGATGGGCTGGGGATGTGCCCTGCCCCGGCACTGCCCTCACAGCTGGGGCTGCCTCTTCTACTGGGACTGTACCCCTGCCCTGGCACTGCCCTCACCTGCTGGGGCTGCCCCCCAAAGCACCAAAGCTGGTGCTGGATTGTGGTTACTGATACCCTAGAGATTCACCCCCATCTAACTTAGGTGTCTGTTTACTTTGTAAGCCAACCCTTTTGCTTATTTCCCCATCTCTTTGCAGGTACTTTTACCCTTTTCCTGTCGGGCCTTTACTTTACCAAGTGGAGCTTTCAATTGGAGGGCAGCAGTTCCATGGGAAGGGAAGAACAAGACAAGCAGCTAAACATGATGCAGCTGCCAAAGCACTGAAAGTTCTGCAGAATGAGCCCTTGCCTGAGAAACCAGAGGTGGGAATTCATCTTAGTGTTGTAAGCATAAATTGCTAAGATAATCTGAGATATTACTTTCCTTACTCAGTGGAAGGAACAGTTGGGAAATTTAATTCTGTAGAGTAGTGGGGACCTACTTGTGTCAATAGAAACATTTGGATTTAAAAGCATGAATTTCTATGGAACTTGAGTTTTCCCAGATGAAGTTTTGTTAATTCTTTTACTGTCATATTTTTCCACAGCAATGCTCTGGCCCTCTGTCATATGTGAGCATAGATAGGAATTAATATCCAATCAGGTACAGATCATACACAAACTTCTGAAGAAGTGTGTAAAAGGGCAACATAAAATCAGACATGAGTTTGCTTCCTGGGCCAAATTCCTACCTGATTTTGGAAAGAACCATGGAAATTCTAGAAGAGCAGGAAGTTCATGGAAGGAGTAAACATACACATGTTTTGATATGAATGCAGGAAGTCAGTTTTTATCCCTTCCCATATTTATGGCTGCCCAGCACTTTGCATTCCAGTGCCTGTTACTGCTTTTATCGTGCTGTTTTGTGCAGTGGCTTTGGGCAGAAGGTCCCTGGGAGCCTCTCCCAGGAGCTGCTCGGTCCCTGGGAGCCTCTCCCAGGAGCTGCTGAGCCCCTGGGCTGCCTTGGCCGGGGCCACAGCTGAGAGCCTGCAGGGAGCAGGGTGAGAATTGCTGGATATGGAGCCTGGCTGTGTGCTGAGGAGGAGGGAAAATGGGGAATTGGTGACAAGGGGGCTCAGACTGAGGAAGAAAAGTAGCTGGAAACTACCAGGAATGGCAGAGCAAAAGGCTGTGAGTCCAAGGGTAGAGGGAGATTGCAAGAAGGGAGAATCACTTTATTAATGAAACAGGGCCTGAGTGGTGTCTTGATGCTGAGAAACTTGCACTTGTGATTCTGTTTTTCAATTTATGTTTGACTTTGTCTACAAAAGGAACAGTAGGAAATGAACCTTAAGGAGAGGAGAGCAGGTCTTGGAACAGGGGATGCTGGTTTATAACAAATACTTGGATAACTCAGGTCTTCATTTAAAGTTTTGTACTTAAATTCATTAATATTGTGGCTTTCAGATGTTGTAGTTTTAGGAATGTCTGAGGAAATTGTTTCTGTAGCAGCGTTTTGCTCCAGGCAAGGTGGAGGTAGAATAAAGAAGGTTTTGGTGCTAAGTGAGCCCTGTTCATTTCTGCATCCAGAGAGAAAAAGACTGGAAGGATACAGGAGTGTGAGGTTGTGAGAGATGCTGTTAAAATGCCTCTGGACAGGGGAGGCAAATTAGGGTTTCACAAGCAGACATAATCCTGATACTTCCCTACAGTCATTTGATGTTGCCAGTAATTGTCCTTTTAAATGTAGTTATTTTTCTGTATCCTGTTTGTGTGTTTGTGTAAACAGAATATTCAGAAGTTTGAACTCTGTCTTTTGAGGAGCAGCAATTTGCACTTTTTAGAATACTACTTATTTAATTTTTTACAAGTGTTTTTATGGGATTTTACTCTTGTGTTTTTAAACTAGAAAATATTCAGTGCTTAATAACAATTGGGCTCAATGATCTTAAGAGGCTTTTCCAACCTCAACAATCCAGTGATTCCAAGATGATGTCACTGAATAAAATGGTTAGACTTTAAGGCTTTCCCCCACCTTCTGGGCTGCAGCTCTAGAAGCAAGAGGCAGGACAAGTGTTCCTGCTATCAGCCCCCAGTGGGCCCACGGCCTACCTGGTGAGTCAGTGCCCTGTGCAGGCTCTGCCCTCAGGGGGCTGCCCGGGGGCTTGGCTGGGACCTGGCAGGGCCAAGGACAGACATGGTACAGCTTGGAGTTAAAGCCTGGGGAGCACCAAGCTGGGCTTCTGGCACAGTCTGGGGCAGGGATTCCCACTTGGGCCTCCAAACCCTAAACCCAGAGTTGCCTCTGTGTTTGTTGCCAACTTCCTTGGTGGGTCTCAGCTGCTTTTTGTGCCCTCAGGGGGAGGAGCAGGCTCAGAGTGGGGCAGTTCTGGGCAGCCCCTCCCCAGGGTGCAGCACCAGCTCAGGAGGAGTCTGAGGAGGGGCAGATCCCTCCTAACAGAGTGCAGGACTTGTGGAATGTGCTTGGGAGCTTTTAGTATAACTTGTTCCCTTTGGTGACTGGTTTCCCTTGCTGGAGATGGACCTGAGCAATGTGCCAAGAGCCAGGAGTGGTACATGCTGATGTTTGAGGTCTCAGTCTGACTGGGAGGCACAGATTCCTTGGAGAGTTCAGTCTGTGCACACAGGCAAACTCCTTCAAAAGCAAACTTGAACCATCACCTGCCTGTTGGTGTGCAGGGAAAGAGGGAGAGCATGTGTGTGTGGTTAGTTTTGATGTATAAAACAAACTGATCCAGAGCTCAACTAGGGCCAAAATAATCAGTAAAATAGCTATAGTTTGTTAATTGTTATTTTACTATTAATTTACTCTTTTTAGGTAAAGATATTGAAGAAAAGAACCTGTGTTTTGCACTGTGCACAGACTTGGAATATATCAAGAATATACAGTGTGATAGAGCAAATAATTCCATTCTATTTATTTGTATTCTCTTGAGAGAGTATTCAGTGGCAAAAATTTAATCCAATAAAGAGAAGTCCTGGCCATCTACACAAAGAAAAACATTGGAATTTGAAAAACTAGAATATAGCTGAAATCACAAGGAGAGAAAAAATACTTGAAGTTGTTGTGCCCATGTGAGGGCAGTGACAGACCTGTCCTGGCACCCCCAGGCTGGGGTGAACGTGGCCTTAGGGGGTCAAATATTTCTTCTGGGAATATGCTGGGCTGGCAGGGGCTCTGTGGGGCAGAGCTGACCCCACACACCCCCCCTGGGCGGGCAGGGCTCGGGGGCACACCGGGCAGGGGCTGCTCTGGCAGGGAGATGTCGTGCTCTGGGTGCCCTCCTGCAGCTCCAACCAGAGGGCCAGGAGCAGCCCAGGAGAGCAGGTGAAACCTGGTGGGACAGTGGCACAAGTGAACACCTCAGACTAATTTTACAGGTAGTTTTTCTGAGACAAGAAGAGGCTGTTTTAAGTGGTGGGATAAAAAACTCCTTGTTTTAAACCAACCTGTTAGTAGCTGCCATGGGGGATGCTTGCTGCCATAGTTTTAATCCATGAGAGCTCTCTAGCTCAGCTCTTCTACTGCTTCTCCAATAAAATATTGAAATAATTTTCATTACCTGATTGCATAACTAGTTTTGTGGCATGATAAAATTGGTGAAATTGTCACTGTTCATCTTTGCCATCATCTTTCCAGTAGCACTGCTGCACACTTGGCCCCAAGATTTCTCTGTTGCTGTTGCCTCTTAGTTCATGTTGATGGCAGCATCAGTGAAGGTATTTTTGGAGTTAAGGCAGAGTTTTAGCTGGAGATATGTAGGAGTGCCTGTGGACAAAATTCCCTGCACTGCCAGGGCAGGTGTGAGTTCTCAGACACCATTCCATTTGGGGCAAGGTCCTGGTAGGATGTTCTTCAGATTAGCAGAAGCTGTACAAGGGAGCACGTGAAAAGACAGGACTGTGCCAGGGGCTGGTGCCCACCCCTCAGTCACATTGGTCCCACTCTCAGATCTTTGTTTTTCCTGCCCTTTCTCTTACCTGATACTGTCTTAGTGCTTTTTGTGCAAACGTCCAGTCAGTACATGAAAACTGTATTTCATAAAGGTGCTTCCACTTGGAAATCAGTTCATTTAACACTTCAATTGGGTTTTATATAAACACATTTTTAAACCTATTGGCCCTTAATGCATTTGTTCTGTCCTGTAACAAGCACATGAGAACATGAAGGTTTGCAAGCTTTTACACCTACACCTTAATGAGCTCCTTGAGATCCAGTTCTGTAGGATGTGGGCTGCATTTCTCCACCTTCACCTACCATGGCAGTAAAAGGTTAGAGCACTGAAAAGCTGGAGAGTTCAGTGAAGGGGTTGAATGGATAAAATTCAATTTAATAGGATCTTTATTTTAAATAGAGTATGCTTCTTTTAGGTTAACGGAAAAGAACCAGATGATGAAAATCTCAATAAATCTGAAATAAGCCAAGTTTTTGAGATTGCACTTAAAAGGAACTTGCCTGTGAATTTTGAGGTATGTTTATTTTACAAGCTCTAGATTTGTTTTTATTAGAATATTAAGGGTACACATTAAGTTCAATCTCTCCTAGATAACCCAAACAACTGACTTTTAATGTCTTGTTAGTTGTGAATACACTTTTCCCTTTGACAGTCACCCTGATTGCCTTGGAGTTTATATGGCAAAGGGAGGAAAAAGAATCCATCTGTTCACAAACTCATACCCTAAAATGATCTCATGAGTGAACAGCTGTGCTGTGGTTGTCTGTGCAATCTTTTTCCAAGCTTTTTGAGACATCAGTGTTACAGTGAAGAACCAGAACACAACCCCCATCCATGGTTAGAACATGGAAGTGCAGAGTGGAGGCCAAAGAGTAGAGCTCACCCTGAAAGACAAGGATGGAAGTATTTGCTTAACTCAGCACTGATCTGGACCACCCTTGAGGTGCAGACTCTCCCCAGTAGGTTTCTTTTCTTGCCATGGGGTGCCCTCATGTGCATCTGCCTTTCCTTTCCCTTTGGCCTGGCTGCTTTGCTGCCTCTTTGCCCCTCCTTGGTCAGCCCAGTTTCCTTCAGTCAGGACCTCCCCAGGAGTGTCTCTGTTGCACTAAAACATTAATTTATTGTGCTGCTTTCCTGAGCTGGCAGAGCAACATTTAAGTCAACTCTCTGAATAATTATAGTAAGAAAATGCAGTTGTGTGTAACTCAATTGCTTCTGAAACTGTTGTATGAGGTTTTACATGGAGCTTTCAATTGCTGCAGATTAGCCTGAGCATCACTGGTAAAAATACTCTGTGGGTGGAAGCTCTTAATTGATTTTTTGACTATGTGGATTGGATATTTTGAAGTGTGATGTGTTTTGAATGGAGTTAAATGTCTTAGATGTCTCCAGAATTCTGAGTTCAGAACTCCAGAGTGCAGAAATCAGAATTTCTGAACTAAAATGCTGGATCCTAAAGAATTGCTTTCTCTGTAATGTTTTATTACTGTGCCATGACATATTTAATGAGGTGATGTTAATTGTGGGGAAGAACACACTGATGAAATAGAACAGTCATGTTTCAATATGGAGGCAGTAAATCAGTAAATTAAGTAAAATGAGTTAATGACTTGCATGTAAATACTGTTTGCTGCATCTGATCTCTCAAAAGCACATGTTTATTTGGGTGGGGCTGGTGTTATTGGAGTGAGTATGATTTACTTTTGGGGTTGTATGAGACTCTAAAATCTCTTTATCCATAGTTCTTGAGAGAAGTTTGCTATAACCAATGTGCCCTACCATTTTTAATAAGTGTTTATCACGCTTTCACTCAGTTTTTCCCTCTGAAACAGGTGACCAAGGAAAGTGGTCCTCCCCATATGAAGAGTTTTGTAACCAAGGTGTCAGTTGGAGAATTCATGGGTGAAGGTGAAGGAAAGAGCAAGAAGATCTCAAAGAAAAATGCTGCAATAGCTGTCCTAGAAGAACTGAAAAAATTGCCTCCCCTCCCTATGGTTGAGAAAATGAAGCCACGAATCAAAAAGAAAACAAAATCAATAGTGAAGGTAAGAGACAAAAGATTGGAAATTTGACTGTGTAAATAATCATCAGCCAGGAGGCTTCTCTGAGTCAGTTCCAAACACTCCTGAGCTGCTCAGCCTTTGCCAGCACAAATGAACTGGTGCTTTGCTCCCACTCTAGTGGGGTTCTCACAGCAGTTATCAGTAAATTGAGGATGAAAGAGAAACCTTACACAGGAGTGGGTGGCACATAAAAGTCACGCTCTGACTTTCAAGGCTCAGACTTTACAGCTTTGGGCTTTGCTTGATTTTGCTCGTGCAAATTCTCTGCAAGCCTGGCCCTCCTGATATAGCAGGATTAGAACTTGTAAAGCTATTAGCAGGAGTAGGTTACATGTGGTCAAGTGTGACAGCAGAGCCAGATAAATAGAGTATTTCTCTCTGTCTGTGGCAATAGTTTCATTAAGTGACTTTTATTTCAGTATTTTTAAATTCTAGAGGTGAATGAAATCAGTGACACACTGCATGTTGTCTGCTGAACCAACATTCACACATTTTGGCTTCTCTCCTAAACATTGTTCTGCATAGCTGCAAACAAGTCCAGAATATGGTCAAGGCATGAATCCCATCAGCAGACTTGCCCAGATCCAGCAGGCCAAGAAGGAGAAGGAGCCTGAGTACATGCTGATCACGGAGCGTGGGCTGCCCCGGCGCAGGGAGTTCGTGATGCAGGTGGGTGTGTCACTGCCACACCTGGGGCTTGCCTGGCATCTCTGGGGCTGTTGTGGGGCTCAGCTTGTCAGGATGGCAGGGAGAGCCAACAGGATTACAGCCAGATTTCCATGGCATGATCTAACAAAATATCCGATGGGTTACGTTCACAGGAGATGGAGGTTCAACAAAAGTGATCTGAGTCCTGTTTAAAAAAAATTGCATAAGGCACCAGAGGTCTGTTGTAGCTGTCTAATGTTTTAATTAACAGAAATACTGATATGCTGTTGACAGATACAGAGCTGCTTATCTGTTGTCACATAGGATTTATTAACACTAACTTGGGTACCCAGGGTGAGATGATGAATTGTCTTGAAGGCCAATGGCCATTGATAATAAATGACACCTTGCTTGGAACAATGATCACTTGAGTGATTTTGTGACTCAGGGTGAGCTGGAGGCACAGGTCACTAATAAAGGAATCCCCACAGTACTGCTTAAGAATTGATTTGGTTTTCCTTCCTCCTGCCCAGGTGAAGGTTGGTGTACACACAGCTGAAGGAATGGGCACGAACAAAAAGGTTGCTAAACGCAATGCTGCTGAAAATATGTTGGAAATTTTAGGTTTTAAAGTCCCTCAACCTCAACCTCCAAAACCAGCATTAAAGACAGAAGAGAAGGTGAGTCTGGAGGAACAGTGGCTGGTTAATGCTGCAGAAGAGGCTGAGCTGAAGCAGCAGCAGCTTTGCAAGGCAGCAGCAGGGTGGATATCTGTGCTCTCTGCCCTAGCCAGGAAACAGTTGTGTGGCTGGGGCTGTTTGCTGACAGACCCTGGTAGTGAGGGTTTTACACAGCCTTGGCACCAGTTGCAGTGCAAGATGTGTTACAGGTGTCTCTGGTGGGTCCCTGAGCAGGGAAGGAGCCTTGTGTTCTGCTGGGGATTCAGCAGATGTTACCAGGCAGTTCAGACAGCCTGTCTGGGTTAGTTTTCTCATTTTCCTCTATGTGCTCATATGTGTTCAGTGTGCTCTCCTTGGTAGTACCAATAACTAACAGCAGTTTAACTGGCTTTATTCTGAGTAGGAGTGTTCCTAATACCACTGCTCTGGGCTGGGGATAGTTTTAGTCCTCCAGTGAGTAAGAATCACTGGGCTTGTCTCTTCTTGGTGGGGATGTAGTAATTGAGGTTTTTGAATAACAACTTCTTCAGTAAAATTTTGGCTGGTCAGATCACCTACACGTTGAGAACTTCAAAACTTGGGGCAGGGGAGAGGTTTTAAATGGATACTGAATGTTTGAATTCTTTTCCTTTTATTTTTAAGACCCCAGTGAAGAAACCAGGTGATGGAAGAAAAGTCACCTTCTTTGAGCCGGGCTCTGAAGAGACTCCAGCCAGTGAGTGACCTGGGTGAAAGCAGCAGGGCCCTGGTGGGGGGCAGGTCTGTTCCCAGTGCCCCCAGCAGTGCCGCTGAGCACTCTGGCATGAGCAGGGCTGGGCCTTGCAAACTAAACGAGGTCCTTGGGAAGGTTTTGTTCAAACCCCAAAGAGTTTATTCCTCCTGAGGTTCCTTTTCCTGGGTTGAAGGTGAGAAAGGGTGTCAGCACTACCTGCAACTGGTCATCCTAAAGCAGAGCTGGAGGGAGAAGGAATGGCCTTGTCCAATACTACCCCTGTCTCCAGAGGATGACAGAGCAGGGGCTGTGCCTGCACTTGTTCCAGGCAGTGGAAGGTTGTGGGGGTCACACCCCAGGTGACAGGCTGGAACTAAACCCCTCCAAACCTGGCCAGCTGCATCCAGGCATTGCTTTCTGGAATGTCAGCTGGGAGGAGTCAGTAGGGAAAGTTTGTCTGTCACCACAGGTCTGTTCTGGACAGCATGTTTTGGGTACTTCATGTGTTTAAGTATAACTTTGCTGTTCAAGTTATAAATGGTTGGGATTGACTTGCACTTTGGTCATACTTCACTGCATCCATAAGATCTTGAGTGAGCTTCCTGCCTTCCTATTCAGACTTTGCTATCCCTGCTTTCTTCCATCTACAAATTTTGGCTTTTATCCTTAGAACTGAAAATGCTCAGTCCTGCAGAACTTCATTAATCTGCTCTGCCATAATAGTGACTCCTCAGCTTATTTCAGGGGCATTGTCTTCCCCACCTTTCTTGAGCCCACCTCTGCAATTTCCCCCCACAGCTCTGTGTGAGTTCCCCTTAAAAAGCTGTTCTCATCTCTCCTTAATCTGCCTTGTGCCATAATGTCAGTAAATTGCTGTCAGTTGGCTGTGGCTAGATATTTGCTGTAAATAGTCAGTCTTGCCTCTTCAGGCTGTGCTAACGTTCTGTTTTACCTTTCCAACTGCTTGTTCTCACGACATACAGTTTAATCTTTGTGAACTGTCACTCTCTACATTATTTAACAGTGGCTCTGGCCAGTCTGTGGTTTCATTATTTGCTCCTACAGTTTAAATGATTAAATAAAAAATTCTGAAAGCAAAAGATCAATCTAGAACATGGTTGCAACTGTCTGAGAGCTTGACTGACCCAGAGAAACTGCTCCTGGAGGTAAAGGGGCTCCTGTGGCAGGGGCAAGCATTGCCCTGGGTCAGGAATTGAGTACCTCTGTCTCTGAGATGCTGCAGCCCTGCCCTGGCACAGCTGGTTGGCCTCCCCACGTTTGTTGGCATTTCAGAAATGCTTTGGAGCACCGTGTTTCTCCCGAGTGGCTGTGCCTGCTGTGCCTGCTGTGCCTGCTGTGCCTGCTGTGGCTGCAGGAGGCCCCACACAGCAGCTCTGCAGAGTGCCCCTCTCCCTCCAGGTAATAAAGAAGATGAGTTTCGGATGCCTTATCTCAGCCATCAGCAGCTTCCTGCTGGCATTCTCCCCATGGTCCCCGAGGTTGCCCAGGCTGTAGGGGCCAGCCAAGGCCACCACACCAAAGAGTTCAGCCGGGCAGCGCCCAACCCTGCCAAGGCGACGGTGACGGCGATGATCGCGCGGGAGCTGCTCTACGGGGGCACCTCTCCCACCGCCGAGACCATCCTGAAGAGCAGCAGCTCCCCTGGCCACGGCCCCCACGGGCCCCTCACCAGGCCCTCTGAGCAGCTGGACTATCTCTCCAACGTGCAGGGAATCCAGGTGAGTGTTCAGCGTGGCAGGATCTCTGCCAGAGCTGTCCAGGCTGCCCCAACCTGGTGTTTGCTCTAAAGCTTTTTAGTTCTGGTTTGGATTTAGGTGACTGTGTCCTGAGGCTGCTTGTTCAGCTGAAAATCATGTGAAAGTTTTACTTTACCTATGACATGTACTGAACTTTACAGCTTTTGTATTTCTTTTTCAATGTGAATTTCTGTGCCATCCTCAGCCCTAATTCAGTGCAACTCTGAGGTCTTAGAAGAACAAAATCAAAGTAGCATTTACTGAAAATTGTTCCAATGTATCAACACACTGTGGACTTGAATTTGGCTGATGTGCAATCAGGTTCTGTCACCAATCTTTCATACAGTAACATTTGCTGTAAGCTGTGCATTTTCTGGGTTGGTGCTCAGTGGATTAAAAAGCATAATATAGAAATTTGAAATGTAGATAGCAGTGTAGCAGTGATCAAAATAAAGGTCCCAGCAACAATGATTATTAAGCAGCACTTTTGTTCAAGAGGCTTGCAGAGCTCCTGTGAGTGCTAAAAATCATTGTAAGTGAGGTTAAACTTCAAGGAAAGTGGTTCTGCTGCCTGAGAGATGAAGAGAAGAGAGGCTCAGCTTCAAGGATGGGCAAAGAATCTGTAGTAGTTGTGATACATTTCCTGTACTTGGTTAACTGAAAGGAACTAAATCATTCTCTTTTCTTCAGGTTGAATATAAAGATTTTCCAAAAAATAACAAGAACGAGTTTGTATCTCTTATAAACTGTTCCTCTCAGCCACCACTGATCAGCCATGGGATTGGAAAGGATGTGGAGTCTTGCCACGACATGGTATGATGAATGTTGCTGAAATGCTGCTCTTGGACCTTCCTGAGGGAGGACCAAGGTTTATATCACTGCTGGGAGCAAGGAATTAGATGCTGTACAGCTCCCTGACTAATGCTTGTCTAATAATTTACAGGTTGCTGAAATCATGATTAATAATATCAGAATCTAATCTAAGTAATGTTTAATGTGCCCAACATGTGCTCACAGTTTTGCTCTGCAAAAAGCACATTTGCTTCATCTTGGTGTTATTTGCATGAGCACATGGCAGTAAATGTACAAAAAGGAACTTATAAACCATAGGAGCATCTCAGATTATTGTATCAGAATGGGCTGATGTTTCACTGGGTTCACATTCCCAGACTTCCTGCTGGAGTGGAATCCCAAGTGGAAGAAATGCAGGTCAGGGCTGAATAGCAGGAGACACTCTAAATCTGTTCAGCTGCCTTTAAAAATAAGACCTTTTGTTAAGAGTGGCTGAAATATTTCTTTGTGACAGAATGAGCCTGCTGGACTGAAAGCTGCAGCTGACTTTGTCTGTGAGAGACTTGAGGTGGAGCTGACAGGATGTTCTCAGTCTGCTCCCATTGGCAGGGGCTGTTCTTATTCTTTGGGACTCCAGAGGTGACCCCAGTGCAGCCTGAAGGAATCACTTACAATATGTGAACACACTCAGGAAACCTGATTTGGCTGATTTTTGTACTAAAGTCTGTTGCAGTTCTTTTCTAATGGATACAATTTGATTCAGATTTCTTTGATCTTTGTCACTTACATTTTCATGCCCAGGAGTCAGGGCAGGAGGGAGAAGGGGAAAGGGCAGCTGGTTTGGAGCTTAAACCATGAGCCCCCTCCTCTGGTCAGCATTCACCTGTCCCTGAGGCCCATGCCAGAGTCAGGGACATGCTGGACAAACTGCACCTGGAATTGGTCTGAATGAAGGAGGAAAAAATGTCACCTCTCAAATGAGGCGACTGCCCTTGGCTTGGGCAGTGTCTCACTGACCCTGGGCCCCATCTATGCTGTATTTTTGATTCTGGTGTAACTTGTTTTCTTTTCTGACAAGAGACTTTTTGGTTCTATGTATTTTCTATCCTTTGTCTTAAGCTCTGCACAGTTTGAGCAGCTGCTAATTCAGTGTCTTTTTCCTTGCTCTTCCGAGTCCCACTGTGTTCATTTTTCCCCACTGCTGAAACAAATGCAGTGGGAATCCCCAGTCACAGCACCTTCCCACTGGTCAATGAAGCAAGATGAAATTCTACACCATTGCATTTTCCATAATGAATACCCATTTTAAAAAATATATTGCCAAAATTGGAACATTTGGTTGGTTTAAGTGAGTAGTTTGACTGAATTACTGAGCTGGCCTGAGGCTGAATTGCTGAGTGCTCTCTCCTCTCTTTAGGCTGCACTGAATATTCTAAAGTTGCTGTCTGAGTTGGACCAACAAACCACAGAGATGCCAAGGACAGGAAATGGACCAATGTCTGTGTGAGTGGGACCCCTGGACTTCCCTTGCACTGAAGCAAGTTAACCCACTGAGGGTCTATAGGCAAATAACAGGGGAGGGGGTTTGCTGGCCAGAAAAGGTAAAATGCTGAGGGCTCTTGGGCCTCTGGCAGGACCAGAGGAGAGTTGGATAATCAATCCTGGCACTTTCATGTGTCAGATGCAAGGTGTGGGCAGGAGTGAGTGGGTGAAGTGTGGTGGCTGTGACCCCAGCCATGGGTGACATGTGGCAGGTGTGACCCCAGCCATGGGTGACCCCAGCCATGGGTGACATGTGGCAGGTGTGACCCCAGCCCAGGGGGACAGTTCTGGCCTCCCTGTGCTCAGCTGCCCCTTCCCATTTCTCTGCCAGGAGAGTGACTGTGCAGTGTCACTCAGGGTTTGGGGCTGGAGCTGCTTCTCTCCCTCCCTCCTTCCCCCTCTCTCTGTCTCACAGACACACACACTCACACACACATCACATACACTCACACACACATCATATACACTCACACACACATCACATACACTCACAGACACACATGGACACACAGACACACAGACACACACTCATGCACACACAGACACACACACACTCTTGTGTGTCACATAGAAAGGGATGGGCGGGGGTCAAGGCTTGTTTTCAGCAGAAACATGGAGAGGTTGAAATTACTCCCTTGAATGGGGTGGGGGAGAGAAAGTTGAGCCTCTGATTGAGATAACAAGGTCCCAAATTAACAGTGGTGGGATCCCCAAAGTGCGCATTGATTAAAACTGGAGGCAGTTAAATGGCAACAGATTGTTACATGCACATCAAATTCTTTGATTTAAAGCGTCTTATTTGTGGCAACTGTTTTGTCTCCTAAGTAACAGGTGTTTTCTTATTGCAGATGTGTGAAACAAGAAATGGAAAGTGACCCTCTCCTCAAACCGGCGAGCGCAAACCCTTTGGGACAAACACTGGACAGCACTGCCTGAAACAGGCTCTTGACTGAACCCAAACCTGAAAGCACCAGAGAAAATCAAATGCTTCCTCTTAATGTAACCTAACTGTTAGAGTGCTACAGTCTCTACCACCTACTGTAGTGTCGAAATCATAACTGTTGCTTTTTCTTCAAACAGTGATACATTTTTAGTTTCATTATGTTGTTTTGATTGAAATGACACTATAAATTTTTCATTTAAAAGTTTCTTAATTGTATCTAGAACAATAGCACAGTTTAGAAACTTTGTCTTCTGAGACTGACATGTTACCTGTGAACTAACTTGGGAAGATCATATCCATGTATGTGGTTATTTTGGTTTTATTGGCATAGCAGCCTGGAAACAGGCTGTGTCCCAGCATTTTAAAAAGCCCCATATTTTTGCAAACCAACCTTAATTATCCAATGGTTGAATGAATTAAAACACTTTAGGAATTTTAAACTTGGTTTGATCATTTTTGGTTAATTTCTAGTTTTCTCGAGCGTGGGGCAGGGGAACCCGAGTGCACCGTGACTGTCAGCGCTCTCTGAGCTGTGTTTGGGGACTGACTGTGTGTCGGTGGCTCCGGCTCGCACAGTACAGGATATGATCTCAATGTAGTGCATATAAAACCGCAGATTGATTTTCCTTGAGTGCTTTATACTGTTTAATTACATCTCCATGTAGGGCTGAAAACAATGACCTCTGTTTCTCTCTAACTGTGTTGCTTTTGGTGTTGTGTTGTGCGCCCGAGGGCGCGCGATGAGGTTTGCCTTGGTGCAGGTGCAGCACGACAAAGCCGCGCGAGTTCAGTACTGCTTCCCCTCATTGTTTACGCTGGAACTTTTTCTCCCCATGGAATGTAAGTAAAACGTAGTGTTTGTCACCAATAAATGGTAATACTAAATTTTTTCGGTTAATTTGTTCTTGTATGCCACCACAGGGGCTGCGTTTTGGTAGATTTGTAATGCTTGTGCTCTAGTCCAGGCCGTGTGTGAAGCTGTGAGAGTGACTCCTGGTGGGTCCCGAGTGCATCGAGGTCCCTGCTCGTGCCCTGCAGGGTGTGCGGGCCTGGCAGGGAAGGGAATGCAAAGTAACGTGGGTACAGTTTGTTCTTTGTGCCACAGTGTGTTAGTGCAGCTTTGTTACTGAGAGCTTAAACTGCAGTTTGAAGTGAACCCTAGCAGTCAGCCCAGACGAGGCCCTGGCACGGCAGTGGGTGGGACTGCAGAGTTCCAGGCTCTGCTTTGTAGGTTCCTTGTTTGCTTGTAACTCCAGTGCCAGCCCTGCCTTGCCCTGCAGTGGGGGCAGTGCTGCAAACCACAGCTGACACGTGTCCTGTCTCGTTCAGTGTGTACTTACCTGTGAGCTGTGGCAGTTCCCCCCGTGCAGCACCTGCAGGGACTCTGCCACAGAGAGAGAGCAGCTCCTGCAGGGGCTGTCCCAGAACTGCGTCTCGGCCGTTGTGTTTGCATGTCCAAAGCAATTGGGCCACAGGAACTGCAGACCAGATTGCATTGAATCACGTTGGGTTTGATCATTATAAGCTAAAAGACCCAAACATTGTAAAGTTTTTTTTGTTTTATTTTTTTTTACATTTGTAGAACTAAAATGCTGTATATTTAAAAATTAAAAGAAACTTGCTAGGCTGAGGCTTTGTATTGCAAATTCTTCCAACTCAGAAAGTCCTTGCCCAACAATTCCTGTTCGAAAGGGAGCATGCTGGCAGTGGTGGGAATGCTCTCTGCACCTTGCCCTGCTGCTGCTGGGTGTTCTTGGGTGGGACTGGAGCCTGTTCTCAGGGCTGTTCTGCAGCAGTCACTTATGTCTGGTGCTGTGTTTGACAGGAACCTGGATTGAGGCCCTTTGCCCCAGGAACCCTTCAGTGCAGTTAAACACCCAAAGCCTTCGTGGTGCTGTGTAAGGAGAGCCCTTGCTGCAGTGCCAGCCCTGTGGTGGGACACTCCATGGCACCACCTGGATTCTGGTTAAGCCAACGTGAATTCTGGGTAAAAGTAGGGCTTTTCCAGAGCACAGTCCCTTCCTTGCTTTCCCTGTTGTCTCCTCTGTTCCTGATGCAGCAAAGGCAAGAGGCCCAGCCGAGACTGCCCTTGTGCCTCCTCAGATCTGCCCCTGCTGCTGTCCCAGCCTTTGCAAGCTCGTGGCTGTTCTGCAGACAGGGCTGCCCAGGCCCCCTGTCCCGTGCACAGAGGGAGGGCTGGGCCTCAGGGGCTCCTGGTTTCAATGAGTTTCTTGAGTCCCCAAAGAAGAAACATGACTTCTTGTGATCCATCATTCTTGGTTTTAGGAAGGGGATCTTACAGAAAAGTTGAGCCAAATTTATTTTTGGGAATGTTGACCTGTAAGACAGCTAAAATGTGCCTGGCCTTACCCAGAGCGCGCCGGCCGCGCCTCTCGGTGGAAAGTGCCGAGCACCGCTGGGCCGGCTCGCTCTGCTTTGGAAGGGAACGCTGGAGCTTCCCCAGCGCCGCTCGGCC
>VWZD01010231.1:406323-528292 GCA_013396695.1 Sakesphorus luctuosus
CGGTGCCGCGCCGTGCCGTGCCGTGCCCGTGCCGTCCCGCCCCGCCATGGCCCGCAGCCCCCTCTGGCTCCCGCTGCTGGCTCTGCTGCTGCCGCCGCCGCCGGCGCTGCCCGCGCTGCCCGCGGGGTGTGCGGCCCTCGGGCGGTGCTGCCCCGGCCGGGACCCCGCCTGCATCAGCACCGGCCGCCGCCCCGACGGCTCCATCGGGCCCTGCTACTGCGACCAGGCGTGCGGCCGAGCCCTCGACTGCTGCCACGACTACGCGCGGACCTGCCCGGGTGAGGGGTGGGCAGGGCCATGGCCATGGGGATGGGGGTACGGATGGGGCTGGGCTGGGGATGGGATGGAGTTGGGAGGCGGGCATGGGGATGGTGAGATGGGGACGGGGACGGGGATGGGCAGGGCTGGGGCTGGGGCCTTTTTAGTGCCCCTGAGCAAACGGGTCTGGCCACCACGCAAGAGCTGCTTTGTCAAACTGACTTGTAAATCAAAATGTTAAGGGAAATAAATAATTATCTGAAACAAAACAAATATTCTGATCAAATCATCAAAAAGGATGATAAAGTTGGGTAGCCTACAGTCTGATAAAAAGGCTTATTTGTGGTGTATTGCTGCATATAAGAAATGTCTCAATTACTTAGATAATTGTTTTAATGCCTAATCATTGAATAGGTTTAAAAAGCTGTGTTGACTTTAGATGAAGAAAGGCAGTAGCATTTGAATGATCATCCTAAAG
The DNA here is from genome assembly GCA_013396695.1 of Sakesphorus luctuosus. Classification (NCBI taxonomy): domain Eukaryota; kingdom Metazoa; phylum Chordata; class Aves; order Passeriformes; family Thamnophilidae; genus Sakesphorus; species Sakesphorus luctuosus. The sequence continues at coordinate 407,060 of VWZD01010231.1, forward strand.
TTTCTGAAGACAAAGGCACTTTCCAGTGAGTTTAATGTTGTAGTTAGGGTTGTCTGTGTTCTGTGGGAGAATAAATTGAGGCATCAAGCTTGAGCTGCTCAGAAAGGCTGGGATTTGCCCCAGCAGTCAGCAGGTCATGTTCCAGGGAAATCAGAGGGACTCAGGCTCGTGCATGCCCTCGGTGGGTCAGTGGCAATGTCTGTTCCTGTGGGTGCCGAGCATGGTGGGTTATCCCCCTTTGTTCCTCTTCCCCCAGCGATCCCCTGTGTGGTGTCTCAGTGGAGCGCCTGGAGTGGCTGCGCAGAGCCCTGTGAGCCCGCGCAGCGTGTGCGGAGCCGGCTCGTGGTGCGGGAGCCCCGGAACGGGGCCGAGCCGTGCCCTGCGCTGGAGGAGCGGGCGGGCTGTGTGCGGTACCGGGCCGGGCCGGGGGCACCGTGCCAGCAGGCTCTGGGTGAGTGCACTGACGGAAAGCTGGCTGGTAACCCTGGGGAGGCCTCTGCTCTGGCCAGCAGAGCTGATCTCTGCTGGGTTTAAGGGCTGTTTCCAGACGCCAGGGGGTTTGCCCTGGGCCTGCCTGGGGTAAGTGAGGACAGAGCTCTTCACACAGGGCTGTGCCGTGTCCCTCCTAGGACAGTGCTGGAGGAGGTGTCTGCCATGGCCTGGATTCTGCTGGGGCAGAAGTGACATGTTACAGACCTGTTGTGCTCTCACAAGTGTAGAGCTCAGGCAGTTTTGGTAGGGTTGGCAGAGTTATGTCTGTTAAAAACTCCTGTGAGTGTTGATTTTTTTTAATTTGTATATATTTTTAAATTTTATGTGTTATCTGCAAAAAGTCACAAAGGAGCAATACCTGTCAAAGACAAGCTATAACTTCTCTGCACTGGAGCAGAGTGCAGGCAGAGGAGACCTGCAGTGAGTTTCTGGAGAAAAAGCCTCATTTTAGTTGGCTCAAGTCACCTTTTCATGACACACCTTTACTGAGTTTTAGAAGAACAGCTTGTCATTTTTGCTGCTATTTTGGAGTCAAAATCTGCCCAGTCTGGATGTCAGCAGTAGCTGACTTCTTCAGCCCTATTGAGAGTGGGCAGGAAGTGAACTCTGCCTCCCCTCTGTCTGTTGGGTGTGCCTACAATGCCCTTACTGGGCTCAGGCACAAATCTGGCAGCTGTACAGAGTCTCTCTCCAGTGAAATGGTTGACTGTCATGGATAATATGAAAATACAACGTTAGAATTGTTTCTGTCTCCTGCTGAAGATAAACCCCTCTCACATTAAAAGCCCATCTTTGCTGTTTTGCAGATGTGAGGAACCTTAGTGTATTGCACTGACACTCTGTACCCTTTCTCTTTGGTAAACACAGTCCCAGCACTAGTAACTACAGGAGGCTTTGGGAAAGCAAGGAAGAAAAGAGCTGCAGCTGATGGCAAGGAAAGAGCAGGGTAAGTTGGAGGCTCAGCCCAGGCACTCAGTTGTATTCCACTGCAAAGTCTCTCTGGTGCAGTTTTTGCCCAGGTTTTTGCTGCTCAGTATCAGCATTTCCCAGCAGGAACTGGAGCAGGGCCCTGCTCTCCTGCAGCCCCAGCACTGCCTGCAGGGCCTCTGAAGGGAGGGGATTGCCTTGATGCAAGGCCAGCACAAGACTGAAATTCATCTCTTTGTTCATGGCCTCACTGCTGGTTTGTGTCTTCAGAAAGCCAAGGATCATTCCCTTCAGCTCTTCTCAGTGTGCAATCTGGTGCAGTTTGCACTTTGCATAAAGGGGGTAAATTCTCAGAGGGCAGAGTTTGCTGTCCTGTTGCGTGGGGAGCACATCCCTCCCCACTGCAGCCCCCTGCCTGTGACACTGCCTGATTGCCCCTGCAGCCCCTGTTTCACAGCACAGGCACAGGCAGGGCTGTGCTAAAAGCTCTGTTGCATTTTCCCTTCTGCCATGTCTGTGTCCTGCCCTGCATCCAGGCTGGTGCCTCAAACACAGGCTTGGAATTAGATTAGTCAAATGCTTGACCAATCTTTGTCTCTGTTTGTAAAAACAGATGCCAGTCATATGTGATATTTTTGATATGTGCTTTGAAAAGACCAGCAGAGTAGTTTTATTCTCTATTTACCTGTATCAAAATGCAGGAGCACCACGTGTTCTGCTGATCTGGGGTGTGGGGCTTTTGGTTTGTTTGGTTTTTCTTAATTAGTGATCTATGATCTCCCAGACAGGGGTCCGGCCTGGCTGTCCCAGTGCTGTGGAGGGCCCCAGCCTGGTTAGAGGCTGACTCTCCGTGGCTCTGGTTGCAGGTACTGTGTTGAGTTCCAGCTGGTGACCATCACCCCGGGCTGCCTGCACAGCCACCTCTGGCACACCCGCTGGATGCGCCACCTGCGGGAGGGCCACACGGTGTGTGTGGAGTGCCAGCACCCAGCCCTGCATGCCAGGAGTCACCACTGCTCCGGGGATGGCACTGGCAGCAAACAGTAAGAGCTTCAGCTTTGGTTTGCATGATGAGTTTCTCATTCTTCTCTCATGATGCCCTTGTTCCAGTGTCCCAGAGGGCTGCACAGAGCTCTGGGGAGCACTCTGTGTATGTTCACTGCTCCTTGTTGCATACCAGGAGTTTCTTGGAGAGTAGAAATGGCCTGGTGAAGCTCATGTATTAAACCAGGGGCAGAGCCAGGATTGGGGGTGGGAGTACCTGTGCTTAGTCTGCTAAATCTCACTGGCTTTAGGCTGGCACAGCTTTAGGGGTTTTTGTTTTAACCCCCCCGCCCAGACATCCTTTTAAGGTTAACAGTCCTGTCAGATGTCAAATAAAACAAATTCTGTTTCTGATTTTTCAGCCCTGGGGATTTTATTTGTCCAAGTGACCCTTTATGGGTATTTCAGGGGAACGGTGGCTGCCTTAGGGACTTGGGGAATGTGCTGGCACCTGAGGTTGGATGGAAATACTGTTAAGTCCCTGCACACTCAGCATCCTCTCCCTGGAGAGCTGAAGAAGCTTTGGGGTGACTGATTTGCACCACCCAGGTAGTACAAATTGGACAGATTCCAGCAAGGATAAAGGGAATGGCTTGAAGCTGTGAAGCCCCTTTGGGGCAGAGGCAGCAATGGGGGGTCCTGGTTCCCAAACCTCTGTGGTGGTCTCTGGAGGCACAGTTGGTTGTGCCCTGCTTCAATCCTGATAGCCTAACCCTGTGCTTGGTTTATTAAAGGAACTGATTAGCAGCCCTGCCTGAGAAAATCATTGCCCATCAGGGCAGGAATATATTTAAAACTTAGATCAATGTTGGAATAAGCACGTTTGTTTGAATTAGAAACTCTAAACTAGGATTGTCAGGCTTGAAGCGCACAATGTGTTGCACTACCAAGAATGCCAATAATGGCCCTTGTGGGCAGGGTTTTTCTCAGGCTTTCAGGATGAGGAAGTCACTTTAGAGTTTGTTCCTTCCCTCCTCAGCTTGTTATATAAGCTTTTAGATAAGGAAGGAAAAAATCTGAACTGGTGTGGCCAGGAGTAGCTCTTGCCTGCATTCAACCTGTAAATGATTATAAAAGCTTGCAATAATGTTATTTTACTAAAACTCTGGAGCCAGCCAGTAACATCAGATTAAGTAAAATAAAAAATATTTTCAGGAATTCATTTCCTCACTGGGCTGCAGAAAGAGCAGGGCATTGTCATCCACCTGATCTGGTGAGCAGCTCTGTGTGTGGAATGGAAGCACAAAGGAGAGGGGACTGTGTCCTGCAGGAATGCTGCTCTGAGCCTCAGGTGTGGGCAGGCTGAAGGCTGGAGGGAGCCACAACGGGCTGGGGTGAATGGTGACGGGTTGACTGAAGGCAGGACTCAGCCCCTGGCTCAGCAGGGAGTTTAAATGAGTCAGAATTGAGCAGAGCCTAGAAATTGTCTTTGTCACTATTTGGCCTTACAGGGGTGGGTCAAGGAGGTCACTGTTCAGGGCTCAGTATCTTGTGCCAGCATTTGGTTCCCTGAAATACTGTTCCAGGATAGACTCTTAGGAGGGAAAACATCTGACAGAGTTTAAAATAAACTCAGCAGTGCTGGTATATTTTGATGAGTATTTCCTAATTATATTCTTGTGTCTAAGTGGAGTCTGGCTCATAAATGCCTCAAGTTGAAGAGAGATGCTTGTTATCTCTGCCTTCCACCTGTCTCCCACTCTGTAGAAGATGCTGTTTTATTTTAACCCATTATGCAGGCCCAGGATGTTTCCCCAAGCCCTTTGTGTATGGCCAGATTTGGGGCCAGCAGGTGAGCATAGCCAGGATAATCTAACTTGCATTGCCTTTTTGTTCTACAGAGTTATGGGATAAACAAGGCACAGCATTGAGCTGGGAAATAGATCTGCTAATTTTGGATCCTCTTCTAGAAGATGTACAAATAAAGCACAGACTTGACATCTGTGAAACTGTTACTCTGTGTCTTGGAGGATCAGCAGCTCCTCCTCATCTGGAGCAGGATGTGGTGGCTGCAGCACATGAATGTCCAGACTGCAGCAGTCTGTGCCTGTGCTGTGGGAGGGAGAGAGAGTCTGGACTTGATTTGACCTGATTTATAACAAAGTCAATATTTACCTTCCCCACCAGCAGAATGAGAGTGAGCCAGTCGAGTTTATGTGTTTAAGGAGTAAGGGCAAAGCTGCAGCCAGAGCTGCGGAGGGGATGGGACTGGTCTGTGCACAGTCTGCTTTATCTGGGATCTTAATCCTCCCTGTGCAGATTCTGGTATTTGGAAATGACCCTGAGCCAAAAGAAAAATACAATGAGCCTTTTCCAACCTGTGTGAGGCATAAATCCCTGCCCTGGAGCATGACACCTCATTAAGCTAAGGGCAAGGTTATCTTTGTGGGACTAGAACAGTAACTCCAGTTTTGACAGAACTATAAAGCAAAGAGAAGTTGGGGGTCTGCTGAGCTGTCTGTGGGCAACTGTCTGAACAGGGCTAGAGTGGATCCAGTTGTGCTGTTTGTGCTTCTCCAAAGGGCAGGGCTTGGATGCAGCAATTTGAGGAATTCCCTTAAACCACTGAATGCCAAAATGTGGGAAGGGGCCCAATGCTGCAGCAAAATCTCCATTTCTGTGGCCCTGAGGTTTTACTTCACACTTGCACGACCCCTGGGCCTCCCTGTGCTGCTGCTGCCCCTTTGCTGAGGTAGAAAGGCAGAACTGGATCTGTGGAGAGAAAGGGGATGTTCTCAGACTGAGTGGGGCTCGGTGGGTGATTGAAGCCCTGGCTGTGAGTGCCCTGCAGGGAGGGTGCTGCTCACTCACTGTCTCTCTGCTGGCTGTTGCAGGAACCAGCTGCTGCACTGGCAGGCAGTGGGGAACCCTCGGTGCAAGGGAACCTGGAGGAGGATTGGCCAGCTGGACACCTGTTCCTGCCCTTCTGTTCACAGCTTCTTGTTCATCTGACCTGCCCGGGCAGCCCCAGCGCAGGAGGGCACAGTGCCACGTCTGGCAGCAGTGGGAGCACCAGCCAGGGCACCAGGGAGCCTCATTTCCAGGGAAGTCAGACTGGCTGGGAAGCACCAGCCTCCTCCCTGACCCTAATGGCTTCTTGCAAATTCCTCCTTTCTTGAAAGGAATGAGAATTCACCAAACAACAAATCTGACAGTAAAGGCCACAAGAACCCAGGTTTAAGTATTCTTTTTCCAAAGTCTCAGTGAAGAGTCAACAGTGCAAAGTGAATGAGCTCCAGTGCCTTCTTTCTATGGCAGTAGCACTTTGTGGATACATTCTGGTTGTGCTTGTGTGTCTTTGCCTTCTCTTTTCACCCTCCCTGGCCTCATAATTTCATACTGACCCTCATGCTGACAGAGGGTTGATCTGGCACTGCTGAGTTGATGTCAGAGCTTAGAAATGAGCCTGTTCAAATCTGTGAGAATGGAAGGTATCAGGGACAAATTGGCCTTGGACTTCAGGTTTCAAGGAGCATCTCTTGAGTTGCCCCAAAGTGCAGTGTAGTCCTGGGGCTCTAAATAGGAAGGGCTGGCTATAGCCTGGTGGTTTTGACTGGGAAATACTTGAAATATTTTCCTTAAAATCTGTTGATTTATATTCATACTTTCCTATAAATGAAAATAAAGGACACTGGATACATCATCCCAGTGTCTGTCTGCCTAATCTGTGTGGTGCCATCTCTGTAGCACCTGAACCTGCCTCATTTGTTCCAGGGAGTCTTGCCAGAGTCCTGTGCTCCAGCAGGTGTGGCTGGAGGAAGAGTCACTGCTGCCCAGTTCCAGAACTACTCAGGAGTTCCAGAGGGAAGTGCAGCACCACAACCTCCCACTGTGCAGAAGGGGATGTGGTATTTCTTTTATTATACACATGTATCTAAATCTGCTTAAAACAATTACAGAAAGGGCCTGTGCTTTGGGGCAGAGGGGGTACAGGGTGAGACTGAGGTCATCTGTCTGTCACACCCAGGTGAGAGGCTGGGGCTGGCTCAGCAGAGGCTTTTAATGCTCCAGTTCAGCTCCAGTCTGGAATAGGATCCCAGAAGCCACCCAGGGACCATGCTGAGGGTCCTGCATGGAGACAGGAATGAGCACTGAGATGTGTGGTGGGCCAGGAGAGCTCTCAAAGTGCCTGATGCCCTTGGCCAGTGCAGTGGGGATTTGAGAACAAGGTTCTGCTTCTCACTGTGTGTTACAAGCTGGTTGTGGGTTAATGACTCACAGGGGGATGATCTCATCCCAGAGCAACAAGATTTTAAGACAAAAAAAAAGTCTTGTTCTTCACTGTCTGACATAACCTGTGATGAACTTGTGCCTGTCCCAGGAGTACCTGGATGTGGTCCCAGAGATGGGCTGGGAATACGTAACTGCAAAATGTACTTTCAGTTTTTGCAGTGAGGATTTCTGTCAGACTTAAAGCCACTTTCATGCCTTGGTGGGAGTCTGTAATCAGAGTAGCATTTAGTCACTGGAAGGTTTTCTTTGTCCTGCAGAAGCCCTTATTGAGCCACAGAGCCCTACAGAGGTGTGTGGTCATTTCAGGAGCAGGAGCCAGCTACTGGAAATGTTTTCCACTTTCAAAACCTACCCCAACTCTCAATCACAGGAAATGCTGCTTTTGCCAGATGCTCTTAGAATTGAGGGCTGAAGCTATGAAGGATGCAATTTTTGCTTAGTAATGCTTAAAAAACCAAAGTCTTCCACAGGGGTTTTCTTTGCTGCTGCCTCATCCCTGAGAGCTGATAAAAGGAGGTCTGTCAGGAGCTGCTGGTGGTGGTGGCATGGTAGGACAGAGCCTTCCTTCTGTCACTGTAGGACAGAATTAGCCCCCAAGGGACCCCCAGAGCAGCTGCATTTCTGCACAGGCTGTCCCTTGGTGAAACAAGGTATTGCAAATGTCTCTGTATCAGCACATCCCAAAAAAGGCTGTGCCATGTGCTGGGTTCACCTCCACACCTTGGGTGAGTGCATAGACACGTCCTGCTGGTGAATTCCTGAGGGAAGGACACGTGTGAGAGAGAGCCAGAATGAGCCTTTCAAGCAGAAGAAGATAACGAAGCTGTCAGATCACTTTTCCTGCAAATGGAAATTAGCTCATGGTGTTGACACATATTGAGTCCTGCCTGTGTCCCTCTGGGAGCTTTATCACAGTCCATCATCATCATCTCCATAATTCCTACTACCTGAGTTTTAGGAAAGGTGAGGCTATTGGAAATCCAAGGCCAACCACTCCTGACAAACGGCTCTGTGCAATGAACAGCAAGGCAGCTGTGCCTGGAGGGGAGGATGCTCTCCATGGAGCAGAGCTCTGTGCAGTGAAGAGAGGCAGCTGTGCCTAGAGGGGAGGATGCTCTCCATGAGCAGAGTGTTCCCATGACAACGCTGAGAACCTTCCACCATTGGGTGTCACAGGAGAACATCTCCCATAGCAAACACACCAAGCCAGGGGCTTAGTCCTCATCTTCCACAAATCATCCTGTTAGGCTCTGACAATGTGGAGCTGCCAGTTGTGTCCAGGCAGCTCCACCTTCCAGGGTCCTGCCTGGCTCCAGATGGAAGGAAGAGTGAGTAAAGCCAAAGCACCAGTGAGCTGGATGTATGTAAAAGGAAAATTAAGATCAAGCTGATGTTCCTACACTTCCCTCTACTCTCCAGCTGAGGATCTCAATTTTTAATCATGAAAAGCCAAGCAAAAAATCCAGGCCCTTTTACAGGGTGCTGGAGAAGCCCTGTGATTATTTGCTGTTGCAGGGAAATCTTTCACCATCATGGGATGGAGAGAGAGGGAGGCCCTGTGAGAATTGCTCTTTCCCTCACCCCAACCCTGCAGTGTCCAGCCTGGGATTCAGCAGTTTCCTTCTGCATTTGGAGCAGAAGGTCGTGAAAGACCATTTTTTACATGGTCTCCTCATTAACCCCAAACCCCAATCTGAACTGGGTAAGTGGGATTGCAGTCATGTGGATCTGCTTCCCTCCTTGAGGAAAAAGCCCTTGTGCATTTAGAAACAAGAGACAAAATATGCCCAGAAAGCTCAGGAGCCAAAGGTAAAGAAAAAGAACAATAACAAAAAAAAATACTTTTCTTAAACTGTTGCTATTGTGAGCTGGGCATGTTCTGCTGGAATGGTAGGAGTCAGAAATACTTCTCAGTAAATGAGACTATTCTCTTTTCTTTGGCTTTCCAAACTTAATTTATTCTTATCCTTCATTTTGAATATTTTGAGCCTTTAAATATGAAGAACACTGACTCTTTTTTATCTTTCCTTTTTTTTCCTGGCTTTTTTTTTTTGGTGAAGAGTTTTGTAAGTTCTTTCCAGTTATAACATTAGTTGCGTGGTGATAGTTGTGATACTGCAGGAGGAGGAGGATGGATGAGAAAGGAGAGGGGAGTCTGAACCAGCAGACATTATTCTGTTCTGTAAATGCATCTCCTGCAGCCTAAAATTACAAACACAAATATTAGAAATACATTTAAGACAAACAAACAGCAACCCAGTCTGGTGCTCCCATTCTCAAGCTGAGTGGAATGTTGAAATCGGAACCACCAACCTGTTATCACAATGAGGAAGAGAGGGGCAATCCTGTGTGGAATCAGTGGGAGAAGTGGGTGCTGGAGGTTCTTAGTGCAGAGTTTTCTGGAGTGGGAAGGGTTTCCTTAACTCTTCTTCCTGCCCTTTGCTCCCACCACACACCAAACCCCTCCACTCACACGAGAGTCTCAGTGGGTTAGACCAGAGGCTTCCCAGAAAACTGGGAGGGAGTGGATTTTGCAGAGGCTCTGAGGAGGTTGGGTGAGGCTGAAGGTTCAGGTGCTGTCCATGCTTTGAGCAGCCAGTGCTGTGCAGGCAGGAGCCAGAGGGAGTGACTGGGCACGGTGGGGCCAGCACTGCCCACCCTGCACTGGCAGTGGCTGCAAGGGTGGGAAATGGCCAGACCCACAAAAGGCTCCTGGGATAAAAGGAAAAGTCAGTCATGGAAGGTTTGTGACTCCATCACCCCTTGGTCAAAGGAGGGAGGGAGGGGGTTCCCAGAGTGTGCTTTAAGATGCTGAACTGCCATCAGACCTGCTTGCTCTCTGCCCAGTGTCTTAGAGCACAAACAGAGGGAAATCAAACCCAGTCCTCAAAGCAGGTTGTGTTCAGGCTGCAGCTCAGCCTCTGCCATAGCAGGGAGATGGTAAAACTTATTAAAGAAATTTATTTTGCACAAGATCCTGGCCCTGTAAATCTCTGTGTTATAATTGACTGTGTTAATTTGTGTGCCTAGTTTGCTCCCTTTCTTAATCTTTGCATCTATTAATTATTGCAGAACAGTTCTCACTGATAACTCCCTGCAGTTTGTGCTGCTGTTCTGAAATTATAAAATGATGTAGTTGGCAGAATGGGTACAGACATGTACAGTTAATTGGCTCTTTGCAGAAGGCAATTGCACAGTATAATGCTGTGCCCAGGGTGCCTTGGGGAGTGTGAGTTCCTGTTGCTTCAGTACAAGGGGTTGGGGGAACACAAATCTGCATTCTGTATTGTCTCAGGATGTATCCCGAAGCTTAGGAGGGTTTCAAACCCCTCTCACTGAGTCCTGGAGTCATAAACTCATTGCTGGGAGGGCTCCTGAGGGTCTTGCCCAGCTCATTCCCGTAGGTAACAGGTTTAACTGGAGAGCACCAGGGTCACTGCTGAGGTTGGAGGCTGTGCCTGGATCCAGGAGTGACACAGTGGGGAAACGTGGTGGGTCACGGGGGCTGGAGAGGGGTGGGCTGGGAAAACCCCAGAGCTTTGCTGTGGGGCCAGAGCACTTCTTTTCTCCCCTCTGTCTTTAGGAAGTATGATTGAAGTCAGAGAGGAGATTTTCTAAGTGACAAAGGTTGTTGAGAATGAATGTTTTTCATTTCCTGCTATTTGCAAGTCTCAAAACCAAGGCCTTTTTGTGTTGTATTTTTTCCCCCTCTCCTAATCTGAGTGCTCAGTCTTGGATCAGCTTGGAGGTGTTACACAAACTGGGCAGTTTTGGTGTCTGCAAAGACTTTCTTAGATAAATATGTGAACACTTTGAAGGAAATTTGAAGTCTAAATGGAGGTTGGAAGTTTATTTCTAGGAAGAAGGCATTTCCCTTGGTAAGAACAACTCATTCCCAAAAAGTCTGAGGAGCAAATGTTCCTTATTGCTCCCTGCTGCTTTATTTGCACATGTCAGTAATTTGGTATCACTTTGATGTCTCCCAAGTGCTGTTGGTGCTGGTTCAGCTCCTGCATCCCCAGAACTGCAGCTCTTCTCTGCTCCCTTTCACCTTCTCAGCTGCCAAAGGGCTTGTGAACCTTCCCCTCTCTCTGAAGGTCTTAGGGTGATTGTCTGGGTGTGGGCAGAGTTCCTGCCCTCCCACCTCTTCCTGCAGTCCCTCCAGCCCTGCCTCTGATCTCATTAAACTTCTCTTTCTGTCAGTTGGGGATTTGTAATTTTTTTTCGTTTTTGCTGCTACTTCTGGTTTTCTGCATCACCACCAATTCTTGTAATTAAGGTGACAGCTCTTGAGCTACTGTGTCAAAACAGCACAGTTTAGTCAGCAAAGTACTGGGAAGATCCTCTCTAATCAGACACCAGTGACTGGTGTTTCACCAGGTAAAGGTAAACCCCAGCTCCTGCTGCTCCCAGGGAAGCTGCCCAAGGACAGGCTGTTGGGAGGAGTTTTCCGTGACTGTCTGGGCCCCCTTGCTTGGGGTTTGTGATGGAAACTGTTTGACATGTGGTTTGTGTGTCTGTGTCAGGGCTGCAGCTGGGCAGGTTGAACCCCAGCAAAGCTTTTCACACTGATTTTCTAGAAGCTGTACTGAAAAAAAAAAAAGGAAAGGAAATTATTTTAGTTTGGAAGTCAGTTGAAATTTCCAGCTTGGTTGGAAATTCATTGTTTCCAGGAGTCCTGGCTGTTCTTTACACCTGTGCTGCCTTGTGAAGGCCACTGAACTGGGAGTTTGGTCCTGAAGGGCAGCAGTGAGGGTGTCCAGGAGGATGCTCTGGGCAGTCTGAGTGCTGCTGGATCTCTGCCAGGACGGAGGGGAACACACACAACACGCTCCTGAATTGCTCAAAGAAATGAGTGGGTGGGAGAGGAAGGAGAAGAGAGAGGTGAGGATGCCTTTTTCTCCTGTGCTCTCCTCCAGTGGAAGGCTGATGACTGGGAGCTATTGAAGTGCTTATAATTGTCTCATTAGAGGCAGAAAATGTAATTAAAAGGGGCAGTAATCTCTCTCCAAATTCAAAGCACTGCAGTCTTTCTGTGCAAGCAATTTTGGCTGTTAGCACAGGGGGCAATGTCCCAGCAGCTGCCCCCAGTCCAGCTGCAGGGTCAGACCACTGAGGACACAAACTGAGGTCCCTGCCAGGTGCCACTTGGCTGGAGGGGACAGGAGTGTGGGCAGAGCTGGGATGGGGTGGGGTGGCACAGGCAGCCCCAGTGTAGGGGCCCTGGCATGGCAGGCTGGCACACACCAGAGGGCAGAGGCCCTTTGTCTCTGCCAGGTGAGCTGCCCTTGCTCTGCTCTGCCACAGCCCCTGCTGTCTGCAGGTGGCATCGAGGGCATGAACTTGGCTGGGGATGAGCAGTTCAGCCAAGTGTTCTCCAGGACAACAAGCAAATCACTCACATGTTTGTCATGTTTTGCTTGGTTGTTAAAGTGACTCCATGTCCTGGGGAAGGTGTTCCTTGGGTTTGTCATCAAGGCTGAGGTGTGTTTGAGAGAGACAGCTGGGTGGCAGCTCCTGCTCTCCCCCTGTCTCTCCTCAGACAGGGGTGACTGACATGGCTGGGTCCCCTCTCTGCACAGCAAGGGAGGCTCATCCAGGGTTGATCTTGGCAGCCTGGGTAGGTGCAGTTAGTTCAGAGCTTTTGGTGCTTTTCAAGACTTTCAGAAAGACCTTCAATTCTTCAGAGACCTAAAATTACAAGAAATTTAGTTTCACATTCCTCAGTCATTGTGAGGTTGACTCCAACCCCTGGTGTATTTTCTGTGAGAGAAAATCTACAGAACTCTTCTCTTTTCCTCTCTCATTATGTATGTTGCTTTTCTTCTGGGATCAAAACCAGAGGAGTTGAAGTGCACAGAGGAAAAGTCTTTGTGCATGTTCCTCACCCCATGAAAAATGGAGCTGTTAAGAGTTACTGCAGGTGGGAACAGCCCCTCTGCCTTGGCCCCTCTGCCTTAGTGCTGGCTGTGTGTCCCTGCTGAGGCAGAGCAGCTGATCCAACCCATCCTTTTGTATCCCACCACTGAGGTCAGGGCACACCCTGGCAGCCAGAGCCCACCACTGGCATGTCCTGCTGCTCCTCTGAGAGGTGGGGACGGGGGGTCAAAACACTCCACTCCTAAAACCATGACTGAAGTATGAGGAGAACTGGAACCATCTTATGGGCCCTGGCCAAGAGCTCACCTGGAATGTGCCTCCAAGGTCTCTAACACCTCATGTCTCACCATTGCAACTGGACAGGCGACAGTGCCCAGGGAGACAGAAAGGGAGGAATTAACAAGAAAAGTAAAACAGCTCAATTTTTGTTTCATTTCCTGAGAAAAAAAAGATTTTTAGAGCTAATGAATTACTTCTGCAAACACCAGTAATAGCTTCAGGCAACATTAACTTCCAGTTTTCCAATGAGCAAGCATCACTTATGTACTGACTTAAAATTCTAATGTATTTTCATTTGCAGTGGCTCAATTCTAACATGACTCAGGGTCTGGAAAGAGGCCAGAAGAAGTGGCCATGTTTCTGACAGCTCAGTGTCTCCTCAGATGGAGCAGTGGGAAGCAGGCTCTGGATCCTGCTGAAGCCTGGGGCAGCCAATTAGCTTAGCAGAGAGGCTGCAGAGCCCTTGCTTAGTGCTGGGGATGTGGGGAGTGTCTGGTTGCTGAAAGCACAGTGGTGATTTCAAGCTGAGCAGAAAAATCCCTTGTTTCAGAGGTTAAACAGCTTTGCTGCTGCTGCTGCTGCTGCTGCTGCTGCTTAAAAACACAGGGGGAGCCCAGCCCTGCTGGGAGCAACTGAACTCTGGGCTCCAGAGACACTGCGGGTTGTGCCTCCTTCTCCAAGAAATCCAGCCAGGAATGTGGACTGAATGCAGGGATCCCCTGGAATGCAGGGATCCTCTGGAATACAGGGATCCCCTGGAATGCAGGGATCCAGCAGCACCCACTCCCCTCCCTGTCCCCAGGGGCAGGTGGGGGTTAGAGTCATTGGGAAGGGGAAGGGGAAGGTGCTGCTCTGGCTGAGGCTCCAGGGCTGGGTTGCCTTCCCGTGGCACTGCTCAGTGACTGAGGGATGTGTCATCCCAGAGAAAGAGAGAAACAGATGGTAGAGGGAGTTACAGTGGGAGGAAAACCCAATTAGAAGTCCCAGCATGGTTTGTGTTGGGGATATGGATCTTATACCTTAAGTAGCAGCCAGGAAAAGAGAAGCACCAGGCTTTGACACCCATGGTGGAGAAAATTCTGGTTTCAGGCAGAGAACGATACTGAAAAAACTTTTGCAAAGCTTCTGGAAGATTCTTCCTTGAAGAGAGAGCCAGTGAGAGATGGACTTGGTAAGCAATTTCTTTCCTTTAAACTGTGTTCCTACCTGGCCCTGCACTCCTAATTACCTTGCTGAATACACCATTTGGGTCTCAGATGACTGGCTGATGCTGATAAATCCCTCATGCAATAGATCTGTGTTTTCTGGGGTGCTCAGGGGCCAGAGTTAAATGCAGGCCCAGGGCTCAGGCACTCCCAGCCTCCCTGCTGGGCCAAGGTCACCAAGGCAGCCCAGAGGGTCACAGGGGCAACCCCCCTGGAAGGGGCTGCCCATCCTTAAAGCTTTTGGCTTCACATGGAAGGTCCAGGAAATGCTGTTCTGTGAGTTTGTTCTGGAACTCGTGAGAGTATCAATTGCACAAACTGTTCCTGATGAGGGCAGGGGTCTGGTAAGAAAACTGCACCCCAGTGCAGGGCCCTTGGTGTCCTGGCAGCCTCTCTGAGTCCCTGGGGGTGAGTCCAGTCCTGCTGCAGCTCTGGGGATGGCCCAGTGATCCCACCCCAGCTCCCGCTCACCCTCCCTGACCCCAGAACAGCTGAAGGGTTTAGCTGGGAAACAGCACTTGCAAAATTCTTCCTTCACTTTCTCTTCATTTTTGTTACATAAATTCCATATTTCCTGGAATGGAGGCTCTGAGCTGCTGAACTCGTCTGAAGTGTCCCAGCTAACGAGCTCATTTACATTAATAGGAAATCAGCTGTTCCTTTTTGCTGGATTCCCAGGGGAGCAGCTGCTGAGCTGCTTTTCCAGGCAGCCATTCCCCTCCATGCTGAAATGCCTCAAAAAGATTTGTTTGCTGGAAAATGCTGGTGAAAAAATGGCTGGTGTGAAAAACAAATAAATAGAGAAACCTGTGGATTCTTCTGGGCAATTAGACCTTCAGAAAGTGGTCAAATATTTTGGATATTATTAGATAGCAGTTAATAGCTGTGTTCCAATAGCCTTGTGGCTCTTAATGACTAATCATTAAAAAAAAAACCCCCAAACCAGCAAACAGAGCAAACCAGAGTTAGAGCAAAGGTTAAGGTTGTGTGGCAGGAACTTGTATTGCAGTTTGGACGTAGTTGCTGTAACACAACAGCCCAAGAGGCTCCTTTCCCTTCCCCACTGGCTGTTTGGGGGAGAAGTATAAGAAAATCTCAGACAATTTATGGAATTAATCATTTTTGCTTTATACCATTAGCCAAAAGCATTTATGTACTTTCTACTTAATTGATCCTTTTTCTCATACCATGATTTTCTTCTCTTTAGTTGCCACTTAGAGTGCTTGGACACCCAGACCTCCCATTAGGGGATAAGCTCTGGATAAGCTGTCTCAGATTTCTGCACTTTTGGAACTTAATTTTTTAGGGTTTTTTGGCTTTGTGAATTTCTGTCAGAAAAAATAATGTCTCCAGTTCACTGTATCATCTGCCTATTAAATCTGCCCGTAAAGAGGAGTAAAACCAGACCATGAACATCTATGGGAATTCAGTCCTGCTAAATAATTTAAATTTACACTTTCTCATGCCTGGATCAATCTTCATCTCCCTGTCCCCAAGTGTTTGCCTCTCACCCTTCAGGAGAGTGCTGGGAGCTGCATCACTCTGTGGTTCATTTTAGGACTAATTTTTATCAAGGCACGAAACCAGCATTTTACATTATGCAATTTTTGTGTTTGCACATAGGCCAATTCATTTCAGCTTCAATTATTGCTAACCACATGTCTGCAACACCGAGAAAATGGGACTGGACACAGCAAACCATAAACTATTATTATGTTTTTATGGTTTTTTTTAATGTATCTTATGTATATCTATAAATATAAATAGATATATAAATAAATATATAGAGATAAAAAAGATAAAAATCCAAAAAATTAAATTAGCCATATGGGTTCACTGTTTAATTATACAAGGATTAAACTCTGTGGTGCAATGTTGCACATATTTGCTTTTATTTTCCAAAGCTCAGGTTAATTCTCAGTGCTTTTTGTTTCCAACCAGAAACCACAAACTTCCATTGCTGTGACACTTTAGTCTCAGCTGCTGCCTGGATGGTTGAAAACAATACTCTGGGGCAAGGTTATCTCTAAATGCTCTCACTTGTGGAATAATAATGATGTTGCACCTCTTAGCATCCCAACTTCCTTACAGAAAGTAGGAAGGAAGGTAAGTAGAAAGGCAGTATGGAAGAATCTAATCCATATTTTATAAACAGCATTTTTTTCTAAAAAGCCCTTGTGAATTATTTATGTTATTAGTGACTCTTCTGAAATGTCCAAAAGCTGTTGAAAAAGCTGTCCCTTCCCTCCTGTTTATCTGCACTGAAATGCCTGAACATCCTCCCTGGGTTTGCCCAGAGGAGCTGGGTGGGGCCCTGGGCCCCATTCCCATTCCCAGCCCTGCCCTGGAGCTGCAGGGGGATTTTGCCCACGGAGGGTGAGGCCTGCAGGGTTATGCCCTGAATCTGTCAGACCTCCAGCACGAGCTGTCTGGCTCGGCGCTGCCTCCTGAATCACAGCCTTCCCCGTGCGCAAATACCAGATGTCTAAACCTGCTGTCAGCTGCCTGGGCTGAGGCTGCAGCTCAGTGCCAGCAGGTTGGAGTTGTGTTTTTGGCCAGTGTGACCATGAAACAGAGCAATAAAGACTTTGGCTTTATCCATACCTTTTTATTTATTTCTCTAGGCTGTAGTAAGGGACCATTGCTTTAAAACCCTTAGACATTTGGACATATTTTACAAGACAGTACAGTTTCTGAATGTCACACATTGATCACAGTTTCATACTAATACATGCATATAAAGACACGGATTTTGTTTTTAATAATTTGTTTACGGAAACAACCGGAGAGGTCAATAAACTTCAACAAAGAATGACTAAATCAAAGTTACAAAAGATGTCAGACTCTAAGTACACCAGTATATGGCTAATGTTGCTGTAATCACCCCAGAGTGCTGGGCATGGAAACATTTCTTAACAGGGAGAAAACATCTGCTGGTGCCTTGCCCCTTGAGTGGATCCAATATAAGCCAATGAAGGGTTGTGCAAGAGGTGTAGGATCTGCTGGGCTGTTGGGCACAAACAGTGCCCTTCCTTTGGGGCACACTGACCTGGGCTCCCCATTGCACAGGTTAAAAAAATAACCCAAGTGCAAGGCAAAGGAGAAACTGGTCCCAGTCTGCCCTTTCTGGGTCAATGGCTTTCAATTTCCACCTACAAAAGCAATTCCACCCACATGTACCAGCAGAGCCACAGGAAACATTTTCCAGGGGCTTTTTTGTTGTTGTATATCACATTTTTCTTCTAAAGGAAACCCCACAGCTTTCCTATCCCTCACTGACTAGGGATGCTCAGAGCTGCTGCCCTTTGGAGCTGGCACAGGGAAGCCCTTGCCCAGGCTTGGGGGCCCTGCAGGTCCAGCATCTGTCCTGGCCTTTTGGAGATGGAGGGCCTGGAGCTGTTCCCTGGCCCTGGGGGTTGTGGAGAAGCCCCAAGGTCCAGCCCAGCCCCGGGGCCTCCTTTGGGCAGGGAGGGGTCAGTGATGGGAACTCCCAATGGTGCCTCGCTGGTGTTTTCTCCCCTGTCAGGAACTGCTTCCTTGGCCTGATGAGAGAGCAGGATTCTGCTGCAGGAAGTTGAGGTGTTTTGTTTTGATGCTAATCTAGCTGGAAAGCAAGTTTGGTTGGTAGCTGTGGCTGGGCTTTCTGAGTACAGTGTCATGGCTTCAAAATTCGCAGTAAGGTGGAGCTGCTGCTCCCCCACCCCCAGGCACACCAGGGGGATGGGTCAGTGGAAAAGCAATTTGCTGCACCCACCACCAAAAAGCAAGAAAAAGGGGGAAAAGTGTTCATCTTCACAAGCCAAAAAACCTGACATAAACACAATAAATGCCAGGGGCTGCAGGAGCCAAGGTGTGGCTAATGGTACGTGGAGGGAGTGAAACATTGCAGGGAGAAGAGTCATAAAGGGCAGAGCTCCTCAATGAAACAGGGAGCAGAGAAGAACAGGTGAACTGTCTCAA
This sequence comes from Sakesphorus luctuosus, assembly GCA_013396695.1. Taxonomy (NCBI): domain Eukaryota; kingdom Metazoa; phylum Chordata; class Aves; order Passeriformes; family Thamnophilidae; genus Sakesphorus; species Sakesphorus luctuosus. The sequence goes on from VWZD01010231.1 coordinate 425,080, forward strand.
ATGCAGGTTGCCAACAGGACCAGAGGCTGTGCCACAGTCCAAGGTAAGCAATGGCCCATGGGCAGTGCCCTCCCAGCATCCAGAGCCCCACCCTGAGGGCTGAGAGCTGAGCCTGGGGCGGAGGTTGTGGCGCTCCTGTGGGGGCATCACCTGCCAGTTTGGGATGCCACTTGTGGCATCGAGTCCACAAAGAGTGAGCTGACATGGAGGGATGCTCAGTCAAGTCTGGAATGACATGTTTATCATCCTTTTCCTGAAGGCTCTCGCTGACCTGCCTCTGTTCCCACCCTGCTGGTTTCCTGCAGGCAACACCTCCAGCCCTGAGCTCATACAAAGCTGTTATTTCTCCATTACCTTTTGGAGATATGGGTCCAAAATCTTCACTGATCTAAATGGGGCTTTTTCTTACAGCTACAAAGAATTTGGCATTTCATGCAAATTTGGCTCCCTGGCTTCCATGGGGCTCTAGTTTGGAGGGGTCTTTCTACTGAGTCCAGCCTGATTGTTAATTTTTGAAGGTAGTGTCACTGCAGTCTTGAGAAGATCCTTTAAAAATAAAGGTTAGTCCTGATTCAGTCCTACAGAGCATCAGTAGCATTATTTCTAGTTAAAAAGAAAAAGGAAGTTTTGCTTTCTCTTCTAAGCCTCTAGACTGAGAACTTCTTGTGCGATGAAGCCAGAATCAAGCAGAGCAAAATTCTGAGTAGTATTTACAGATATGAACACTTGTGGCACCCAACCATTGGTGTCAAAGGACACTTACTGTGGCTTAGGTAACACCAGCAGCAAAGGGGAGACACACTCTGGGTGCAGACTTTCAGTTTTTCTAAGTTTCCTTTGTCTGGAGAAGACAAAGTTTCAGTGCAAGAGCCTAAATGTGCTCAGTGTGGAGTGTGGGACGTGCTGGAAAAAAAACATCTCTTTTCACAGGGCTGGTTGGTGTTTGGTTCGTTCCTGTCCTGGTGTGGGAGGTTAAGACTGGTCTGATGAGAAGGTTTCTATGGTTTTTTTGACTATGCTCTAACAAACTTGCTGACAAGGAAGGTGCCTTTTGAAGGGACCTTTTATGTGGTTGCTGATGATAGATATGGGGGGCTATTGCATTAATTGCTTCCTAAAAAAGAAAAATCCCACCCAGCTTTAATACCTTCATGTGTGAATGGGTCTTGCTAATAATTAATCACATCCAAAGCTGGGCTACTGGTTATTCCATTGATTTGAGCAGTAGCTGGACTTGCTGAAATACATTTCTCCAAATTAAATCTGTTTCAGGTTTATTGGCTACTCTGGTGGACATGTAGGAAAATCACACAAGCAAACAAAAACAAATGGAACCAGAACTCTTTCTTTGGCAAAAACATGGTCACTGACCAGACTGGTGGGAGGATTCAAAGGAGACATCTGTGCAGGGCTCCAGAGCGGGTCTGAAGCTCCTCCTCCTGCTAAACTTCACCAGGCCATGAGGTAACATCAGAATGCACATTTTTCTCATGGACTTGCTATTCAGTTCCTGTGAGGGCACAGCTATAAAGTGAGCAAGAAGGATCATTAAGTAAACAGCTACATGGACAGACTTTACCGTAACTAAATAAAAATCCAGTCCCTTTCTGAATGTTTATGTTTAGATTTCTTATTCCTCCATGATTTTTTCTCATCTCCTGATTTTCTTTGGGACCAAAAATAAGTTCCAAAACCCAGTGGGAAATGAAAGTCTTGATACTTCTGTGTTAACTTGGAAAAGCTCCCCTGGAGGTGGGAGTGTTGCCTGAGCATTTTCAGGTAACTGCCTTAAAATAAGAGCCTGAATTTTGATGCTTATCCCAAGTCCACCGTAACTCTCAGGACAGTCAGAGTCAAGTTCTGTCTCCTCTCTCTGTTCCCAGCCCAGTGATGTCCCTCTGGCCGAGCTCTGGGCAGTGGGGTTGGCTGACCCCTGCCCTGCCGGTACCGAGGGCAGGGCCGGCCCCTCCGTGTTCTCAGGAGGAGCATCTCGGGTTCCACTGGCAGTCTCTGCTTAGCTGGAAGTGTCACAACAGGAAAATACAAAAACGTGACAACATCAGACAAACTCCGTGACCTTTCACAGACGCAGTTCCAGGAGGGACTTTGCAGGTGTTGATCAGAACAAAAGAAAAGAATGACAACAAAAAGGGTGGGGGATCAGCTGTGGAAATGAACACCAAGAAAGCATCTAATATATTATTCTGTAATACAAAAAGAAGAAATCTGACTTGATTGCCCTATTATAAATTTGCTAAAAATACAGATATATATTTATATTTTTATATATATATATAATTTTTTTCAATCTGAACAGAAAAATAGACTACTCTGGAATGCATGAAAGTCACATGACTTTTCCATACATCAGATACTTATAAAGCCAACACAATGGCAAGCATGAGGTACAGAGGTAACCAGAACATCTGTACTTTATTCGAGAACTGTGTAAAGCCATATTCTCCCCAAGTGGGTGATCCAAAAGCAACCCAAGGTAACACTTGTTCAGTCTGATTACTGTAAGCAGAAGTGAGTGACCAAACATGAAGGAGTTGGAGCTAATTTGGAGTCACTGGGGAAGCCCAACTCCCCCCCCACTCCCTGCTGGCCTGTGCAGGAGGGCACTGGTGCCACATGGTCTCCATTGCTTGGCTACTTTATTCAGTAATTCTATGATTCACTTTAAAATGAGGTGTTAAAAACTAGCGGAGCTCATGTTAGGTGGAGCTTACCAACAGAGAGAGAACGTGGCTTTGGAAACCTCTTTGTGATGAGTTTTACATACCCTTGTTATTGACTATAAACTGTACCAGTCGGAATTCTGTCAAGACATAAATATACAGTAGGTACAAATATTAACAGTACATTACAATTTTACAGAAGAGAATATTGTTTTCCTTAGAAATGTGTATCTTATTAGCTGCAAGGGAAGAAAAGGCTACAGTTTATCACAGCCATAGTTGCCAAAGAAACCTCAGAGGTGTTCCTGGGGACTCGCAGGGGCGGATCCTGCACGGGTTGGAGGCGGCAGTTCAGGAGGAATGTGCGTTCCGCGGGGTTTCTTTTCCTCTCTCTCTCTCTCTCTTTTTTTTCCTCCTTTCTTCTACCTTTATTGACTCGAACCTTTCAGAAAAATGTGGATTTCACAGGAGACTCTTTTGTTTTGGGTTTTGGTGTTTGGTTTTTTTTCCCATAAGTGTGCTTAGGTGAAGTTTCTAAGAAAAGGCACTGAGAAATCTACTGCAATGTCACGGCTTTTTTCCTCTGGTCAAGGCTAAAACTCAAAGAATCTTTGCCTCGTGGTTAAGAAAACTGCACCCACTCCTTCCACACATATATATGTTCTATATATATATTTATAGATATGTATTAAAGCGATGCTGATGGTGAGACACAAGCAAGGGCAGAGCTCACACGTCCGAGTCCTCTCAGGTGAGAAGTTTTCTGCAGCAGCAGGGGGGGGCTCTCTCAGCTCGCTCGGTCCTGGTGCACAGTAAACTCGCAGCCCTGAATGCCGAACAGCAGGGATTAAACTGCACGCTTTAGATGCGGGAGATAGTGCCCGTTTTCCCCAACTGTTGTGAAATTTGGGAAACGTGTATCAAACAAACTATAAAATTAAATTTTCTTTCTAGGGTCTATGGGGTTTGGTGAGCATTATGTTGTCAAAGCACTGCCTTTCCTTTGCAATGAGTACAGATTTAGTCTATCAGAGCTTTAGGTTAGAGTAGATTTCCCAGTGCTCTACATTATATATATGTGTATTATGTACACACACACATATATAGATACATACTTCATATTCAGACTCTATTTCATTAAAATAAATTAAACATATTTCCTTTGTAATTGGGCACAAAATGAGAGCTACATCTTCATACACAAATAAGAAAGAAATGCTCTTCAAGCATATTATATGCTTAATTTTTAATTATTTGCTTTCTATAAGAAATCTATAGAACTTTGGCTATTCAGACTTAAAAGGTAGATTTTTAACGATACTTTTGAATTTGGCTTTCAAAAGTGACTCAGTAAAATGCTACTTTAAAGGTAGGACTAAATAGATGACATAAAGTGTGTCGTGAGCGAGCACACAAGGCAGACAGAGGGCCTTTGGTTACAAGGAGAGTTGCACCAGTTGATTATCAGATAAAAAGTGGTAGAATTGTTGATCTATACATTTTTGTCAGTGCCATCTATAAACCCAACACATCAGTTTGGATGAGCGTGGTACAAACTACACTGTATGGCTCTATTTAAGTACGTTCACTTCTGTGATATGTAAAATATGACTTTTCTTCCACATGAAAGCATCAGCTCTAAAAATATTTAACTTGGAAATCACTATTACTTACTTTATAAAAAAAAAAATTCCCTGATTTGTCTTCTTTTTACATTTGTGCTGATGGCAGACATGAATGATCACTGAAACACCAAGATTATGTTAAGACTGTTCTCTTTAAGATTTCTCGTTGCTGCTCTATGACCTCAGCCACAGAATAAATCAGTATTTAAAGCTTATCTGCTGGAAAGTCACTTTACTTTTTCGTGACAACTCGATCTTAACTAATCTCAGCAACACGTTGGTTCCTCTAAGTACACTTGGATTTCCTATGGCCAAATCCTCCAGTCCTTCCGCGGGCCAAGCGCCGCTCAGAGGGCCGGGCCGGGCTCAGGGAGGCAGCGCCAAAGCGAACACACCTCGGGCAGGCCCTGCGGAAATGCCTCGGGAGCGCCCTGGGCATCCCTCGGGCTCCCCCTGTGCGTGGCACGAGGTGTGGCTGCCGGTGGGCATCGCTGAGCGGGGGGCTCCGGCCCCGCTCGCCCCTCCCCGGGCTCTCCCCCGGCAAGGGCGTCCTGAGCGGGTCCCGTGGTGGGTCCCAGCTCTGGGCAGGGCAGAGTCACTGCCCGCGTGTGCCGGGTGTGCCCCGGGGGCACCTCCCAGAGCTCTCACCGCACCCACGGTAGTTCCTAACGAGGTGTGTGCTTATTGCTCGTGTTCGTACGTGCCGCGGGCACCGCTCGGGGTACCCACGGCAGCGCCGCACGGACGGACAGACAGACAGCAGGACTAACCAGCGCTCGGCTTTGCAATGGGAAGGAACGGCCCGCCCTGGGCTCGGGGGTCCCGGCTCTCCCTCGGGCGGTGTCTCCGCTCCCCCGGCCCGGGGTCGGCTCTGCCCGGCCCCGACACCGCCACCCGCTCCGGCAGCGACCCGGGAAAGGTCGGGAAACGCTCAGCGACACTCACAGTTGAGTTTTACAGTAGAAACAGAGAACAACAGAACAATTACCATCACAGTCATCACAGGACAGGTTGTGACTTGCTACAGGCGTGTAACAAATCACAGTCACAACAGGAGGCACAAATTAAAGTGGTGCTCGGTTAAAGTGCTTGATTGTTACACTCTGCTATTCCTACTCCAGCATTGCAACAACGACAACAAAAAATCAACATAAAGTGCTTTCCCCCCACCCCGCCCCGAGATTAAAAACCAAAGACAAATTATTTCCTACACAATTTGACATAACTTTATTGAAACAATAATATTTTAAAAACCTAGGCTGGTGGCTGCTAGTTCTGTTCACTTAAAATGGTCAGATTTTTTTTTCTCTGTTTTTCTTGTTTCATTTAAAAATGACTGGATGTTATTAAAATGTCAGGCCCGATTCTCCTGCCTCTCGCAGCTGCTCGATGCAGGCTCTGCAGGAGCCTCTCCTGTCCACCCTCCTGGCCAGAGGGAGCACAGCCAGGCCCGGGACGGGTCACTAACGAATCCCTCTTTTTGCATATTTATGTAACACTTGCATATCTTTCACTGCGCTGCTTGGGCGCAAAAAGCTTCGGCCCGAGCTGCTCCTCTCGCACGCCAATGGCGAGCCCCTGGCTGGCCCGGAGCCCGCGGCGGAGCCGGGCAGGGCAGGCAGGGCAGGGCCGGGCAGGGCAGGGCTGCCATCCCGGTGCCCAGGGCAGTGCCCGGGGCCGGCCCTGCCCACTCCCGTCCCGCGGCAGCGCAGCCACATCTGCCTCCGCGCTGGGGCGAGAGCAGAGCTCTCCTCCCCACTGCGCCCCCCGGCCCCGGGCAGGGCTCTGGGTGCGGTGCCCCCGGGGGGTCCTGCTTCTGCATGGCTCCTTCGCACCTCCCCGGTGGGCTCTGCCCCCCGGGGCTTTAGCAGAGTGCAAGTTTCACTATGTCCTAGGGGATGTTTGGGATTAGATACAAGTGGTGCAACTCACCCTGCTGATATTTCAAAATAAAACATCAGGTCCTACAGGATATCGGATTGTTAAACACACACAGAGCATTTAAATAATTGGTTTCTCTAGACCATTATTTGTTTTAAATGGTTTTCACTCGGATTTTCCTATAATGCAAGTGTTCCCTGTTACCTTTAGACATAATATCCATCAGAGAATGCTGTAGATGGGGAACAGCTGCCCTGGAGCAGTGAGCATTGCATTTTTGAAAGCTTTATACCAACCCCAGCAATTTATTCCAGAGTTCAAATCTGGCTGCCTTGGCATCCTTTATGGAACTAATGCAAATCGGATGGTAATATTTCCAAAAGGAGCTCTAGCGTTCAAGGGGAATGGATGGATATTTGGTCACATTGGCTTCACTGGACAACATGAAAGGAGATCAATGTGTGATCATGATTTGCAATCCTTATTTCTGACTGATGTGGGCAATGTCTGTAGAGTTGTTTCAAAGGACATTTTCACAAACCCACACTGGACCTCCCCCAGACTTTTAGAAACAAGTGGCTTGTTTCAGCCAAGTTCATGCCATGCAGAAGCTCTTTTGTTTGTGTTGACTATAAAGACATTCCTTTAAACTTTCAGTAAATTCTTTTGGAGCCCACCTCAGATGCTTTGATCATGTGTGTTAGCATGTCCTCCGCTGCCTGGCAATACATGGACTTCTGGGGAAATGTGATTTTCTAGTCTGACAGTCTCCTGATTGCCCTGGGTTCTTCCAGTGATACCTTCCATAGAGTAAATGCAGTTCTGCCCTATCAGCTTAGGGGAGGTGGGTAAAGCAGCAGCTTCTAGATGGTTCTTCTCTGTTCTATAAACATGGTCCTTCTGCTTTAGATAGCCACTGTTTGTGACATTGTACTTGGGACTCACATTTCCGGGGGGGCTGGAGTCGTACATCAGCTGCCCCTCATCGTCAGTGTCAGCATCGATGTACCTGTGGATCCCTGCGTCGTGGAAGTTGAAAGCCATGGCTGCCTGTGACTCCGGGGACTTTGGGGGCGTTCTCGCACTCGCCGTTGTGTAGATGGAGGTTTCTGGGCTCATGAGGGACCTGTCAGAGAGTAGGGAAGTGTCTGTGGCAGCAGCAGCTCCCCGGCTCTTGAGAGAGTCTGGATATATCCTCAGTATGTTTGATGCCGGTACCAATGTGCTGGAATCCTCTTCCATGAAGTTGACTTTCAAAGATCTCAGTTTTAAAGGGTTACTGGCCTTTATGGAGCTTTTGGGACTTTCAATGAAAAACGCTGAACGGTGGCTGCCCTCGGAGCTTGGGTTCGTTTCCACATACCTGGCCCCGCTCCCCTCTGGCCTGCTCTGCTCCTGGATGACGTTGATGCCCCCCTTGCAGGGCAGGGTGGTGAGAGGGCTGTGGGAGAACCGCCCAGAGTCAGGGAACTCAGCGGCACAGCTTATGAAGCTGTCGATGCTGGACATGCTCCTCATGTCCACGATCCCATCAGTGCGAGTTGTCAGCAGGGGCACCATAGGGCCGGGAAGGCTTTCCATTTCTAGCTCTTCCTTTTGCTTTCCAGGTTGACTTGACTCTTTAGTGTTAAGGTTTGGCTGGGACTGAGTCTTTGCCATTTTGTTGTACATGTCCTCGAGCTGTTGGACGTTCAAGTGCTGGGGACTTGAAGATGACCTGGCTTTTTCTGGAGATCCTTGTTCTTTAGTTTCAAAAGATTTACTAGAACTAGTTTCAGAGAGGGTTCTCTTGGTCCATTTCCATTTGCTGGGAGACAAATGATTGTCCTGAACTTTATCCTTTTTGGCTATGCTTTCTCCATTCTTTTCAACCACAATGTCCATGAGTTCTATGCTACGGGCAAAAGCATCCTTCATGTTCATGGAAACAATACTGCCATTCCTTTTGGCTCTTTCAAGAGCTTCCCTGCGCTTAATGGCTTTCTCCTGCCTCTTTTGCTCTTTGTAGAACTCAGAGAAGTTATTGACAATAATTGGTATGGGAAGAGCAATCACCAGCACACCAGCAATGCAGCACAGTCCTCCTACTATTTTACCTAAAAGAGTTTTGGGGTAGATGTCTCCATAGCCTACTGTTGTCATGGTGATTGTTGCCCACCAAAAGGAAGCTGGAATGCTCTTGAATTTTGTATCATCCTCATCCTTTTCCGCAAAAAACACTAAACTGGAGAAGATCATAATGCCCATGGCCAAAAACAAGATGAGTAATCCAAGCTCATTGTAACTCCTCCTCAGTGTGAACCCCAAGGACTGCAAACCCGTCGAGTGCCGGGCGAGCTTCAGGATCCGGAGGATTCTCATAATCCGAAATATTTGGACCACCCGGCGCACATTTTGGAACTGAAGTACACTTTTATTGGATTCAGTGAGAAAGATGGTGACATAGTAGGGTAAGATAGCCAACAAATCTATAGCATTCAGAGGGCCTTTGAAGAACTTCCATTTCTTGGGCGAGGAGAGGAAGCGCAGGAGGTACTCCATGGTGAACCATGCGATGCACACGGCCTCCACATGGGCCAGCTGGGGGTTGTCTGTTGTCTGCCCGAACTCATCCATGCCTTGGAGCTCAGGAAGAGTGTTCAGGGACAAGGCAATTGTAGATAGTACAATAAACATGATGGAAATGATTGCCAAAATCTGGAAAGGAAAGAGAAAACAGTGAGTTCATCTCAGAATACATTACGCTGTCGCTGCTGTGAACACATGGCTGTATTTTCACTTACACATTGCAAGACTAATTCTGCTCAGCACACAGAAGTTGGGTAACCAATGCATCCTGGGCTGGTTTTATTTTGGAAGCTGTTTCAGTTAAGGCAGATGTATAAAGGAGATAAAACATCTACTTCAGCTCCTGTGCCTTCATCTCCATGTAGTCAGGAAACACATACCAAGCCACCAGGATGCCAGGAGGATGCCAGGAGGGTGCCAGGAGGGCTGTGAAGCAGTTCACAGCAGAAGCTTTTGGTTAACTACTAATGAGGTGCCCAACAAAGCCCATCTGGACAAGAGGCTCTGACATCTACACAAGGAATGAGATTGTGAATGTGTGATTGATCAGAGCAGTGTCCTCCAGTTAATGCACAGTTACAGCTGTAATTTTGGGTGCTTATGGCTAATTACTGAGAGGTGGGGACAATTCTACTCTGTAAGTCTACAGATAATACACTCTTGTTTAATGACTCATCTCTAATTTGAAACTTGATGGTTGTGAGAAACACGGAAACTTCACCAAGCTCCTTGAGCTCTGAGCTGCTCTGCAGGTGACTGACCAGAGCAAGCAGCAAACACCCAAGCCCACCAAACTGGCCAACACTGAGACAGCCAAGGCAGGGCAGACCCAGCCACTGGAGACCTCATCTGCTGCCAGAAAGCAGCTGAAGAGTGTAGGAGGAACATGCAGGTACAACCTGGTTTAGAAACACTGTGGCCTTCTCTAGAAGAGCCTCACCTCTTCTCCATGGCTGAAAGGCAGAAATGGTCTACAAAGGCTGGGAGCTTGACTGAAATTAAGCTCATATAGCAAACTATGGCTTTAGAAGAAAAGCCCATACACCTTCAAAAAACCCACATGTAAGGCAAGAGTTTCAATTTTTGAAAGTTTGATTTCAATAAGTGCTTTTAAAAGCCCCTTGCTGTTAAGAAAATCCCTTCCAAATCAATGTTATAAACCCATTTACCTTTTAACTCACTAAAATGCACTGTACACCTGTGACTTGCACATGACACTGCAGACCTAGGAATTTAATCTGGAGAATAAGGTTTTACTAGAAACACAAATTTACTCCATTAAATGCTCTGGTTTCATTGTGTAAATTGGATTATGCAGAAGTGCATGGTGTAAACAGCCTCCTATGAAATGCTCCACTACCAGAAATTTTAGAACAGCCTCACTTGCAGTTACTAAATTAGTGTTTCCAGCAAAAGTGCCTCAAAGCTTCCCTTTCCTTTCTGAACAGGTTGGGTAACAGAGGGTTTATTCTCCATTGTGCTGTGCACTCTCCCAGTGCCAATGACCTTCTGCCTCCTCCTCACCCTCCCTCTCCCACAATTTGCTGCTGAAACACAAACAATCCCACAAGAACTTGTGCAATGGGGTGTTTGCCTCACTGAGGGACTTCTCAGGTTAATGAGCCAAAAAAGCTGGGGGAAGACTTTGGGGGGGTGCAAAAAAGCAGGAAGAACCATGAGATGAGGAGAAGCAGAGAAGGACACAGAGAAAAGTGCTTGAACTGGTGGCTTCAGACTCCAGAGAACAAAATGTCAGTCAGCTGTCTCATGGTGAAGTGTGGGGAAATTTAGATTTTAACCATTCCTTGTTTCAAAAGACCATCTCCCACAGACCAGGCACTGTGCCAAAGAAGCACGAGCCTGATTTGCTTTTCTAGAAGGCTCTTTTGGTGGTTTTGCTGTTATTTCTTTGTCTGCAATCCACCATTTCTGAAGGTGTTTGGGATTTTTGAAATGGTAATTTCAATTTTTTTTCTTTGGCTTTATCTCTGCCCACTACACACAGAAGGGCTTATTTGTAGGCTTAGATGTACTTGGATTTTATCTCCTTCACTTTCAGTGTAAATATTAACACTCCATCTTTATTCAGTGACTGGCATCCAGCTGCAGTAATTGGTGTCAGACCTTCTGTTTCCTTTGATATACCTCCCTGCTTTGAAGATCAAGGCAATAAATAAATAAATTGAGAGATCTAAGGGTAATATTCAGTTTTGGTTTAGCAGACTTAGCCATGAAGTTAAGCAATAAAGAGAGAGAGACATTTATCATTTCTTCCACAAGTTGCAGTGAGATGTCACCTGTGCTCCCAAGATACAGACTTTTCCCCTTATTGATCTGCTGCAGTCATACATCTTTGGGAATCTTGTCAGGCTAAGAAAAACTTCTAAATGTGAGGTGACTGTCCTCAGGTATTCAAAGTGCTTTCCAGTTGGAAAGTACAAACCCCTGTGAGATGAAGCCTTTCCAGCAGGGTTTAGATGGCTCTTCTCCTTCTGAAAAGCACCCCTTGTCCTGGTGGCATCCACCATGCACCAAAAGCCACCCAAGGAGCAGCTGTGCACAGAAAACTGGATCCAGCTGCTGTCAGGCATTAGCACAGGGCTCTAGCCCAAAGTATTTACAGTGTGGGATTTCAGATTATAGAAATCACCATCTGTCTCTCTAATAAGGTTTCCTATCTTGGCTGTGCTGAACCTCCAGCTTGGCAGTTCTTGTGTTTTCCATTGTCAGTAATGAGAGACAGAAAGCTGAAGGGAAGACATTTCCACCATAGGAACATCTCTGGAGATGCTCGGCAACCTTTTTGTTCCATTCCTGACCTTTCCTCCCTCCTTTCCTCTTCCAGGTTCACTCTTAACAAGAAAAGCCAATGCGACCACCATGGACTTGTCCAGAAATGATCCCCCCGCAGTGCCTGAGGCTCCAGCTGCTGACACAACTGGGAAACCCTTTTTCAGTTGCTGGAAAAAAGCCTCCATGGTCCCTGCCCCGGGCACTGACCCCAGACCTCCCTCACAGCTGCTGAAGCAGAGGCAAGAATGGCAGAGAGCCTCCCCCTCTGGCACCAGTTAGTTTGGGGATTTCTTAAAAAACATGCAACAGGGTGTTGTGCTGGTGAGGACTCTTGGCCTGGCAGTCAGAGAGCTGAGGCTGAGCAGGCTCAGGCACAGAAAGGTCCCCAGATCTCAAGTTTGGCCTGGCAGAAGGAACAGGGACAGGAAAGTTCAGCATCAGGGACCTGTTAGATTTTCTGAGTGCTGCTGAAATGTCCATGTTCCTACTTATGGAGCAAGCTGTGCCCCTCCCAGGTCTGCTGCTGGCTCATCTGCCATGTGTTGGGCTGTTCTGAGGACTGGGGAAGGCACCTCCAGCATCACTGCAGGTGCACCCACAACCTCCATGTTTGCAGCAGGTCTGTAAAATGCAGAACTAAAACACTGGGGAAGTTTGCAGCCTAAAGTTTGGAAGCATAGGGGGGAAAGTGGGAGTCACAAAGGGCTAAAATGACTGACCTGTGCACACCCTGGTGCCACAGGCAGGTGAAGGAATTCATGTGCTTCTGGAGCCACATCCATGACAGCTGTTCTCCACTGTCCACTGTGGACTTCAGGGGACCTAAGGACAGGAGCCCTGACAGGCCAGGTCTGACTGAGCAAGTGTCCACAGAAGAGCAGCACAGACACTCCTTCAGCTGCTCAGAAAGCTGACAGGGTTTGAGACTAGTTTTTCCCTGCACTGCTTTCAGCCCAGATCCACTGACAGCTTGTATGAGAGAAGATCTGTAGTTCCCTTCCTCTTTCCTTCTGTATTTACTCTTACATTTCACTTGCAGCAACACAGCATAAATTGTGAAAATCCCCACTAGGTACTTTTCTAGGTTACCTGCAGAAGCTGTTGGATGGGCTCCTAATGATGGCATGGGCTGGTAGTGCAAGTCTCAGTATGTATGGGCAGGATTCCAGAAAAAACCCTCCTCCACTAGACAGACTGTTCCACAGAGATTTTTGTGAGGTGAATCTCTGGATTGCTGCTATGGTTCCTTTGTGGAAGCTAAATAATCCAAGGACAGGCAGGGCAGGGGTTTAGATGAATTTAAAGCGGTTGCCTCAAAGTGATTAGCATGACTGTACATACGTGCTGGTTATTACACATGCAAATGAGACAAGCAAGCTGATTATGGCAGCAAGTGTAGCCAGTCTGTGCAACTGCTGCTTCCTGAGGCAGGATGGATGTGCCATGTTGGCAAACTGGTAATCTCCACCTCCTCCAAAATCCTCCCAAAACTGGGCAGGCCACCTCTAGTTGTCACCCCTCAGGAAACATCCCCCTCCCTGAGCCTGGTCCTGCCTGCTGGGTGAGGGTGGCCCCAGGGACTCCTCCTGAGGGATGGCAAGGTCTCTGCTCATCCCTGGGGCAAGAGGGCTCCCTCCTGCTCACAAACGTTCCCTCTCTCTCTTACTGCTTGATTAGCTTTCTTTGCACTGTTAAAGACCCTGACTGAGATCAAGGCATAAGACCAGAGACTTTCAAGGCTATTAAAATTAATGAGAACTGGCTGTCCAAATCCCATAGATGGCTCTAAAACCTCAGGGTAAGCATCCCAGATCTCTCTGCTCGTGGCAACGTGCCCTACACTTTTTCTGTCTCCATCCTCAGTAATGAAGCTGATATAGCAGGAGCAGGGGTGGTGTGTGGGAGAGAGTAGGAGGGTGTTTGAATATAGATTTGATATTCTTGGAAATACGATGAGGAAATTGTTATGTAATCAAGAAGTTCAATAATGGTTTTGTCTAATGCACTTTTTTAGCTCCACCAAGGCCTGCAGAATAAACCCGGCAGCAGGACCAGGTTTCATTCATGTGCCTCATTTACTAAGGGGTTTTTCTTGCATCCCCCCCTGCTTTCCCAAGCTACAATATCCAGTCAGTGTCCATCTCCCTCCTGCCATGCCTGTGCCAGGCTCTGTCTCCCCAGGCTTTGAGGAACTGGGAGCTCAGTGCTGTATTTTGAGCTGTACCCCACGTGCTGCACAGTGCAGAGACAGATGGAGAGTTCCTTATCTCCTCCCCACTTCATTCTGCACGGGAATAACATCTCCTGCTCACAACAGCTATACATGGCTATGATATTTATTGACAGGGATTGTTTAAGAAACATCTCTTCACTAGTTTATTTATATGTAAACTGAGAGAGTTTGCAGAGCATGGTCACTTCTGGTGTCAGGATTCCGACCACTGGGCTGGCAGAATATTGTTTTCTAGAAAATGCTGGGGCCATAATGAAAGATAATGCAAGCTGAGGCCAAAGTTTGGGATATGCTTGCAAGGGAAATACAGAATTTTTAATCTGTTTTTTCATGTGAAAGGATGTTAAGCTGTAGTGCAAGACCCTGAATCTCCAAAACCCTTAACTCTCACTAATTCCTGTGGAGTATAAACTTGTGCTTAAGAGTTTTCCCTGGCCTGGCACTTCACTTGCCACTTCTGCATCCTGTCCCAAGGGGATTCTTGGGACCCCTCTGAGCCAGGAGCTCTGCGCTCTGGAGGGGCCCCTGCACACACCAACTCCCATCCCTGTGGTGCCCCAGTGCCTGTGTACTCAGTCTGTAAGAATGTAAACTCCCACGCTCCTCTATAAGCATTTCTGCACAGGATAAAATCCATAACAACAAAATCAAGATAAAGCCATTTATATTTTGCTTTGGAAACACATGAGAGCTTAATTTTGACATTTGCCTGGAAAAGCCCAGATTGAATAATGGTTAATTATTCAATTTCAATTATAGCTCTAATAACTTTGCCTGTTGAGAGAGTAAGTCTGTTTAGTTTAAAAGGGGCTGCACTACTGCTGATTATATATCAGTGCTTCATTTGCCTACAGGCACCCAGAGAGCTGCAGCTACAACTGCTGCTGACTAAGCTAAAGTGGGCAGAAGAGTTGCCTTCAGGCATGGCTGCCTGTAAACTCTTTAATACTCTTAAGAACATGTTTAGCTGTCACAGAGCTATCAAACTCCATTAAATGGTAAATGGTGTCAGTCTTCTTTCAGAGCAAAGCCCAGATGCAAAGGGTGTGCTGGAGAAGAGGATGACAGATGAATGAAAATACTGAAAAGACAAACTTCAAAGGCACACACTGCCTTTAGACATGAGTGCAGAGCCAGTGCTCAGGAGAGGATGAGAGGGGAGCATCTGTCCTATTTCTGTTGCTGCTGGCATGGGGGAGATCAAAAAAGAAAACAACTGAATGGCACATGGAAGCTGAAGTTCCCCATCTTTCTCCTGGCCTTGCCTTCTGCCCAGGGTGACACAAGTCCAGCAGCAGCACTGGAGACACCCAGCCCTGACAGCTCCAGGCAGAGCCAAACCACAGGCATGTCCCTCCTGCACACCAACCTCACTGCCATGCTTGAGCCTGACCCAGGGGTCCCCCCCAAGAGCACTCCCACCATCCCACCCCTTCCCTGCCTCTGGCTGGCCCTCCATACCACCATCTTGCTCACACATTCCCACCCTTTGTGCCGTGCCAAACGCTGCTCTTGGAGCACAGAGGTTGGAGTGGCCCTGTGGGACTGCACAGTCTGGCCTTTCCCTGGAACACAGCTAAAGAGGCAGCCCCTGATGGGGACTCCCCGTGCTCAGAACATCCCACCCTCTCTGCATCCCTCTGCTCTGCAGCACATCAGCAACTCTTATCAGGGCCAGGCTCCAGCCCACCCTCCCAGGCACAGCCTTCCCATCAGGCCGAGGGGCCCCTTTCAGGCACATCTCCCATTCCCACCATCTCTCTTGCATTCAAGCAGACAATGGTTTAGCCTCAGAAAAAGCAACCAATAAAATCAAACAAAGAATGCCTTTCCCCTCAGCACTGGTGAGTGCCTGGGAACAGCTCTCCAATGCCTTTGAGATTTTACCCTGCACCAGGGAGAGCCAAGGCTTGTGATCCACTCCCACCATGCCAAGCAGTCTGCTCAGCCTCAGACATACTTACAGGGGGTGCTGAGCTCAGAGTGTTGCTGTTTGCAGGAGTAGTTGTGGGAGGAGTTTTTTTAATGGTTAAATTCAATCAGAAATGTGCCAAGATAGCATGAAATCAACTAAATGTAATTAAGCAAAAACTATTAGCTTGATTGCTAAACCAGTCTTCCTCTCATGAATATACATGAGAATAATTGATATTAATTCTTTTCAAATCTGAAGCACATTAGTCCTGCATATTGTAGTGTGGAACTTGGTGAAGATTAAACCAGTTCCACTGCTGCTTTCTCACCAAAAGGTATAATTAGTTTTGCTGCAGGGAGATTTACCAAGTCATTGATACCATCCTGGGTTGCCACAGAGAGAGGAAATTAGAACAGAGCTCAAGTCATGTTTTGTCTGAAAAAAAATGGTGACCTGTTTAACATTTCTTCTAGAGATGCATCAGGAGAAGTGGCAGATCCAGTTCCAGCATCAGCCACAGTAATGATGTTGTGAAGAGACAGGGGAGCTGCAGAGCAGTAAATGCCACAGACAGCAAGGCAGGGACAATATCCTCTACCTGTTTGGTGTCTTGGACACCCAGAGACTTGGGAAGCCTCTGCAGGTGGTGGGGAATAGACCTGCAGGATCTTGGCATCTTCCTGGTTCTTAGTCCTTTCTCCTGCTGTCTCCTGTCAGCTTCTCTGCTCTCCATCAAGCCCACTCTCACCCTCCTGTCTGGCAGCAGACCTGGGGTCAGACAGGGCTTTGGTACAGGGACACCACCACACAGGGGCCCACTGTTCCAAGACAGGGCTCTCAACGCTTTTCTCTGCAGCTGAGCACAGAGCCCTTGGTGAGGGTTTTGGCACAAAGTGAATGAAGTGTTTTAATCTCAAGAACAGATGGTTCTTCCCTTTGTAAACCCTAAACACTGGATTAGATATCACATATTTGATAAACAGCAACAACTGTATACAAAGTGTGTACAAAAGCAGCTAAAAGCTAATCCTTGGCAATTAATCATTCTTATTAGCATGGGGCCATAGCAAGTGGTAAGTAGAGCCAGTGGACAGCAAATCTGTGTGAACATAAAAGAAAAGGCAGCTCTACATCAGCAGCCCAACACCAGAGCTTGATCTTGGCTCAGTGAGAGAGTTTTGATACATTCTGGCTTTAAGCATAGAGGATGAACCAGAACTGTGGAGATGTGTACTTGGTTCTTTGTTGGGATTTGGTGTTTTATTGTGGTTGTGTTGGTTTTGAGGTTTATTTAAACTCAGTTGAGCTCAGAAAAAGCTCAAACTCTTTGTTGGTTGGCATTCTGGGAACACTCACTCCATGCTTGCTGATTTTGGGCACTGACACCACAGCAAACCTTTCCAGACCACAAGGAATAAACACCTACTGGGACAGTCCTTGGCGTTCTGAGAGCTGTGCAATCCCTCCCACAGCCCTTCCTGTCACTGCACTGCAGGGTGCTGCCAACAGGCACTGCACAGCTGGGCAGCAGTGGCACACACCTCCCCCAGCCCAGGCCCTCCTGCTCCCATCCTCTTGGGAAGGGCACTTACAACTGGAACTTCCTTTTTCCTGACCGCCTTTTGCAACGTTCAGGGGACTGCAGAAAATCAGAAGGGAAAAAAATAAGAAAAAAAAAAAAGAAGAAGAAGAAGGAAGCCCCTCTGGCCATTCTAAGGGGGAGCAGAGCTGGGGTTTGTGTTGTTTCTTGGGGGGTTTGGTTATTTGAATTTTAGTGCCTGGCTTGCTGATATTTTGCACTTTAATAAAAGTCACATGAAAGTGTTTGGAAAATGAAGGTGTGCTGCCTTCCAGGGAAGGTTTATTGAAGAGTGGGGTGGGGAGGAGGAAGGTTTCCTGTAAATAGCAGCAGCAGAGTGCCAGGTGGTACATCATAGATAAATCTACTTGGAGAACAGCAAAGACCAGCACTGAAGATCAAGGGAAATTATACAGCTCATTGGCACTTTCTGCATTTTTCAGTTAACTTTGTTTTTTATTTGGGGTTTCTGTGTTAATTTGGGATGATGCCACCCTATACACTAGCTGGTAGAAATTAATCTTGTCATAAATGTACTTCTTTGAAAGGCTGAGCCTTCCTGAGCCCTTAATACGAGTTGATTTGACTGTCTCATCATCATAGGAGCAGATTTTGGAACAGCAAAGTTGAACCTTACATGAACTTGTTAGCTACATTAGCACTGTTTTCCTTTCTCCTCCCCACCTCCAGCCATGAATAATAATGCCCTGCATCACTTCTTTTTTTTTAAATCCTAGCAGGGACTCCTAGTAACTGCTTGCTGAACAAACACACGCTAACATGGTGCGCCGGGAGAGAGGCACATTAAAGAGCCTCAGTTTTGTTTGCCAACTACAGAATTCACTCCAGGGAAATGCAGGTTCTGATGGCCTGGGAGCCTCAGGATGTGCTGTAGGGCAGTGGCCCCGTGATCCCTCCCATGGAGCACACAGTGAGCACGACAGCTCTGGGGTGTGCAGAGCACCCACACCGTGTGCTGGGACAGGTCACTCCAGGTGTGTGTTCCTGCCCTGAAATGTCACTGCAGCTCAGCTGGGCAGCCCCTGCCTGGCTCTCTGTTCTCCTCCCAGAGCAGGGCTCTCTCTGCCTGGCTCATCCTGCTGCAGTTCCAGGTTGCTGCAAGGAGGCAGCTCAGGCGTGGTTTGGATGTTCCAGTGCAGGCTGTGCTTGGCCAGCAGCAGCCACCCCGTCCCTCTGGCATCCTGGCACCCTGCCTGGGTCCCTGTGGCAGAGCCATCCTGCCCCTCCACCTGCAGTGACTGTCCTTGGGCAGGACCAGTGCCCCCAGGCCGTGCCCCGGGCAGGGCCCTGCAATCCACAGCAAGGTCACACAAAAGCCACCCTGTGCTTTTGTTCCTCTAGCCAGTGGATAAAGCTCTGTCTCCCATCAGGCTGCATTAGCTCTAACAAGCTCTGGCAGATGCTTCAGCTCTCTGCTTTTCCATCAAGACAAGCTGGTCAGACCCGCCTTCCCCAGGGCAGTGCTTAACCCTTTCCGTGGTGCTCAATCCCCCTCAGGGCAGTCCAGGCATGGCCTGGGGCTGCAAATGGCACGGGCAGGGCTCTCAGTGCTGCAGCACAGATTGCTGAGCTGGGGGTTCCTCCCAGCCTTCCTGCTGGGAGCAGCACCAAAGGGGCTCCTGATGCTCCACATGTCTGTAGAAATGGGCTCCTGGTTTTGTGCTGCCATTTGGCCTCATGTGAGTGCAGCACAAAACAGTGAAATCCTCAACAGAGCAAACCATTTGTGCTCCAATGTAGGTACTAAAAGATGGCTTTTCAGGGTGTGCAATATCCAGCATCCCTCAGTGACAGCACTGGGGACAGTCACTGCTGCTCCTGCTCTGGCACATTTGGAAATGAGACACACAGGGAGTTCAGCACAGGGGAAATCCACTGCTGAGTGCGAAAAACAAGTCAAGTCTAAACCAGGAGTCACTTAAAGAAGTCAGAAGTCTAAGGGAAAAATCACTCAGCATGCCAGGGAAATAAGTTTATAGGAAATCCCAAGGGATCTAGGAATAACCTTTCCATGGTTGAAATCTGGCACAGATGTGAATGAGTGTCCTGGCAGCTGAGGGCTCTGTCTCCATGCATTCCATGGAATGAGCTGGCCATTCCCAAGGCAGTCCCAAAGGGCCAGGCTCATCAGGGCAGCCAATATTGGCTTATTGTTTTCCTTTATTTCGTGGAGAGAAAAAAGGAGTCCTAAGGGCAGCACCACTAGAGCTGTGTCCCAATTAACCTGCTGCAGGTGGGGTCAATCTGCTCTCTCCTGCATCCCCTTTGGAGGGCACAAAGTGTGTCTGTTCCCATGGCCACTCTCCCCTGGGAAAGAGAGAGAAAGGAAAAAGGTGTTGCTCTATTTATGGCTGTCTTGCTTTATGGCACTGCCCTTTCTGCAGCTGGCCTGAATGGTCTGGCTTTTTTTCTCTTTCTCTCTCTCATTTCTCTGTCAATTGATTGCTCACTGCCAGAGGGTATTATTGGCTCAAAAAGCTTCATTTTCTGGTTCCTGAGCTGCTCATCTTATCCTGGCTCATTGCTGCTACTGGAGGTCAGATCTGAGTCCCAGAGTCATTAGGCTGTTTTGGGTTTGACCTTGAGAGCTTCCTTTGCTCACCCCATCACATGAAACACCTCTTTGATCATTGCAGACAGGCATTAAAAAAAGAGGCAAAACCCAATGACCAGAGATGATTTGATTATATCAGAAATAAACTGGAAGCAAAACATTCCCAGCCAGATTCAAGGATCTCAGTGCCTGGGGCTGTTCCTGCTCCCTTCCCTGCAGTGCTGGGGTCTGGGGCAGCACCTCGGTGTCCCTGCACACACCAAAACCTGCCTTCAGGTCTGTCACTGAGCAGCAACTCTGTTCTGGTCCCAGCTTTTGCCAGGGATAAATCCAAGGGCTGTTCCTGAAGTGTTTCCACCTGGACTGGAAATTCCCAAACTCTCAACTTGCAGCAAGTGGCTCTAGAAAGCATAAGGCAAAAAACTGGAGAGGTGAATCCCAAATTTTTGTTGTGCTGTCCAGCCCAGCTGGGGAACCACAGCAAAGATGGTGCAACAGTAAAAATGCCTCACAGGAAACAATGGTTTTCTTAACTTAGCACCTTATTTGCTCCCTACAATACTCCAGAGAATGAGCTTGTTCCCTACCTTAATCAAACCCAGCCCCTGATACACCTCTGGGGTTTGCCCCAAAAGCAGTTAAACCACTAAGCCACCTAAGAGACCAGTTACCAAAGGCAGAGATAATGAAGATACAAAGGAGGAAAATGAGTGACAAAGCCACGCTCCTGGGTTGTTTCACTGCTCCATGGGAGAGCACTGAGTGGCTGACAATTTACCTTCCAAATCTCTCAAATAAAACAACTCTTGAAAATTGCCAAAATATTATTAACATAAACAGCAACACACAGCAGGGTGGCTTTGTCAAAGTGACAGCAGAGGCCACTGTCCCCACGCTGCCAGCAGCATGACAGCCACACTGGGAGGCCTTGGGCATGGGGGGCAGGATGTGGGACCCTCCTCCCTGTGCTGTCACATTCCCAGGAGTGGGAGATCATCAGTTTTGCTGGTGCAGCTGCTGTAGCCTGAGCAAAACTCACTTAAACAGAGGACTGTCAGAGATCAGGATATGAGATATAATGGGCTTCCTTCCCTTAGTGCCTCCATCTGCAAAACCTGTTCTCTCTGCACCAAAAAATAATTCCCAAGAAATGAGCTTGAAACTGGTGTGGGCCCGTGCTCAGTCCCTGTGAAAGGCAGCCTGGAGGTCTGGGGTCTGGAGAGCACCTTGCAGGGCTCACCCTTCTCCTCCAAGACTTTTCCCTCCAGGTTCACATGCTCTCTGGATTCCCAGTTGGACCTGGTATCCCTTTCCAAACTTGCTGTTTGCAGAAAACAATTGCAGCCCATTTCCTTCTATGTGAAGATGGTGGAAAAAGGAAAAGAAATTGGAAATTTGGAGGGAACAGTGCAGTTTCTCAAAGAAAATATAAGTATTACTGGTAAAAAATTCTATTGAAGAATAAAGTAACAGTCACCAAGTGTCTGTGTGTGCAGGGCAGTGGCTGCTGCTTCGAAATCAGGCTCTGGCTGATGTTATTTTGGGGTATTTAAGCCAGACTCTTGCCATCATCATCTCAATGTTCTTTGCTTTGATACTGTTTCTCTGTTTTATTATTCTGAAGAAAATAACTCTGTTCTTTTTTTGGCAAGGAGTGGCTGTACAAGCCCCAAGTGGCCCGACTCCAGGTGGCACAGCGGCTCACTGCTGAGTCCCCTCCTCCTGCTACAGGCAGGTGCAATGACACAGGCACTTCCCTCCCAGGACACGGGGATTTTATGGCTCTCAGGGTGTATCCCCTCAGAAAACACCTGAGCTGAGCTCCAGTCCCGTGGGCAGATCCTGCTGAAGAGCTTGCCCTGTGGGTGTGGTGCTGGGCCAGGTGAGAGGGGAGCCCATGGGGAGCACATCCCAGCTGGCCATGCCCTGCCCCGTCCCTGCCTGCACAAGCGTCTGTGGCACGAGAATTCATAAAAACCCATCCCCTGATACACTGCCAAAGTTCAAATCCTCTGTCAGGGTCACTGTGCAGTGTCAGAGAGCCCTTTGCTGCCTCCACACTCAGGGGGCACCACTGCCCCGCAGGCACAGATGTGCTGGGTGGTACAGACACAGCAGCAGATGTGGCTGTGCCCAGCACAGGCTGGGGACCAATCTGGCCTCAGCAAGCTGCTCTTCAGTTCACCTGGTAACAGCCTGGCAGGGAACCAGGCACAGCTCCCCATCCCCAGCCCTTGATTTTAAGCATTTATTAGCTGCCTGCTGTTCCAGAAAAGGCCGGTGCTGCCACAAGCTCCTGCCCCAAGTGCCCCCTAAATGCCCCCTGAAAACCCCGCCTGACGGGTCTCCAGATAATTTACCACCAAGGCTCCATGCCTGTATTTAAAATGGTGACATTCATCTGAGGAGCATTTTGGGGGCCAATGTGTAATTTGAAAGAGTTTAAACATATTTTCAAGTAACCCTGTACAATAAGGAGAGCTGGGGGGTAAATTCTACCCCCGCAGACATCGCAGCCTGAGGAGGCTGCTGGGAGGTGCCAGCGCCGAGATCAGGCAGTGCCAGCAGGCGACACCACGGCACTGCAGCCAAACCTGCACTCAGAGACCCCGGGGCAGGCAAGCCCCTGGCACTGCTCGGAGCTGTGCCCAGCACGGGCACCCCCCACCAGGGCTGCCAGGGAAGCAGCTCCAGAAGCACCAGGGGTGGCTGTTTGCTGAGTGAGGTTTCGGGGCTTTTCTTTTCCCAGTTCAGGCTGCTCCAGAAAATAAACACAGAGACTGCTCTGCACAGTGTTCCTTGACACAAAGCCCCTGCTCTGCTGTGTTGCTTGCACAGTGGCCCCATTAAATAGACGTTCCTTGTGTTCTCTATTCTGACATTCCCAGCTTGCAGCTTAAAAGTCAACTTTCCCCCTTTCCTCAGCCCTTTCCCACATCATCTCCTGCAGAGCCAGGAATATAAAAACACTAAGCCTCGTTGCTAATGGGCTAAGCAAATGATTTAATCAGAGTGATGTAAAATGAGTGAGGAGCCTGTAGGATGGAAAAAATGCTGGATAGACAGTAAGACTAATGAGGTAACGTGTAAACCCAGGCATTTTCTAACAGATGGGATGTGGCAGAGCTGACATGTATATTGAAAGGGACATAAAAACAGACAAAACAATAGCCTGGCTTGGCCATAACTTGATTTACGCAGTGGAAACATTTTTTCCTCTGAAGGCAAAGGCAAGAAGCGTAGAAGGCTCCAAGGTTGGTAGCACAGTCCCAGCCCTGTGAGTGGCAATGCCAACGCCTGCACCCAGCACACTCTGCAGCTGGGGGGAGGCCTGGCACAAGCACTCAGACAGCATTCCTGGGGCAAGCCAGGATGACTGTGCCCACAGGGAAGGGGAGCCCAGACACACTGAGGCATCTCAGCCTGGAGAGCACAGGTGGCATGGCCAAAGCAGCAGCCTGGTGTGTGGCAGCCACATGGCGTGGCCTGGGCACCGCTTGTGAGGCAGCTCTGAAAGCAAACTCAGCTGCTCTGCAGAGTGCAATCTCCCCTG
Organism: Sakesphorus luctuosus; assembly: GCA_013396695.1. Lineage (NCBI taxonomy): Eukaryota > Metazoa > Chordata > Aves > Passeriformes > Thamnophilidae > Sakesphorus > Sakesphorus luctuosus. The sequence goes on from VWZD01010231.1 coordinate 448,483, forward strand.
CCACCCATGCAGAGGGTAACCCTAACTGGCACCTCTGGCTGCCTCAGGGTGACCCCTGTGTGCAGACCAGCTCCCACCGGGGTGGAGCCTGGGCAGTGTGAGAAGCTGGTGCAGGCGATGCCCACGGGCACGGTGGTACCACACCAGCCCCGGGGCTGGGATGAGACATCTGCCTCCCACCCAGGCCGGGCACTGCTTGGCAAGAGAGCCAAGTGCCACAGCTCTGGGGCTGCCAAACACATGGTGTGGGCACTGTGCATGCTCCTGAAAAACACCAGCTGCTCCAGGTGAGGGCACGAGACAGCAGAACTCGGAGACAGGAGCACATTTCACTTGGGAGGGCTGATGAGGGAAGTCTGGATTTTTGCCTGTCTGCTCTTACTGGAGAAAACCCCAGGAAATTCCTGGTGGTACATGCAGAAAACCGTGAAGGAAAAACCCTGAGTCATCTGTCTCAAACTGTCACAGCAGCTTCCCCTGTCAATCCACATGACCCACTCAATTCTCCTTCCTTTTCTCCATTTTGGGGGAGTTGTGAAAAATAACTACAACCATTCCAGCTGATTGGTTATAACATATGCTCAACCTGCAGTGATTTGGCCACATTCTCCTGTGGCTGTACCACAGCTTGGGCTTTATGTATCCCAGGCAATAGCACCAGACACACTCAGGGGGCTTGGGCTGCCCCCAGTGCTGCAGCACCCTGGGCTGACAGGGCACAGCTCAGTGCTCTGCAGCAGTTCAGCCCAGGGAAAAAAATAAATGAAAAAAAGAATATAGTTACTAATGTCATTTTCCATTGAGATAGTGTGTGAAATCAATCCATCATGCTAAATCTACAAGTTCCAGGCTGTATACCTAAGGTATATTAAGGGATTTGGAAAGATTAAGACTAGTTCCAAAGGGTCTGTGTGTGTATAAGCACTGATTGTTTTATCTATGAATTACCTGACACTGCAGAAAAGGCAAAGATAAGGAAAGCAGCTGGAATCAGCCTTGTTGGGAGCAGCATTAGAGGGACTGTGTGCTCCCTTCTGCTGCTCCTTGGGTGATGTGAAGCACCCAGAGGGTGCTGCATTCTGGAGCCGAGGAGCCCAAGGGAACCTGTCACCCTTAGAGCAGCTGGCACTGCCCTGTGCTCAGCACTGGCCCTTGCAGGGGCACATGCTGGGGCTGTGCCACCCTGCACACCAGCTGCTGCCCAGAGCCTCTCTCCCTGCCCAGCCAGCTCAGCAAGGTGTCCCCAACATCTCTGCCAACTGCCTCCTCCTCTAAAGCAGCACTGATCACCTCTGCATTAAACATACAGCGTTAAAGAACACAGCATGAACAGGCTGCAGTGACCAGAGCCTGTGGAAGGAGGCCCCTGCTCACATGGGAGCTTGGGGTGCCATGTGAGCCCAGGCAGCAGAGGTTTGCCAGGGCTGACCTGGCCAAAGGCACCTGGGCTTTAGTGCCAGGATTAGGATCAGGGGAAGTGCTTACAAGGAGAGACTGTTCCACAGGATTGCAGGTCCAGGACTCTCACTGTCAGGGCAGAGCTCAGTGCCCCTGGCACAATGAACCCTGGGCTGTTCCACAGTGGTTCCCTGGGCTGGTTCTGGCAGGCCTATGCCAGGCAGGATCCCCTTCCCCAAACATTCATAGCGTGTGGAACTATGCAGGGGATAAAAAGCATCCTCTGAAGAGATTTTCCTGCTGGGTAAAGGCCCATTACGAGCACTTCCTGGCTTAGGCAGCCGTTTATAGCAGCAGCGATCCTATTATGCTTATCCCAAACTGTCCTCCCCGACCAGTGAAATGAACTCGACAGAAGACTAGAAGCTTAATTAAGCCTCCAAGCCTCCTGCAAGCAGCTCAGTTCTGCCTCTGTGCAGCCACAGGGTCGTGTTATCATAGAAAACAGGAACAGCACACCTGCACCCTGCACCCCCCAAAGGATGTTCCCTGTCCTTACTCAGATGGTTCCAGGAAATTCAAGACAAGGTCTTTGTAGGAAGAATTGTCTTTCTAATTCTTTCAAACTGAGAGCCCAAATCTATGACCACACGTGTGTGGCAATAACTCTGCTCTTGTAACAACGTTGCCAAGGCTGAAGATGAGCTGCTCACACACTTCTGTATTTTCACTGCACAGCTGTGAGGACAAAGCTGGTACTCATCACCAGGCCCTGAGCCTGGCCTTTCTAGAGGAGCTTTGGAAGTCTCTAAAGAAGCAATTTTACCCCTACAGCTGGTGAAAGACAGCTGGGGTGCAGCAGCCCCTGTGCTTCTGTGCACTGTTTATCTGAGCATCAGAGTGACCCTTTGGAGCACCCCCGACCTGGAGAGCCGAGCAGCTGCATCAGGCTGTGCCCTGGGTGTTGGGGCAGGGTTGAATGGCTGATTTCTTCCAGCTGCATAAGGTTGGATAACATTAATGTTTCTCCCCAACACCTTTTCAGTCTTTGAATCGCTCCAGAAAAAGCTGAATATCAAGGAAACTGGAAGCTGGAAAGGGCTAAATGGGTGATTATCCTGAAATCTTAACATTGTTAATAATGTCTTAAATATTGCTTTAGAAAGCACAAGGCAGCTCTCAGTCCTGCACACAGCACTTGTCTCCCTGCCATGGCAGTCTGTCTGTGTGGTGCTTGCCCAGGCCTGGCCAGGACCTGACCTGGCCTGAGGATGTCACAGCACGTTTGCAGCACAGCAAGAGATGCTGGCACTGCCCTGTGAGTGGCCAGTGGGGCTTCACTGCCAACCACACTAAACACGGATTTCTCTGACTTTTTTCAGAGTTCTCTTGTTCCTTTTCCTAATGGAGGGCACCTCTTGCATTTAGCTCTAGAAGTTAATATCTTCAAATGCTTGCTTTTTTGTGTAACACACTGAGACAGTCTAAATATTTGTGCTCTTGTCTTGCCTGGTAACCCAGCCACTATTAATGAGGCACAACTGGGTCATGTGAATTAATATCAGCATCTGCATTCGCTGCTTTATTTACAGCACTGTAGCTGTCAAAAGCTGGAGGGGGCTTCAAAGGAACATGCTTCATTCATGTTGACACTAGCAGAGGAATAGCTGGAGGAGGGCTGGCTGGCTCCTCAGGACCAAGAGACCAGGCAGGGCACACAGCAAGCACAGACCCAGGAGGGGCGAGTGCCCAGTGCCCAGTCTGGACACCGAGGGGTGAGGGCACAGCTTGTCCCCCTTCATAGGGGCCAGCAAAAGGCTTGGCTGGTAACACAGCCCAACAATGTCCACCAGTTTCTGTACTGCCCAACCAGAGTAAGAGTTGCTGGAATAACAGAGGATGGAAGAGCAGACAGTTCACCCCTGGGAGGGGCCCACTGCCCTCTCAGGCAAGTGCCATGTCCCTGCCACGTTCTGCCTCTTTCCCAAACTCCTTGCACATCCAGTGGCAGGAATTGGGCCCTACAGGCTCTGATTCCTGAGCCACATGGTAGAGGGCAATAGCTATTTGCGTACAATCAAGTGTGATTAACCTTGAGCAAACATTGCACACCTCCTCATCTTTCCAGAAATCCCACCCTAGGCCTCCCCTGCAGTCATCCTCACAGCAAAATGCATTTCTTGGAATAAGAAAGGCTTCCAGAGACCAAAGTGATGCTTCATCCCTTCTCACATGCACTTGCACATCCCACCTAAAGATTACATGGACATTCCTCTCAGCACTAAAATCTCCAGGAATACAAAGTAAATATATTGGGAATACTTGGGAATACCAGCAAATGCTGCTCCTGATTTGAGGAATGAGTTGGAGTTGTTTTGTTGCTCTCTGCACAGCTGTTGTGGGGCCCAGAGATTGGCCCTGGGACTGCTCTCCTTATCTGAGATCCATGGGAAGGGAAGCGCTGGAAGAACAAACAATGTATGAAGAACTGGTGGAAAAAAGAGTTGCTCTGGCTGGTTATTTTTGACAGAGAGCTCTGAGCATCTGCTGGCTTTAGTTTTGCTAACTGTACTTTTTGATTTTGGCAAGGATGCCTGGAGCCCAGGGATGAAAAGCACTGTATATATAATTATAAATCAAAATATAATATAATACAATAAGTAAAATGAGCACTGAAAAATACCACTCACTAACTGCATATGCTATCTACCTAATAGTTCCAGGCTGTGAGTCACCACTTGAATTAAAGAGGTGCAGTGCAGTGGTGGAGGGCCAGCTCTGCAAAGGCACTCGGGCTCTGATGCCCTGGCACCACCTCTTGTTGAATCACCAGCTCCCAGACCCAGCCCGACCCCTCCAGGCAGCCTGAGCTCAGCACTGTCCTCACTGCCAGCACTCACAGGAGCCTCAGCTCTGGGCCATACGTCCTCTGAGTTCTATAGACAAAGAGTTAAATGCCTGAGAGATAGGATCACAGACTTGAGACCAGCCTAAAGCAGCAAAAGAAATCCCAGGCTGGGGCACAGCTAAACATCACCGTAAAAGGCAGAGGGGAACGTCCAGGAGATGCACACCTACACCAGGGCAGTCCTTTCCCACAGGAAAAAAGGGAGAAAGAGAAGTTGTTGCCATGCCCTGAGGGCTGGAGCACAAATTTGTGACTAGAGGAGCCAGTCCAAGCTCTAATCCCTGCTCTGCCAGGCTGGAGCAGACCCTGCAGAGAGGGAAAGGATCTGACTGCTGCCCAGGGTGAGTGCTGGGGCATGGCAGACTGTGGGCAGCAGAAAAGGCCAGTGTGATGGGTGTTTTTAAGGGACCATTTAACCATAGAATATCCTGAGTTGGAACAGACTCATGAGGATCATTGAAGTCCAACTCCTGGCCCTGCACAGGACAGCCTCAAGAATCCCACCATGTGTGATTTAGAGAAGGCTCTCCTGCAATGGGGACTTGTGGACTTCCAAAAACCAGCAGTGCAAAATCATTCAGTGCTGCTTCCCTGCAAGATGTCAGGATCCCATAACAATGTCATGATGATTTCACAGCACCTTTAAGCCAGTTTTCATCCTGCTGTCAAGACCATGTGTCCTTGGCTTTGAACCACTTTCTGCCCACTGGAATTCAGCCATCTCTGCACTGGGACACACTGGGATTTTAATCCTGTAAATGACAGTGTCAATCCCAGCCTCAGGGGCTTCCCTGGGAGCAAGGGACATGCTGCAGCATCCTCCAGTTCTGCCTCCAGACAATTAAACATTTCCAGCAAGCTCTCAATCTTTGAGAAACGAGCTGGGCTTTGGTCATCATTACTTAAATGGAGCGGATGGCAGAAGGTAGGCACATGAAACCTCAATAAAAACCCCAGCCAAAAGGTGGGAATATTTCATTCCTCTGCCAGAGCAGCAGCTACAGTATGTGGCAATGCTGATGTCTTGCTGTCTTGCTGCTCTGACTGGCCAAAACCAGGAAAAAGAGCCATTCATGGCACACTTTTCTTTACAGGATTCTAGAAAACTTTTCAGTCTTTCTGAAACATCAGCAAGCTGAGAAGACTGCAAGTATTTCCTTCCCAGCAGTTTTTGTTCCTGACATGCTCCATGTTTGTGATGTTTGGGATGACAATAACAACTGAAGTCCATAAACTGAGGCGTGAGGTTCCCAACCACCTTGTGTGTGGTTTCGGTGGAGCAGATTTGTTTACAGCATATTAAGGGTACTGGGAGGTCTGAGCATCTTTACCAGCTGTTCCTTGTGATTTGCTGGCAGCTCTCAGAATGTTATTGTCATTCCCAGCATACCCTGAGATGGCTCTCAGAAGCCCAGGCAATGGCAGCCAGGCACTTGGTACCCTCCTGGGAGGTTCAGCATGCCTTGCACGCTCCATTGTTCTTGCAAAGGGAAAATCCCCCCACATTGCTGTGCCTTGGAGCATGAGAGGTCTGTGGGTCAACAAGTTTTTCTCATTAAATGCTAGATGTAAAGATAGAGAGGAAGAGCAGTTTTATAATATTATTTTAGTCCTTTTAGAGCTTCTCACTGGAAACTTTTGAATTTTTTAACTGTGATGCTGGAAATAAAGCCCCCTTGTTCTCAGGCTGAACCTCGACAGGGACTTTGCAGAAGGTCTCACAGCATACCTGGTTCATGTGATTGTCCCTTACAGTTACTCTTTCTGATCCTTTGATCCACATTTGTTCTTCACTGCAGGAAATTAGCTGCTATGCTTTGTGGTTGCTCCTTTATCTGGTAAGAGATGGACCTTTATGGTTTTTGTAAGACCTTCAAGATATCCAGGCAGTGATTTGGATGTTGCCTTTCTTGCACTTCAGATCCACTTGTGATGTGCTCCTGCAAAATTGCCAGAGAGGGTTTTTTTGTGGTCTGTTAATGTATTTTCTTTCTTGATTGATAATGCTTCAAGAGCCTGTGATACATTTACCTGTGAACTCTGGCAATATACTGCACGTTTTGTCCTGTGACAAGGCTCATCCAGTTAGTCAAGGGCTGTAACTCAGACGCTGCTGAAGCTCATGCTGATGCAGTACCCACTCTTGATGCTCTCAGGATTAGAGGCAGAAGGGCCCTTTGCAGGGCCAGCAGGATAACCAGGGACTGAAGGGCCTCAGGGTATTCTCAGTCTGAACTTAGCTCAGCCACGGTTTGGGCTGACAAAGCAATCACCCCACTAGTTCACAGAACAAGCTTCTAACCCCCCATCATTGTTAAAGGTTAAAAAAGCTGTAGTGTCTCAGGTAGCTCTTCCCAACACGAAGCAGGAATCGGTACAAATCGGGGCCTCAACACAACTGTGTCATTTGCATTTCGACTGTTACAGAGTCAAGCACAAATCTGGCTTTGCCGGACGTGATGCTGCTACACTGAGAGCCAGGACATGGGTGGGCACCAACACTGCTGAGGCAGGGGAGGAACCACATGGGAGAGGGACTGGGCATGAGGGGGCAGCAATGATGGAGTGCCCAGTCACAGTGAGCAGGAAAACCAGCACTTGCTGTTAAAGCACAGGAAGTGGAATTAGGTAGTCTAGGTACTTGTCCCAGTTATGGCATTTTGGATTTATTCTGTGACCTTGGGTAAATAATTTATTCTCTTTGTGCACAGTTTCCTCATCTGTAAAAGAAGGTTAATAGCTACTGCTCAGAAAAGTTGACTTTCCTTGGCTTAGGTGAAGGTATGAGTCAGGGCAGACTTTGGCTCAGCAAGTCTGTGATGTGCTAAGACACACTGTGGAGGTAAAAAGTGCAAACAAGGGCTATTTCTTTTACCTGAGGTTGGTGTTAATCACAGATGTACCAGTGGTGCAGGGCTGGCCAGAGGAGTCACCTGCAGCAGGAGCAGGAGGAGCTGCCAGGCCAAGAGGGAAGAATAATGGAATATTGTACTTCCTCTAGGTTTTTGTCAACCTCACAGAACTGCACAGTAGATGCACTCACTTGGAATCTTGTGAGCTGGCTGAGGGTGATGCAACAACCCACCAAATACAGCAGTTTGCGTCTGACTACCTTTTCAGTCCCTTTTCCACAGAAACTGTCATTGCTAATGCACAACATTCCTGTCCACTCTGAGCAACACAGCCCCCTGCAGAGCTTCCTAGTCTGGTTTTGGAACCTGGAATGGATTTGTGGCATCCATGAGCACCCATTTTAACTGCACCCCAGCCCAGAGTAACTGTGAGCATCACACAGGGGGATGTGGAATAGTCACATAACATTCAGTGACTTCAGCTGATGAAGTTGATGGCGTGGTCTGACCAAAGTACTGAATTCCTGTGAATACCCAGCATTTGCATCAATATACCCAAGCAGAGAATTTATCTCCCAATAATAAGATACCTTTTTAAATCAAGCTGTAATGGTGATGTTCTGTGCAACTTTGTGCTCATTCTTGTTTCCTGTAATATTGGTAACGTAGAGCCTCTCTCACAGAAAGTGCCCACGGAAGACTAACCATGAATTCACTGTAGTACTCACCCTACTATTTCTCAGTGGTGTGAAAATGCAGAGCCCAACTCATTCACAGTGTATTAGTGCTGGCCTGAATCCCTGTGAAGTCACTTACTTTCATCTCAGTGCACACAGAAAGAAAACCCAGGAGCACTAATACTGGTTCAGCATCAGCCTCTGCATCCTCTGTTTCACCAGAGAGCAGTGGGAACTGCTCACAGGGAGCAGAGCTGGTGGTTCCCACAGCTGCAGGGACACTCTGCAGTGTTACAGCACTGCTCTGCTGACCCAGGTGACAAACAGCCACTCTGCGCCCTGCCAGGACACAGCCTGGTTTTATGCACTGTTGAGGCTGGTTTGTCCCAGCCACATAACAATAAACAGCATCCATATAATGCTATTGCATTGCTCAGATTTCTGTGTATTTTATAAAAAAGAAGCCATGTGCACATATAAGGGAGCTCACATTTTAGGAGTTTCCTGTTATAGATGTCATTCCCAATGGTTAATAACTCATCCAAGTGTGACTTGAGTAGCCCACATCATCAATATTAAATGTGACATTTACTATCAAGAGCAAAGTTTTGGGGCTGCTGCCAGCCCCTCTCACCGAGATGTAAATATTTTGATCATGGAGCAGGAAGGAGAAGGAGCTGCTAAGCCTGTGCTCAGGGCCCAGAGCAGTGGGGACCTGCTGGGGGTTTCCACACAGCCCCAGTGGCTCAGCACTCACAGCCCTGGCAGGAGCCCCCTGGGCTGGTGGAACCAAGGCAGAGAGTAATGGGCCCATGACCCTCTGCCAGGGTGGTCCCTGCACTGCTGGGCACATGGGGCAGGACAGGACAGAGACTGGAACATGCAGGAGCAACAACTCTGCTGCTCCTGCAATGTCTGCACTGAACAGAGAACAGCACCTGGCACAGCCTGGGAATGGAGGAGCCCCAGTGCCCAGGGGAGACCCTGGCCCACCACAGTTTCCAACAGGGCCCTCAGATGGGATCACCAACATGTCACCTTCCCTCTGGGAGACCAGCAAAAGTCTGGCAAGAGATTCATGCAATGATTTGACCCTCTGCTGATGTTTTACAGAGACAGTTTGCTCACAGCTGTGGCCAGCCGGAGCTGCAGTTGTCTGAGAGGTTTAAACATCAACTAAATCACACAAATTTACATCCATAACCATGTTGGTGCTTCCTGTGCACTGTGTTGGATCTTCCTACAGCTGCTCTGTGACTGGAGCTGTTGGATTCACTGGGATCCTGCTAAGCAATCCACAAAGGTGCAAACCTGAGGAGCTGCTGCTGTTTGAAATTCGTATTATCCTGTGGTTGTACCTGTCCCACAGCAGAGACACCACCCAGCTTATAGGAGAAAGGCCCATGGGAGGGATGAGGGACCTCCACATCAGAGCTTTCTTCTTGTATTTCACCTTCCAAAGCCATCCCTGAGTCACACTTCTCCTTGCTGCAGACTGAACTGTTCCCCAGCTGCAAGCTGTGCAATGCCTCTCTCCTCCTGAAGAGAAATATTTTGGCAACTACATGATTTGCTAAAAAATATATCACTCAGCTATGGCAGAAGGGAAACACCAAAGAAATACTGGGAGTCCATTATTTTAAGGGATGGAATTTTTGGAAAATTGTCAACTGTGTTTTCATGAATGTGACCCTCTAACTAGACATGATGAATAAGTCTGAAAGGTCTCATTACTGTGGAATGGCACTGTATAATAAAGACTGCAAATACCAAATAGCTTTATTATTCCCATTATCATCTTTTATCTTTGTTTAATTGTGTGTATCAATTTTTAATAAAGAAACTTCATGTGCCTATGAATTAGCTCTTACTGAGAGGGACTCCCATTGATTGCAGAAACACAGTCAGGCTGGCTGGGTCATGCAGGCACAGACACAAAGTGGAGCAGGATCAAGGCCCCGGACCTCAGTTATTCTGGTCTGCATGATGAACAGAAACACTTGTTAAACTTGAAACTCAGTGTCAGTTAATGTTCCAAGCCCTCCTGGACCAGAGGGATTCTACTGCTCCTCCAAATAATGACAAATGGTGCAGCTGGACAGAGCTGAGCTATTCACTCCAGTGGTAATTGCTGCACAATGATATTAAAGAAGCATTCACCAAAAACTTCCCCAGTTAATGATGTTTAATTCATTATTAAATGCAGCTCATTACTGTTGGAGAAAAGGCCATTTAGCAGCCATCAGCTTTCCTAATATTGCTGAATGTCTTGCAGTGGCCAGACAGCAGGGGGGATGGCAAGTTTTAAAAATATACTTTCATTTCAGAGTAAAAATGGCAACATTTCTGCCAGTGTTTTGTAATGAAATAGTGTCTAATCCCTTGCTTCCTTGTAAAATCAGCAGTTAGTTGTTTGCTCCTGGAACTGAGATCTCCTTTACATGAGATTTTAAAGGTGAATTTTGGTGGATGAAAATCTCTGTATTCAGCCCTGCTGCTCTGGCCAGTGGTAAAGGCATCTGAAGCACAGCCTGTCCCTGAGCTCTCTCCTTGTTGCCACTGAGCCTCCAGGTTTCCCCAGCAGGGATTGATTCTCCTGCTCCTGCAGCCCCCAGGCCAAGGAGGTCTCAGCCTCCCCCTGCACCCCAACACGCCCTGCAGGGTCCTCGTGGCACTGAGGTGCTGAAGGGGAGGCCAGATGGTGCTCTACTTTCCAAGCTCATTAGGGAAGGGTGTTTGATGACTCATGTCTAATACCTCATTAATGTTTCTCCAAGTTCTTGGGTATAATTCCCAATGACTTTCCCAGGCTGGAGTTCCCAGGTAGACCCTGCATTGCCCAGAGCCAGAGTTGTGCTGGCAGATGAGCCAGACAGCTCCAAAATAAGACCTTAAACTAGAGCATAAAACCCCCCCAACATGAGGATAGCAAAGCTATAAATTCTCTGAGCAATCTGTTCTGGGGTCTCTGTTGTCTCAAGGCCCTTTTCCATCCCAATATCACAAAATGTCACACAAAGAAATGACTTGGGTTCAGGGGGCAGGAGACACAAGCTGCCCTCCTGGGGTGCCCACTGGAGCTCTGTGGGCTGGGAAAGTCCAAAGGTCTTTCTGACAGCCAGATGTGCTAAGGGCACTGCTTCCCTTCTCCCCCAGCTGGTTCCAGGATGAGCCAGCAAAGCCCAGAACAGGAGCCAGATCCCCACCAAGGCTCTCTGAGATGCAGCACCACATGTTTACAAGAGAGCCTTCCCAGACATGGCACAAACATTACTTAATGAAAGAGCAGATGATTCTCCTGAAAGGACTGGAGAGCACTGTCACCACTGCCATTTACACGTGCAGAATGGAGATGTAATGATGGGCTCACATTTATACCAGGCTGATGTGTCAATGCAGGTGCCCATCCAGGGGATGGTGGGGAGGGTACCTGGCTCCCAGCACTCTCTCCTGGCTCCCTGTCCCTCTACACCCTCTTCATTTTGTTGTCCCCATTCTGAAATTGGAAGCATTACCCATGGACTTCCAGCATGACAAGATGAGGCACCTGAGTAAAGGGATCCAAATGTTCTTACTCCTAGTGGTGTGAAGAACAGGAGGGTCATGGCCCATAGACAGCACAAATTTTTGGTTTAAATTAATTTATTCCTTTTTTTCCCTTTCAATCCTTCATGAACCCAGGCTATGGAAGGATCTAGGAACTAGTGAAAGAAGACATCTAACTCCATACAGAGAAGCTAAACACCCTTTGTCCAGATAATAACATTATCAGGTCAGCAGCAAATCTGTACTGAAAACAGGAGACTGTGGACCAGAGAAATGCCATTCCTGTGCCCTGCAATGGCCCTCAGGTACCACATCACATAAACCAGCATTTTGCACAGAGGAAAGCCAGGAGGAAAATTATTCAGCTGAAGAGACATTGCTTTGGACCTGCAGCAGGACCAAGAACTCTCCCTGTTGGGCAGGTTATACCACCCCATGCCCATGGTTTGGAGTGGGGCACAAGCTGTGCCCTGGGCATCACCCACAGACACCGATCCTGCAGAGACTGGAGGGGAAGCCACCATGAACTGCCCCTGCTCCATCTGCCTCTGCTTGCTGGAAACAGCCCTCAGCTCTCTCACCTACGTTCTGGGTGCTGCAGCTGCCTCTGCAGACAGACAAACCCAGCACAACAACCCTCAGCCAGAACAGTGAGCAGGACGGAACCGAATCAAAGCAAACCAAATCAAACAAGGAGGCAGATCCAGTGGCTTGCACAATACAGTTCCCCAGAGCAGCTCTCCAGGAGCACCAGAGACAGGTGGCAAGAACTGGGCTGCTGTGGAGGAGACTGATTTGACTTGGTGGATGGGGCACAGCAAACACTCAGCTCAGGGTTTCCCCCAGCCCTCCTCAGACAACCACAGCACTACAAAATGAGTGAGCTGAGGTGCCAATTTCTCTGAGAAGATACCTCAGCACTAATTCACATCTTTTGAGCTAAAACATTGTACAGGGTAATGTCAGGTTATAAAACAGGTCCTTGATTTGCCCTGGTTTAATTAAGATAATGAGAAGTGTAGGATGATGAGCTATGGTTCCAGACAGCAGGGAAAAAGGATGAAGAGCAATTACATTTGGAACAGAGAAGAGCCTACAAAGCTGGGGAACAGGCTGTGACAAAGGGGATGTCTACAGGAGATTTATTGGTACTGAGAATAGAACAGGGCAGGGCTGGGTGACTGGAGAAGTTTGGTGAGGAAGAGCCTTTGCACCTGGAAGGCAGGTGCTGGTGCAGACTGCAGGTCCTCTCCAGTGGTGTCTGATGGGTGGAGGAAGAATGAGCTGGCACATCTTGGCTCAGTTCCTCACAGACACAGTCACAAGATCTGAGACCCTGCCTAGGGCTGCTCCCTGTGCCAGCCCCAGGACACTGCTCCCAAACCTTCCCCAGCTCCCAGGGGACCCCAGGACACTGCTCCTCAGCCCAGCCCCAGGACACTGCTCCTCACCCCAGCCCCAGGACACTGCTCCCAAACCTTCCCCAGCTCCCAGGGGACCCCAGGACACTGCTCCTCACCCCAGCACCAGGACACTGCTCCTCACCCCAGCTCCCAGTGGTGAGGCTCCAGCTGAGGGAAACCCAGGACACACTGCATCCTCAACAGTCCCAGCAGTGTCTGACAAGCAGCCCAGGCATGTGTTTCAGTCTCACAGATTTCAGTGGGACTTGTGTGGACCCAGGCTGAAGCATCTGTTCCATCACTTTTCTGAATTGAGCTCAGCCACTCCCAGTGCCCAGACACACACAAGAACATTTCTTCCTTAATGCAAAATGCCGGGAAATCCTGGACAAAAGTCAGTCTTACTGTGAGGCACTGCTAGCTCTGCTAGCTCTAGATCAAACCCAGAAGAGGTTCAGTCCTTTGTTGTTTACATAGTCTGTCCTTCTCCACATGTACCCCTGTGTCCTATTTCTGTCCAGCTCAGAGCCCACCATGACAGAATCCAGGGGAAAGTGTGAGTGAGCCCTGAGTTCACTGCTGATGCTTTCCTAAGAGCAATAACTCTAATAATGCAGTAACACCTCTACCACCACCCCCAGTACCAGAATTGCTGGGGCTGAATTTACTATTCTGTGGCAAACAGTGTTTGCTTCTCTTATCCTACCATTTCAACTCATTGCCTTCGAGAAAGAGAGCCCTAAACCACAGCCATGCCCTGTCCCTCTTCCTTTGGAAAACAGCTGAAAACTGTACTCTAGGAAATCCAGATCACGTGCTGCACTGGGACAGAGGGGAAACTCCAGATGGGTCCTTATGTGTGTGCTGCACAATTCCCTGGCACCATAATTGATCCAGATCACGTAGTTTTACAAGAAGTCCTTCCAGAGAGTAATTAAGCTCATCAGTGAGCGAACTGGGGCCAACTTCAGCACTAGAGGAGCAGCCAGAGAGACAACTGGGAACAACAGGAGTGAAGAGGAGAGTTTAGACAAGAGACAGTTGATCAATATTGGGATGACATGAGACTCATTATATACCGCCTTAATAAATATGCATTTAATTCTGATCCACAGTGTCAAACCCACTTGTCTGATGCTGCATTATATTGCATTTCTCTGCTGTTTTTATAGGTTGAGTCCCAAGAACCATAATTTATTGACATTACTTTATAAATCTTTGAAAGGGCAAGAGAGACTGACTTAATCAGAAGGAATCATTTCCCCTTTGTTTGGACTAGTTTAAAATCAGTTGCTTGCTACTTGATACAATTTAAGTGACTAATTATGACTTGATTTTCTCCCCTCCCTATCCCTTTGAATCATAATCAGTGCTTTCAGCTAATGAATTTACCATTCTCAGAGCACCATTAAAGACTTGGTCTTCTCCATGAATAGTCTGATTTATGTGAGCTCCCCATCGACTTCAGAGAGCATCAGAGTGATTAATTCACAAATAATTCATCTGACAAATGTTGCTTCCCCTCTCCCCCTCCCCACTCTTGCGAACTGCCTGTGGGCAAATTAGAAATTCCTCAATTATTCATTATTCAGAATTACTTGCGGATTTTTCTCAGTAAATCATTTTTGCCCTAACCACGGAGCAGCTGCAATGCCTGTGTGCACACTCTGTGCTCTGGGGCAGCTCTGCAGCCACGTGGCCTCATTTCAGCCCACGGCTGGGGTGGTTTCTGCACTGGCACAGCAGCAGTGAAGAATGTTACCTTCTGACAGACAAAATTACAGCTAATTCTGTATTATCTTCAATTATTTATCTACAAGCCCACTTTGAGGTATTTTAGGGCAGAGTTACATAAGAGGAGAGTATTGTTATTCCTCCACGTGCCCCCCTTTCCCAGGACGGTGCTCCCCGTCGTGGGCGGCTCCTGAGCTGCTGCCTGGGGGGCTTGGGGAGCAGGGACAGCCCCTCTGGCTGATGGGGAGGGAGGATTCACCTGATCTCACAGTGCTGCCACCCCAACACCAGCCTCTGCCCCTCTCACCAGGATGCCCAGGACAGGGAAGCTTCTTGTAGCTCCCTGCCCCACCACCTTAGCACAACAGAGGCTGAGCCATCCCAAGGTGGGGTTTAAACAGCCATGAATGGAGCTGGTGGGGTTGTGTGGCCCCCTGGGCAGGGACAGGGGCTGTGCACCCCCAGCAGTGGTGCTCAGCCACATGCCAAGGCCCTGGTGCTGGGGATGGGCTGCAAACAGCACCACCAGCAAAGGCACCCAGTGCCCAGTGGGGTCTTGGGGCTTGCCCAGAGCCCTGCCTGGCACCAGAGTCCCCAGCAAACTGTGTGTGCTGGGCTCAGGGACATCCTGGGGCCACTGCCACCACTCCGACCTGGCATCACTCAGCCTTACACCATCTGGGGGGTTTGAACCTGGCAAAGCCAAGGTGCTTGGGGCAGCAGGCAGCTGCCAGCACCTGCAGGGCCAGGTGAGGAGGTGTCTGTGCTGGGAAGAGAAGCTCCTCATTTGTCAGGAGATCAGATCGTGATTTGACAGTCAATTCTGGGCAGCCACTTACTCCCCTCTTTCTGGGGAGGGTTTCCCCACTCTTTGTACTCAATATTACATGTAAATAGAACTGATTTATGTCTGGAGAAGAAGATCCTCAGTGGAGGAGAACAACCAAGCTCTGCAGAGGGAGGTTGGCCAGGACACACGTGTTTTCTCTCCTCCAACAAGAGGTTCTCTCTGTAGAAAACCCTTCACATGAGAAGTGCTCTGGTGGCTGACAGAGCTTCATCTAACATAAATGAAATTACTCTCTCTTTCCCTCTCTGACCTCTGGTCCTTGCTGGTTGCCATGGAAAATGGGCAGATGAAACCCAGAAAGAATATAAAGGAGAACTTAACTAAATCGAAATTGTAGCCCTAGAACTGTGTTTGTCAGCCTGTTTGTGTAGTGGCCCAGCTGTTAAATCATTGAGCAGCATCATTAATAAAGCACACATTACAAAGGCAAGGGAAGGGTCAGGTGGGTAAAGGCACAAAAGGCCTCTTGATCCCTGACAGGGTCTGCCCTGGGGGGAGCCCAGCTTGTCTCACCCTCATGGAAAGGGAAGTTGGCATCTCTTGTATCTCCACACACCCTTCTGCTGTCCCTTGTCCCCCTGAGGAGGGGCTGCACTGAGGACAGTTACAGGAACTCAAACCATGTCAGCCAGGTGGAGAGGAAGGAGGTCTGGAGGGCTTATTAACATGTGTGGGGGGATTGGAGTTCCCACTCCATTTTGTGGCCCCTCTGACCCCATCTCCACTCAACAACATCCAAAAAACAACAAAAAAAGGAAGTGCAGGTATCTCTTATGCATAAATAACCTTGTTGCCATGACAGCAGCAGTATCTGCAAGCACTGACAGTATTGAGACCTTTTAGGTAAATGAGAACTGACACCCTGCTCATAAAATGAAACTCCCAGGTTAACCAGGAGAAGAGCTCAAGTCATGTGCCAAAGGGCCAAGGGCTGGATGGATGTGCTTTGGGTTTTGAAGAGATTTCTGAGCACAATAGATATTTCCTCACTATGCCTTTGGAAGTAAACCAGTCTGTGAGGCACAGGCTTAGCTTGGAGCAGGCAGGATGCACACACAGTGCCAGAGCAGCTGCAGCACCACCATGGCACTGCCCACAGCCCCCATGCCCTGTGCCCATCCTGCTCCATGGCACTGCCCACAGCCCCCGTGCCCTGTGCCCATCCTGCCCCATGGCTGCTGTGGGACTGCTCGGTAATCGAGGAGCTGCTATTCCTAAAAGATTTGGCACGTTTCCCAAGTGCCATTTCTGACTTTCATGAATGAACAGTGACTCACACAGTGCAGGGAGAGCCAAACTGAGCACAGGCACAGCAGGGGCAAGTTTGGTCCATGCCAACAGAGAGGGGTTACACAATGGATCATCCCAGTGGTCTAATTCATCATCATCTCTCTGCAGTCAAAACCAGAGGAGGCCTCTCAGTTCCTCTCTTTTGTTTGCAGTGAGCTGCCTCTTGCTTTCCAAGCCCCTGTAGAGCGAGGGAGTGCAGTGGGAAGAGGGGGTCACTGACACTTCGGGGTGGAGAACTCTCCTTTAGCAGGAGGTTCACCTTTTGGAGACAAAGGAATTGCAAGGTGGATTCTGTGGCTCACTTTGTGTGTGTTTTGTAAAACTCTGAACCTCCAGAAGGCAAGCCAGACCAGGAGAGCACAGAAAGAGTGCCCTGCCTGGTGCACAGCCTTGCTTGGCCCAACAGTGACTCTTGGATGAGGCATTCCCAGTGGTTGGGGGTTCTCTGCTGGCTCGGGTGACCATTCAGCACCCAAACACCTCTGGGGTCAGGCTTCCCCTGCCTTCACTGCCTCCAGACACACACCTAATAAGCTTAATGTCCCAGGTAATTACTTCAGGAGAGCTGATCTGCTATTCCACACTGGCAGCAATAGGCCTAGTTTCAACAAGGACTTGGTAGAAATATCTCTCACATAAAATATGCAAGGCAACAAGGACAAAGCCCACCAGGGGCCCTCCCTCATCTTCACTGTTACAGGGACTTTTTCCCCAGAGCATTTTTCGAAAATGTTCTGCAAATATTCAGTACAACTAAGATTAATGGCTTTGGTTTTATCCCAAAGAACTATTGCTCAATCTTAGGTTTGTGATTCTGGAAAATGATGTCTGTGTCAAGAGGATCACTGTGACATGCCTGCCCCTGCTCTGGCTCTCCCTTCCCGTGACTGTTTCCATGACCATCATGTCCAGCACTGAGGAACTGGCCAGTGCCTGCTCCAAGTTTATTTTTAAGCACAGTTTTGCACAGCACAATCACTGGTGCTGATGCAAATCTCTGCTGGTCCCAGATGGAGGAGAGGCCAACGAGTCATTCCTGCTGCAGCTGTGCCCCAGTCCCTCCCTGTGCTCCCTGCTGGGGCCCAAAATAGCCCTTGCCAGAGGGTACCTCACCAGTGAGCTGAGCCCTGAAAGTGACCCCTCCTATGTGAACTAATGACTCCAAGTTTTCCATGCAGAGTTCTGTGAGAGAAAATTTCCCTCACTGACTGCTGCTGCCTTCCAAGGAACCACTCCAAAAGTGCTCCACAGACTCTCTGGAGATCCCACTTTGGGAATTCCTACTGTAACTAGGATATATTTTCCCCAGAGAAAAAGCAGAGGCTTTTTTTTCTGAAACATTTTTTCTCCTTACAGGACAATGCTGCACTGCTGGAGTTTCAAATATGAGGTGCACAGTTTTCTTTTAGACCATTAACTCTTTCTTGGCTCTTCTTATTTTTCCAACTGTCTCTTAAAGACAAATGGGAGCTGGAGTAGGCTGGGCAGATGTGCAAGAGAAACCCTCAGTAAGGAGCTTGTAGAGGGAGCAGGAACATGCTGAGGCTCCTGATGGCCTTTCTGGCCACTTTTTGAAAGGAGGGGGGTTTGGATGGAATCTCAGTCTGTGACTTCAACACTGTAACTCCATGTTAAGGTTTACTGAAAATCAGCACTTAGCACATGCTCCACACACCCCTCTTTGTCAGACAGCAGGGGCTGGGACTGCTACAGCAGCTGGTGGGAGCTGCAGGACTGCTCAGAGCAGCCGGTGTGAACAGAACCCCCCTGGCTGTACCAGGCACTCAGGCTTACCCAGCCCATGGGCATGTCCTGCTCAGTCCTTTCCCTCTCTGGGAGGGGGACACACACTCAGGAACCCCTAAGGAAACCCATGGTCACCTATTCCAGACAGAAATAATTACACTGACTGAAACAGGAAATCTCCACGATGCTTTTCCCAACATTAATATCTCCTTGTACAGTGACCTTATTACAGCCAGACAAGTGACCCCACCACAGTGCTGGCCTTGTTTAGAATTCCCAGTAAGTATAAGAAGATTACAATATACATCTTATTTCTGTGGCTATAAGCAGCTTAGACAATATGACTCCGGGTCACTCCATACAACAGCTCTATGGAATTATATGTAATTTTCTGGTGGGCAATGAAGTGAGCTGAAGTTTCCAGCCTCGGGGCTTTGCCATTAACCCAGCAGCTCCACACTAAGACTGGAGCTTGTCAAGAGGCTGATTCTTTTGTTTCCCACAAGAAATAAGGACATTTTGACATTTACTGCATGACAACATTTCGGAAAATATAGCACGTTTCAGATAAATAAGAACATTTGGAGAATACTGAAAAAGTTTGTTCCAATCATGACCTTAAGAAACACTGTTACCTACATGACAGAAAATAGGATAAACTTTGGGAAGAAAAATCATTCCAAAACCAAATCAAAGCTGAACCATCTCAACTTCATCAAACACAGGTCTCCCTTGCTGTTTGCTTCCACAACACACATCTCTGCTGACGCCCCTCTGCAGAAGAGGCAGGTGAAACACCTCACCCTCTGGGTAATGCAGTGCCCATGCAGGGAGCAGATCCTGGTGGGCAGCAGTGCTGGCTGAACCCACCTTGCCCCCATAATCCCACCTCAGGGCACCCCAGGGAGCTGCTGCCCCAGCACAGAAGTGGGTGCAAACCACGCCTCCTTGGCCTCAGTCTCAGCACAGACCTGACACCTTATTCTTTGGGAGCTACATCAGCCCAACCTAACCCCCAAACCAGGCACCACAAGAGCTCACAGAAACAGTGCAAACCTGCTTTCAGCATGAATTCCAGAGGACTGCAGCTGTTCCCAGGAGCCACACAGATCTGGACAGGGAGCATTCTGCTCCTCCCTGGTTTCCAGGGTTACATAATTCCTTCACTCCTAACAGCTGGAGCCACTAATGACCACACTTGCCCTCTGCTCCTCAGGTGTGTTGCTGTCCTGCAGGCTCAGGAGCACTCCAGGGCTGTGCTGTACCACCCAGGAACATTGTGAAGCTGCAGTAAGATGCATTAGCAAACAGGTCAAAATGCCATTGACTGAATTTGCCCAGAGAAAAAGCTGTGCAACATTAAGGGATTCAGTAGATAACACAGTGTAGGGGCCAAGCAAAGCCACCTGACCTGTGGTCTGACTCTGAGCACTTGCAAATGTCAAGTTGTGGGTTGCAAAAGTACAACCTGGGGTGTTACAGCTGTATCAGCAATTGCCTTAATTGAGGGATTCCCTCAGGTCCTTTAACTGAGGTAAAACCATCACAGAACTGGTTTTGGTTATATGAAGGTGAGTGCTGTGCTCCTCATTCCACACCCCTTCTGACCCCTGAAATCCATGACTCATCCCCACCCAGCCCAGTGCAGGTGTAAAGCTCAGTACAGGTACTCAATGAACAGCCTCCTTTCTAAGCCAGGTGATATGTAAACAGTTAAAAATGCCCCTTAGGTCAGGTATAAAGAGATACCTGTGGGCAAAGCTGCATGTCCGGAAGCAGAGCGTGATGTCTTTGACACAGTGCTGACCTGCCCCTGGGAAGAACTTGTGCAATCCTGTGGAACTGTTGGCTCTGGAAATCCCTGCCCCTGAATTAGCTGAGCTTGAAAGGCAGAGAAAGTGCCAGCCAGGGAAGTGCCCTGGGCAGCCTGGTAGGAGATTTGTTCTGGTATTTATTAGGGGAGGCACTCCCAGAAGCACAGCCTGACACAGCACTGCTCCTTCAGTGGTGCATCCTGTGGTGCTGAGGGTGCTGTGCTGGCTGGAGGGGCTGAGCAGTCTGTGCCACAGCTGGAGGGCAGAGAGGATCAGGCAGGGAGGAAGGGGAGGCCGTGTGGGGTCAGTGTGTGCCTGGATTTGGGGAGACTGAGCCCAGTGCAGGTGGTGGATTTGGATTTACAGACAGCACATTCTCACTGGGAAGGGGCTGGTGTCATTGAGAGGGAGGAAGAAAGGGGAAAGGAGATCATGTTTGCTCAATGCTCTTATCTGAAGCAAAGCCTTAATAAGGATTGGATGAGCCTGGATAGAAGGGAGGGCTCCCTGGGCTGTGGTGAAAGGCTGTTGGCAGGGGCTGCTGAGAAAGGGGTGAGTGTGTGGAGCAGGGGCTGTGCCCACACAGACATCACCCTCTGGTCCAGGGCAGCACGTGGGCATCCTGTCTTGCCAGGCTGCTGCTGCCAGCCAGCACCTGCCTGCACAGGCAGCACTGATGGCTGCCTCTCACACTTGCAGCAAAGGTTACTTACTTGGCTAACAATTACAAACATTGCCTTGGGCAGTGGGGTCAGGGGCTCAAATGAACCCAAACCCCAAAGACAAGGCCATGATACAGCAGCAACTCATCTGGCACGGTCTGCAGTTCTCACTGGGGCTGCTCCTCGTGTTGGAGCTGTTGTGGCTCCAAGGCTTGGGAGAAAAAGGTGAAAATTCTTTAGATGAAAAGTATTCCTCTCTCCATTCTCTAAAGAAAGTAAAGCCAGAGGATGCTCCAGGCTTTGTGGTATGTGATGTACTATGATGAAAGCCTGGAAAACACAGAAGGCCTGGAAGACCCATCCATTGACAAAGTGTTACAAACTCAGTGTGGCTGGGAGTGGGGATATGGGAAAGTCACAGGTTTCCCTCCAGGGTGCCAGTCTCACTGCACCCAGCACAACCCTGAGCCCTGCAGGTACCAGGGATGTTGGGAGAAGACTCTGGGATGGGCTTTGTGCCCAGCACAATGGAGTTCACCACTGCCAGACTGAGTTATTACTGACCCCAACAAAGGCAGAGCTGTCCAAGCAGACTCTTTCCAAGTGTCCCAGAAAAAGCCATGTCCTCGTGTCTCACTCAAGAGGAGAGGTTTAGCAGCAGTGTTAGAGTGGTGAAAATGGGAATTGTTATGCTCATCCCTTGCCCATTAGTGGCTGCTCCCAAAGAAGAATGGAAATGGGGATTAAAGGATTGAAAACTCACTGGGTATTAGTGCTACAGAAATACTCGTGGTGCGTGTTGGTCTGTGGGGAGGGTGGGTGTGTGGCAATGCCAGAGCATCCCTCCCTGTGCTCAGGGGCTGCCACTGACTCCAGTCCCCCCTGGTGCTTCCATCCACCCCAAGGAAGCAGCTATCCTGGCTGGAGCCCAAACACAGCAGGAACCATCAGTAGTGACAGAAATTCCTCTCTGATGGCTTGAAGGACTCAGATGTGCCATTATTTCTGCATTTAAAATGACTGGCAATCAAAAGCCTGTTTGGAAAGCCCCATTTGTGCCTCACACAACCCTAGGCTCTGATGTATACTAAAATCTAACATTAATTATGCATGAAATGTACATCTTTGGCTTTTAGGGACAGAAGAAATAGTTTTGTCTTGGGAATAACTGAGAATTATTTTGGCCTGGAGTCAAGAACACACAGCCCAGTTTGTGCTCATTTCAGTTGGGTTTGGGTTCCTTTCTAAGTGCAGGCAGCTGTTTGATGAGGGCCTGTTTCCTACAGAAAAAGAAAGTTATTGTGCTCTCTGCAGAATCTTTCAATGCACCATTTCAAAAGCAGAGCAGGCAGTGCCCTGATTGCTTTCCCTGCTCCAGAGCTGGCACCACACAGATCTCAGGTGTCTCCAGAGGACAAGTAACCCTGTTCAGAGTTGTATTCCATCCTTCCACACCTGAAAATCCAAGAGGGAATACTCCAACATTCCTAGGCACATAAGCAGTTTATAAACAGTGGGCTAAGGTGCCTGAAAAAGGGCTGCACATCATGTTGGTGATTCCACTACAATGGGGGATCTGGAGCTGGGAGGGGCAGTGGTGACTGGGGAAGCTCCCCATGGTTTGCACAGCCATGGACTCTTCCTGGCTCTGTTTCTGATGGACAGGGCCCTGTTTTCCTGGCTGGTACTGAGGGGTAAGGGTGGCTGAATGCCACACAGCACCCAGGGGAGAGACAGGCCCCTCTCAGGCACCAGGCTCCAACATGGGTTTTGCTTTAGTCCAACTGTACAGAACAGTCTCTCAAGAGGTGACCGTGAAACATGGGGACAGTTGTTACAGTCCTGGGTCTTTGGAGCCACATGTTGTACTGTGGTATCCCCCTCCCCACCCATCCCAGCTGGTACCTCGGCAGCTGCCGTGGGGTTGGTGGGATGTGGGGCACAGTGGGGCATTTCTCCCTCAGCACCAGCCCTGAGCGAGTGGCCAGTGCCCACAGGACCCGCTCCTGCTCTGCTCCCAGCACAGGCTGAGCACAGTCCCAGTGCCACTGTGCCCTGTGGCAGCAATCCTGCTCCCACCCTGCTCCTGCCCTCGGGAGCATCCCAGGAGCTGCCTATTTTCAGATTATGCTTCCAAGGAAGAACAAACAATGCAGAGCTGCCATGATATATTTAACGATGAATCATTCTCTTAAAAATTATCAGCTGTGAAAGGCTTTCACCACCCTGGGAATAATGCAATGATGTATTTCATGTGAACCAGTGCGGAGCGTAGCCATGGCAACCCCAGCCTTGCAGTTTGCCAACAGTTGGGGTAACCAGCCTGGAGGAGCTGCAGAAAAGAAACCTGCATATTATGGGTTTCTAAAGGAAAAATCAGCCTTGTTTTGAACTACAAGGGGCCTGTCTGTGTGCTCGGCTCAGCCTGGACTGGGTGGGACATTACAAGCCCTTCAGGGGGTGTCACTACCTGGGGAGGCCACTCATCACCCGTCACCATCACCCATCACCATCACCCATCACCCACCACCCACCACCCATCACCTCAGGGCTGCATGCAGCCTCCTGGGGGGAGCAGAAACCCAGGGGCTCCTTCCCCACTGTGCCCCACTCCTCACACCTATGGCTGCACCCAGGGACCTACAGCAGGTGCCAGACACGGGCACAGGGTACAGGCACAGGTGCTGAGCCGGGTGTGTGCTGGGTTCAGCCTCTGCCTCCTGCTCTCACTGGCAGCACAAGCACCATGGACAGGGCAAACAGATCCTAAGCCCGCTGCAAGGGCACTGGAGAAGGGGCTTCAAATCCAACCACAGGGGCAGCATTTCTGCCTGACAGCAGTTCTAAAGCAGCTGAAATGCTTGTGATGTGCTCGAAGCCCCGTTTGCAGGGGGTTTTCCAGAGCCTGAGGAATTTGGGAAGACAGCCCCTCTCTATCTCCAGGACACGCTTTTTGGCAGGCTTGGAGAACACCTTGTTGTGTTCCCTGGGCTGCTTTGAGCTCTGGGAAGGTGGTTCATGGAAATCTGCTGTCCCTGCTTCCCAGAAATGCTGGGGCAAGACACAGAAACTCCCTGTATGAATGAGAAGTTTGTTCCAAGCAGCTTCTTGCATTACTCAGGGGCTGAATTTTGAACATCATACATAAAGCATTGGGGAAAGTCTCAAAGGAAAGATACATTCCAATTTGCTCTTCAGCTCTGGCACAGGTGTTGGACTCCCCCAGGTTCAGTAACATGAATCTCACAGAAAGGGAAAAAAATGTAATTTTTCTGTATGCCAGTAGGATTTTAATGAAGTTCCTTAAACACAGAAGTTCCTGCAAGAGTTTCATGGTTTGTTCAACACTTGCCAGGCCAGTCTGGAGTCTGTGTCTGCCCCAAGGAAAGAAGCAGCAGAGAAGGGCAAGTTCCTGTAGGGCATGAAATGGCTGGTTTGCTGCAGATTGCTGGGCATCAGCAGGGTGTGTTGGATGTGCCTCCCCATGCACTCAGATAGGAATGTCAGCAAAGGGGAGAGCAGCAGAGCTGGACCCTCCCTCTGGAGAGCTCCAGAGCCCTGGAGAGCTCAGCCCTGCTCCTGAGCCTCAGTCCTGTCCTCGTGCTCCAGAGCCTTGGGAATATGTAAGCTCTGCCCAGCTTTGCTCCATGCAGGCACCTCCTGGGGTTTGTGCCTGGTGTGCGGAGCTTGAAAGCCCAGCCTGAGGCAGCATAAAACATGATTTCTCCCTCAGCATTATGTGGCAAGTGACTCCAGCCCGTCTTTATTTTCCCTGAAGCATTATGAAAGCCTAAACACTCCAAGAAAATGGCATCCATTCACAGCATGCCAAGGCCACCAGTGCACTAATAAAAATTCTAATTGCAAGAGGATAACTATCAATCTCTCTGACTCACACTACGGAAGATGCTGAAATGGCACCTTGTTTTCATCCCCCAAGCACTCTGTCGCAGCCATTGTCTCTTTATGATAACAGCCATAAAGCACATGCAGTTCTTGATAGGCTTTCTAATTTCACTGAACAGGTCCCTTGTATTTTCCCATCAAAAATACAGAAAAAACAAAGGGGGGAAGGATGGAAAATGGCAAACAGAAGAAAAGAGAGAGAGAAAATTGGGTAAAGGAGGGTTAGGAAGAAAAATAATTTGGCTTCTAACAACCTAAGATCTGAGTCTTCTAAAACATGAGAACCAAATATTTACCCATTTCAACTCTCCAAACCCCCCACCCCACATGGCACCAGGTGAGCACAGCCACCATGCCCAGCCCCTGTCCTGGGGACTGACCACCTGCTCTCCCACCCAGCACACCCAGCCTGTTGGTGCAAGCTCTGCTCAGGAGAACCAGCCCCTCTGCTGTGTGGAGGACTTCCAGGATGGGGGATATATCCCAAAACCCAGCAAAGCCAGCTCAGGGAAGTAATTTATGGACATATCCATTATCAGATTAATCCTCTGACTGACTTCCAGACAGCAGAACTGTGTCCTGGCACAGTCCCAGAGTTCCTGAGCCCATCCTCACTCTCAGCAGCTCTACCTCGGGCTTGGCCAGGCCCAGACAGTGCAGCCTCAGGGAACAAACGTGAGCAAAATCTAATTTTCTGCTGGATCAGCCTTAATGTAAATCAATAGCTGAGTTTCTGATTGCTTTGTAGGGTCTGTTGGCACTGACCAAGACATGGTTCTGTACCAGTCCTGGTGTCGAGCCTGGCAGAGGTGACAGAACCTGCTGGGTTAGGGAGATGAAATGGGTGCAGGTCCTCACTGGTACTAAACTTCCCACGGGCAGTTACTAACAGTCCTGCTGCATCCCGAGCACAGACAGGATTAGTGAGCTCACAGTACCACAGAGGGGCTGGCTGCAACTGAAGGATGTGCAATAACAGACACTGCTGTTCTGAGAAGCCCTGGGAGGGGCAGGTCCGTGGATCCCCACCTCTGCCTGACTGCCCACAGAACCTCACCCTGAGTGGCTCCTGCTTAGTTTCCAGCAGTGCCTGGAGCAGTGGTGTCTGACTGGGGAAGGGAGAAAATGGAAATATTCAGACTACCCTGGCTGATGCTTCTTTGGTGGTTAATATGTAAAACCTGGGGCTGGACTCTGCCACGTGGCTGCAATATTTATTAATATTATTGCATTATACAAGTAGTTACAAAAGGCCACGCTTGAGCCAAGCTGAAAGCCATTTATATCCACATGCACTGGTATATAAACATGTTCTGGGTTTGGAGCAATGGAAACTCAACCACCCAGGGCATAAGGGAGCTCCAGGTGCTCTGTCCATGCTCCCAGCTTGCACAATGGCAGAACCAGGATGTATCATTCACTCCAGCTGTAATTCAGTTGCTGTGGCAATGCCAGGGCCAGAGCCCAGATAGGCTGGCTCTCAACATCCTGCCTTCAGACAAGACCATTCTGGTTCAAGTTGTCCATGCAAGATGTCTGCTCTTCCCAAGACAAGGGGTGGTAGAGCAGAGGGTCGGGACCCACAGTCCACGTGTGTGTCCAGGGAAGAGCTTCATGCTCTCAGACTGAATGAAGAGGCCACAGCCCAGAAACCCCTGATGTCTGTCCATCTTAGCCTCTGCCTTGAGACAGACCTCATGCTGGACCCACTCCCACCTGACTGTCCATGAACAGCAACAAGGCCCTGAGCTGACGTGTCTGCCCCTCTGCTACTGCCCATGTTTTACTGATAAATCTTGCTCACTCCCTTTGACAGGTGACTCAAGAAGTTTGACTTACAAAGAAGTGTCTCACCCTTCTCCATTTCTACTTGGTTTCTGTCCATGTCTGCTCTCTGCAAGCCCCTTGGAGCCAGGGCTGGCCTGTGCCTGCCAGCTGGGCTGTGCTGTGCTTGTGCCCACCAGATCCACCAACCAGGCTCAGCAAGCACTGCTGGCAGGCAGCACCCTGCAAACCTGCAAGGCCAGTCATGTCCATGTTTTCCTTACCCACATTTGCCAAGAACCATTTCAAAAAACTTCTGTGAAGCAAAAACAAACCCTGGTGGACAAAGCAGGTCTGAACACAAAATCACATGGAGCAAAAAACCTTCCCTGTCGTCCCCTCAGCCACAGCTCTCTGCAGAGGCAGAATCCACCTGCTGGCAGTACACATGTGCATGGCAGGAATAAGATCAACAAACTTCTTCTATGGCAGAATGGACAGAGGCTTCTTTTAGAGGGAAAGACAGATGTTTATTTTGGGAGGCCTCAGTCTGCCTCAGAGTGTCAGTCTGGGGTTGGCCAGACCAGCTGAGCTCAGCAATAAACTCCAATCTGACTGGATTTAGGGAGCCAGCAAAGCACACGTGGTGCAGGACTGGGACCTGCAATGCTGTTTCAGGGCTGTGTTCTTTTCATATTCATGCCATTGGTGGATCTGCAGTGTGCAAACAGGCAAGCCACAGAGGGGAGGTTAAAAATACTTCTGAACACAAAGCCCTAAACAGTGGAGACTGAGTTTCAGCTTATTGAGATGAGCAAACTGAATATGTCATTCTGATACCACCACTTTCAAAAGGTGAGTTTTCCTCTGGAAGTTGCCTCCCTATTAATACCACATGTCCAGGTGTTCCCTTTCACTCTTTTCATTTTGCATCACCAAGTGGCATCTGTGGCAGAGATAAACTGACCACTGATGACACTCTGTCTTCCACAGGTTAAATGACTTTATCAATGTCCTATTAATAAAGAATCCGTTACTCTTGATTGCCTCCTTCCTTCCAGGTACCCTGGAATCTGGCTTGCCACCTTGGCTGAGAGCAGAGACCTCATATTTTCAATTCTCAGCTGCCTGGTCAAGCCCTGAGGCCTCTCAGCCTCCCACCAAACCAGGAGTAAAATGATTTTACAGAAAAGCTCAACAATGTGCTTTTATGGTGTTGCCCCAGGGGGTTGCATTGATGGCTGCAGAAGAAAGTCATGGCTAAATCCCAAATGCTCATGGTTTTTATGCCCCTGCTTTTGTTTCCTGTTTGTGTAGTTTGTAAGGTAGCTTTGGCAATCATCAGTTTTGTCTATGGACCAGCTGGAATGGCTGACCAGAGACTGAGGGTGCTGTGGAGGAATACAACTTGTTCTCTCTGTCCCCAAAAGTCAAAACTCTCACAACTTTTCTAAACCCTTCTGCTGCTGGAGGTCTGGCAGCTAAAGAACCATCCCTGTCCTCAAAAACCAACCTATGAAATGAATAATTTTGATAGCTGCCAGGATAACATAGTCCTATTTTGTAAGAATTTATGTTCTGAAGCGATAAAAGTTGAGCTACAAACAAAGTAGGAAACCAGAAAGATCCATGAGCACAAATTTACATGGTTGGTATGACAACAGGGATGTTTTGTTTAGATAAGACTGAAAGGCCTTGAGGGGAGAATGAAGGAATATGTACACTCAAAAACCCCTCCCCAAAAAACAACCAAATCTGGAATGGCTTCCCCAAGATAGACAAGAATTTATTAATAATTTCCTTCAGAGAGAGATAAGGTTGGCACACAGAAGAATCAACATGAGAATTTTCAGTTCTCAGTGAGCTGGAACCTGGTGGGGAACAGAGTTCCCAGTCACATCAGAGCTGCAGCTGGGAGGGACGCCCAGTTATTAGTTGTTAAGCAGATGAACATTTCCTCTGCCTTCACTAACAAGGCTCTGTGTCTTTGAGAGATGAAGATCTACAGCCCCTCGGAACCATTTACACTCAGGCTTGAAACTTTCCCCAAGGTCCAGCTTTGAGTTTGTCTGTGCCAGGAACCTCCAGGACCCCCCACATTGGTGGGTGAAGCCCTGGAGCTCTCCTGCCCCCCAAGAGAGGCCCAGACTGGGGAAACACTGAAGTCAGAGTCCCCCCTGGGAGTGTAAGGCAAAAACAGGCCCCTGGTTTGGTCACTTGTGGTGATTCTTGTTTCAGAGCTCCTACAGGAACAAAGCACCAGGACTGCCCAGAGGAGCTGCTGCTTCCCAACATGGCACTTGCATCATGGAGAAAACCCCATTCCAGCCCCAGGGGATGTGTGACCAGGGCTGTGGGGACAGGGCGGGTGGAGAAAGCCATGAGAGCCAGTCAGCCTGGCATGGCAGGGGCTCTGCTCTTCCCAGCTACAACAGCACATGGAACCCAATACTCCCTTTCCTTCCCAACTGCTTTCCAGCTGGTTCCCTTCCCTAACAGCCAGGATGGTCACAGGGGCACTGGGCACTCAGCCCTCAATGTGTTACATGAGCTGCTCTGAGCAGTGGTGGGGCTGCTCTGCACATTTCCCACTCTGGTATTCCCCAATTTTATGAACAACAAAGAGCTTTCAATTCTCCAAACTCAACAGGTATGATGTCGTATTTATCTTTAATTTAACAAAGTTGATCAGAAAAATCTGTTCTGTGGAAACTCGTGATAGTCTGGGAGCTGTCATTTCTGTGTTTCCTTGGAGCAACAGAGGAGAGAACAGGAGATAACAGGCTTTGATAATGTTGAATTGTGATGGTTTTTGCTAAAACTACAAAGTCATAATCCACTATAAAAAACAAAACAGCAGATGTACCTTATACTCTTATACCTTTCCTTTTTAAAGCTTTTATTTTCATCTGCCTCAGAAGCCAAAATGACACAAATTGAAATTATCAAATCAAAGGGAAACATTTTTACTTCAGCAAAATGAAACACCTTTGATGTTATTGAAACTAAACAAGAAAGTCAAAATGATTTGACACGTCCAATCAAAACTTAGTACTGACACGTTTCTGGGAAACATTCCTAATTTGAGGATGATTCAGGAGACCCTGCACCCTCCCAGCCAGAGCCTCCCTGTCCCTCCTGCCCTGGCTCCCACTATCTGCTCCCTGCCCAGGTGCTGCCTCTGCACCAGCTCATTGCAAAGCCACAATGCCCGTGCCAAAGGCTCAGGGTTTCCAGCCAGGCCTGATTCTGGAGGCTGGGCAGGGCTGTCTGTCCTCCCTCCAAAGGTGCTTTAGCCCCTGCACCTTCTCTCAAGTCGCTGCCAGTGGCCAGAGCTGTGCAGGGAACCCACAGCCCCCAACATCTCTGGGGGCACCACAGGGGCCTGGGGGGCTGGAGCATGGACAGCTGAGCAGCCCCGTGGGGCAGCAGGAGGTCCCTGTGCACCCCAACACTGCTGTGGCACCCAGGACTGGGGGGCTCCTGCTCCCCCATTCCATGGAGACCCACGGAGTTCCACCCATGCCCTGCTCCACCTTCCCACTACAAGAGTCTCTTTAGATACTCGTGGGGGCAAAGTGCTTAGAAATCAGTTCCACTGCTACAAGCATTACCTTAAAACCTGCAGGCATTAATAAAAAGTTTATGGAGAAATTTATGCAGTGACTTACATGATTCAGCTGAGAATTATACTTCATCTATATCATCTTCTGCTTTAGTTTAAGAAAGAACATTATCCCCATTAAAATCCTATAGGAGTTTTTATGAGAGACTTAAGAAAGGAAACAAGAACTGCATATCCCATCTGATTCACTCAGTATCCAAGACGTATCTTAATGAAGTTAGAAAGCAAGATAATGTAGGCCAAAAGTACTAAAAGCTTTTCAGTTCAGGCTTCCCCAGTACAGGTGGAAGAAAAAGAGGAATTAGTTGTCAAAGTCAATTAGTATGTGATTTTGTTCCAAAATGCTCAATATTTCTAGGTCTGCCCTTTAATATTCTAGGCAGGAGAAATCTTAAATCCTGATTTTTGTATTTGACTTCAGGGAACTCACGTTTACCACCTATTTACAGAGCAATGTCTGAGGCAGCCAATTATTTATCACAACAGAGACATCAGCTGTGACTCAGTTAAGCTGTTCCTCCACCTTTGCAGCCCAGGACAGCCTCTCTCTTGCTCCAGGGCTTTCTCTACCTGGCTGCTAAAGAAGCCTGGCCAAAAGTGCCGTGCTGTGTCCCTTCCAGCCCATTCACCCACAGAGGGGAGAGGGAAACTCATTTCACATGGTGCTCTCACGGCCTGTCTGGAGCCACCTCAGGTCCCGCTGAGGCTGTTGGGGCACAGCAGCAGTGCCAGCCCATGCCAACCTCTGATCCCACTGGGGAACAGCCAGGGCTGGGCTCCCCTTCCCACCCTGAGATGGAGGCCAGTGCTCCTCCTGTGGGTGACAGGAGCTCTGCATCTCCCTCCTCTCCTGGACAGGACACAGCATTAAAAGCGTCTCTCGTTCCATACAGAGCAGCAGCAGCCCCACAAATGTCACCACTCAGAGCGCAGCCTGTGCTGGGCTGGGCTGGCTGGCGGCTCCCGCCTCTCTCAGAGCCTCCTTCTCCCCTGCCCTCTGGCCACACCACACTCCCCTCAGCTGAACAGCTCAGCAAAACTCATCACAGTTGTGACTTGACTTCTCAGCAAGTGTTTGGGAGACTGCTGGGGTTTGTTGTCCCCGGGGCCTCCACAGTACATCGACTTCTCACATCACGCTCAGTCTCCTGCCAAGGAAGTTGAGTGAATGGTGTTTCTTTGGATTTCTCTGTTCCCTGAGTGCATGACTTGCATTTTGATGTATCCACAGGCCAGGTCCAAAGTAACTCATCATACACACAGTATTCAAGTCTTGATATACTCATATCCATAGAACATGTCAGTGCTGTCCTGTCTGAGAGCCTGATGGGACTGCCATGAACAGGACCAACCCCTCTGACTGATGCAGCACTTGGGGGTCCTCTGTCTTCTCCCTCAAATGTATTAATCAGAATTAAAACCATAACCTGCTGTAGTGCTCGTAGTTATAACAACTAATGACTTATTTAACAGTTCTCATTTCTAATCCCCAAACACTGCAGAAAGAAAGGGGACTAGCAAAGTCTCTTTGACAAAAAGAGAATTTTATCCTCCTGTAGCACAGAAGTTACACAGGAGTCAGGACACAGGGAAAAAGCCAACTTTCACAGCTTGAACCCCAGGGCCTTTGGTGCTCTCCCACATTGCTTGTGCATGGATCAAGTAACTTGGCAATAAATGGATCCCTTCTAATGAAATCAAAAGTGTGCTGAAGTTTGAAAAAGCTCAAGGGGGAGAGAGTGGCCAACGATGACAACCATTAGTTTTCAAATCTCTTTGTCCCACAGAACTGGCTGATCTGAGCTGGATCACCATAGTTGTTGTCAAAGCTTTTCAGAGCCATATTTGAAAAACAAGAACACTGAAAACCTTTCAGGAAAAATTATATTCCTAATTTGAAGAGACAGTTTAGGATAAATGTACCAAAAAATGTGGTGGTCTATGGGGCAGCTTTCTAAAAGGAGCTGTGAATGCTGGAACCAAACAAGGGCTCAGCTCAAAACCATTCCCAGTAGCTGAAAGTAAATTCACTGCACAGCCTGGGATAAGGTCTGAAGGGATTCCCTTGCCATTTCCATGAGACCAAGAGGGACTGACTGCACTGCAGTCAAGAGAAAGAGGGTAGAGAAAATGGGTGAAAGAGTGAGGTCAGAACCAGCCCTTAAACTGTGAGATCACAAGCCATGCTGGCTTCATTATCTCATTTAATGGCACATGAACTATGGAGGTGTGGGAGTAGAAAATGAATACCTGAAAAAGCCAAGATTCAAATGAAAACATTTTATCAGGTAAAGACTCTTTTCCTTTCTTTGAGAAAGCTAAAAAAAGAAGAGGGAAATATCCAGAACAATTAGCCCAAATAACACCATTAATGCTGAGCAGAAAAAGACACTTATTCTTCCTGGATCCCTGGAGTGGGATGAGCACGTTTTATCCTGGGCAGTGCAGTGATTTTCCTTGTTTACTTGTTGCACATTGTATGCTCCTCTCCTAACAAGCAACAGCCATTGCCAGTCCCTCAGCAGAGCCCAGCAAAAGTGTTCAGATTATATTCATCACTTTCAGAGCCAAAATGCTGCAAATAGTCCACCACTCCAACTTATTATTATCTTGACTGCCAAAGGCAGCTGCTCCTGCTGCCTCCCATCCCTTTCAAAGGAGACACTGGTTCTCCCAACTTTCAGTCTCCTCACACACTGGTGGGAGCAGACAGTTCTCCTGAAGCCAGTGGAGCTGTGGGGATGTGAGCCTGGGGCATGTGAGGAGGCATTTATTGCTGTTCTCTTTTCTTTGTTGCCATAACTCCCCCAGCCCCTCAACCAGGTACGTGCTCCAGTTGTGCTGGGAGCTGTACAGTGTGTAATCCTCACAGCACTGGGACTCAAAACAAGCCTCTTTTGTTTTCTCTCTGGTTTATCATGCTATGTGGGAGCTCCTGGGGACCCAGGGGCATGGACACATTGCATGATGCTCCCCAGATCTGGAGGGATGAGCTGATCCTGGAGAACATGGTGAAGGGCCAGGCTGTCCGAGATAGAATGGCTTTTATTACTCACTGAGCTGCTAACATGATCAATTCACCCTCAAGACAGAAGGTGAGATGATGATCTTTACCTCTTTAGAAGAGGATCTGAGCTTTATCCAAAGATCTTTGGTGCCATACATGTTGTACAGTAGCCAAATATCTCGTGTGCCTTGCAAAAGAGATGTGGAAATAATAACCTGGGGAGAGCAGACGATACACAACTTCTACAATGCAAACTCCTTTCCACAAAGCTTTAGTCATCTGCTAAGCTTCACCTACTCCTCACACATGACAACTGTTCACAAAACAACAGGGCCCTGGATAACAGGATTAGAAACCTGACTACCTCAGCTCACCTGGGCTCTGACTAGAAGAGGTACTATTAGATCCTAAACCAGATGTGACACTGTATTGTTTCTAGAAATGAATGGAAGTGAACATATAGATGGTATAGAAACAGAGTTTTTCATTCTGCACACAGAACCACAGCTGGAATGCAGAGCTGCTGCCACAACCCAAGGGGTCTGTGGCAATGGCTGGTAATTGTCCTCATTCCTTCCTGCCCCTGTTAAAAAGTACTTTGGCTTATTTGTTGGCTTTCCAACCATGCCAGAGCTTTTCAGCTGGGAATACAAGTTCAGCCATTCAGTAGAGTCTTAGCAGGGGTTTTAAATGAGATTTCCTGAATATCTTCCTGTTTCCCTCAATTTTTCCTGTGATCTGGCTAAACATTTCAGCTGATGCATCTGCAGTGCTTGAGACAGACCTGGAGCCTTCAGGTTCAGACCTCCTGTGAAGGCCATCCCAGCACAGCATCAGCAGCAGAATAACTTCACACCCTGGAGACTCCTGCCATTGCTGCCTATTCATTGCAACCCTCAAATGGTGTCCCCTCCACCACCTGGTCCTGTCCCAGCCCCTCCTGCGGTTTGGAAATGGCCTTGGAGCCAGGGATGGCCCTCCCTGCCAGGGATCCAGCCCCAGAGCTGTCCTGCAGATGAGCCCCAGCAGCAGGGAGGGAACCACCCTGGCACTGTGCCCCCACCCCAGGGGCACAGGTGGGGAGTCTGCTCTGCAGCATCCTCAGTGCTTTTATTATCCACATTAACTAGAGTGAAGATAAACCTAAGCCAGGCTGTGGTCCCCATGGAAACGGGTCCAAAGAGCTCCGGTTGATTATTAATCAAGGTATATGAACGCCCTTTCTCCTCCAAGGATCCTGAGGGAATGCCTCCCATGAGGAGCCCCAGGAGCAGATGAACACATACCCAGGAGGCTGTAGTCTGGGGCTGGCAGGGGATTTTACTTGCTTTTCCCACAAGGGATGGAAAGAAAAAAACCCATTTGAATCTTGAGCAAGTTTCCACCCTCTTTACTCCACAATTTGCCACAATGAGAGCGTTTAGAGACATGAAGTCACACTTTGTCTCCTTGGTCTTGTTGCTTGAAGGCCAGTGGTGGCATTTCCAGGGCTGGCATTTGGGATGACAAAGTGTTTGCAAGCAGGGTTGAATCATTTCCCTAAGGACACCCTCACACTTGTATTCAAGAGGAGAAAATGTTCTTCCTTTGGCCTTGACAGCCTTTTAGCTTCTCTGAAGTCGCCCATCAGACGTGCAGTCACACACAGAGCTGTGCCCTCAGCTGTAGCTGCTCCTGATGCTCCC
Organism: Sakesphorus luctuosus; assembly: GCA_013396695.1. Classification (NCBI taxonomy): domain Eukaryota; kingdom Metazoa; phylum Chordata; class Aves; order Passeriformes; family Thamnophilidae; genus Sakesphorus; species Sakesphorus luctuosus. Next base: position 483,350 of record VWZD01010231.1, read on the forward strand.
AGCTCAGAACAAACACAAATGCCAGGGCCAAACTGCCTCCTGTCAGCAGTTCTGGGGCACGTGTGGGAGATTCTGAGTAGCACAGGCAGGAAGGGGCTTTAGAAAACTCAGACCCCTCTTTCTTTGGAGCAGTTGACAGCCCCCAGTGCACTGCCCCGGCAGGAACCCTGTGCCCCCCACTCCACCCCTGCCTGTTCCTAGACTAACTTTGCACTGCAGAGTGAAAAAGGAGTGGATTTCCAAGGGTTACTTGCTCCCTCACTCCAGTTCAGCAGTGCCTGCTCAGAAGACACACACAGATCCTGTATCTGTTCTCCAGCCAAACTCAAACAAATTTATTTCCCTCTGACAAGTGAGTTTTCTTTGCACAGTTTTCAGCAAAGTCTGAGTTAGAGGCGTTTTTACAAAGAAGAGAAAGGGCCCCTCATGTTCTGGAAGTTCTGTGAGCACAGGATCAGGGTCAGAACAGGTCTATCTGAGTTTTCTATTTCTAGTCAAAAGCTTTACAAAATAACTCTGTGCCAGCAACTCCCACAACCTTCTTTGCATGGAAAGGGTAGTGACCTCCCAGCCAGCTGAAAAATGAAAACATCTAGGGTCCTTCTGACCTCCTTCCTTCCTTTCAGGAGAAAGGCTGGGAGAGGGGATGGAGCCCACACGACTGGGGGTGTTCAGGATGCCCAGTCACCATCCTCCTTCCAAACAGCTCCTGACTTCAGGCTCCAGCTTTTCACAGCAGCTTCAGCAGAGAGAAAATACAGGATTTAATGCTCAGAGGCAGCAGCTGAAATAACTGGAGGTCAGACAGCCAGACACTGCCGGGTATGTTGGAGTCTGTCAGAGGATTAGGAAGTTTGCCACAGAAAGCAAAGGTTGTGCTTGAGCTCCTGTCTTTGCCCAGCACTGAGGTGTCCTGGTGCCTCCTCACCACCCTGTGCTCTGCTCTGCAGGAAACCACAGTCAAATCCATGTGCCAACAAACAACAGAGTATTTAGACACTCATTTCCTGGCTGGACTAATAGATATGGGCTGTCAGGCATTTGCAAAGGAATTAGGGACTTTAGAGCTTTTCAGAACTGTATTTAAAATGTGGTTTATCCTCATGGAACCAGGAGGCCTGTGGCCTCATCATGAGAACAGATCACATGGGGCTGGCTGTTCTCCACATCACGGCCTTATCCCCTGGACAGGAACAGTTTTGTAAACTCATGGGAAACACACCCGGGATGCAGCTTTGGGCAAAAATCTCTGGCCTTAAGGAAAATACAGCAGTGAATAATGATCTCAGCATGAAAGTAATGACCTGAGAATATTTTTGACTTTTCTTGACATAATGATGAATTTGTAGAAGAACTAATAAAGACAGTGGATAAATGGTTAATGTTCCCCTGCAGATGGTCACAGTTTATTACTATTATTACTATATTATTATTATAATGATTCAGAGACTGGCAGAGAGAGCTGATTAGCAGAGCAAAATCTCTTGGAGCTGAAAGTCACTTTTAGTTCCTTTAGAACTGTCCCTTCTTTAGAGTTCTCTAACAGTAAAGAACACTAGAGCTGCCCAAGAGCCTCCCCAAAAGTTTACCCAATTTTTACCATTTGTCTGTGTTTTCTTGAGGAAAACCCCCAGGAATTTCTGTAAACAGCTTCCCTTCTGAGCAGGCCCAGGCCCACAGGCTCTTGCCAGGGCACAGTCAAATAGTGTGGTGGTGCTTTTCAATCCTGTACAACTGGAAGGAAAAGCATTTTCCAACCTATCATGATTTTAAATGAGAAGCAGAACTGGAATGTTTCACATCAGCAAAGTTTGCTGAACTTGCTTCCAGCTCAGCAGCCCTCCTGAGCACAGCTCAGTCGTCCTTCCCAAAATACAGCGTGTACTGAGCACACTTTGCTGTGTCTGAGCTGCTTTACTGCTCTACTTTTTCCTTTGAAAACATGCATATTCTAAGGTTGTTTTGCTTCAAATAGCTTGGTCCAGGCTGGGAGGAATGAAAGGCAGACAGGGAGGAACAGGCCAGTCCTCTGCTCAGTTTTTGCCAGGCACCATCTCTGGATGGGGTCCAGCCTTCCTTGGAGCAAGCAGGAATTTTTCAGGTTAGGTCAAACCGGTGCCAGTGTCTGAGTTTCACACCTGAGGGAACTGATGCATGGGGCAATTTTTGTTTTTAACCAAGCCTTGCTCTTGAGATCAATGCCCAGGCTGACAGCTCCTCCCTCCCTGGCTTGTCCTCTCCCTCCACCAGCTTTGTTCACTCAGCTTTGAGCAAAGCAAGAGACTGATTCAACCAAGAGAGATGCACTGGGAAGCCACTGCATGTTCATACAACACCACTCAGGGCAGACAGACAGGAGTGATTTCCATTGCTGCCAACAGCCAGAACGGCACAGGGAATGGAGAGCTGCCAAGAGCAGGGGGGCCTGAGGGAGCTACAAGTACCCACTGCCCTCACGGCTGCCAGAGTTGGATGGGATGGACCTGAGCACCACACACAACCCAACAGGCAGGAACCTCCAAGGAAAGGCTCTTTGGCACTGCAGCCTGAATCTCTGCTGCTCCATTACACTCCCAGCAAGCCCAAATGGTGTCTGATCCTGTCTCTGCTGGAGCTGCTTCCCTGTGTCCCCAGCCAGCTGCCCAGAGCGAGCAGATGGACTGTGGGTTTGCACTGCACAACCTCCCAGTGACAGTGGATGTGTTGGCTGGAATGCCCCCAGGACACTGTTTTGTTGCATTAAGTAAGAAATAACATTCAAACCAAAATAAAACAAAGCTGTTTTTTATTACTCCAGAGATTTTAATTTGGTGGGACTGCCCACTACTACTGACCATAAAGTGTTACATTAAAATCAAATGATATTACAAGAGTATGTTACAGAGTAAGAGCATGATATTAAAAGCCAGCTGTAATTTTAGCAATCTTGTCCATAACAGCAGTGCTCCTCAGACTCTGGATGAGCCTGATGCACGTTTTACAGACACATTTTTATTGACTGTAATTTATAGCCTGAAGCACTATTGCCCCTATATGAAAAGAACTATTTTGTTTTCCAGTGAGCAAACAGCTCTCCAGAAGGCACCCAGGTCCTCCAGAGAGAGGCAAAGGCAATAAAATGTTTAAGGCAGAATAAAGAATTTACTGCTGGACCAACACAGACTATAAATAACCTCTTTTGCCAGCGACCTTTCCTGACCAACGTAAACGAGAGATTGCAGCCTGACCATGAGCTACAACCCTCTGGCACTCTGCTGCTTGAAGGCTGCTGTCTGAGGGGACAGCAAACTCCCCTGCCCTGTAAGAAGGGACGTGTTCTCTACAGAACAGCAGCTCAGCAGTGCTGCAGCTGCCATGCAAGCAGCAGACCTGTGGGCAGTGCCTTCACTGCCCTCACCCAGCTGAGAGAGCTCCTGGCACACCAGCACTGCTGCTCCCTCCTCCTCCTCCACATCCTTGGAGAGCTCAGTCTCTCCAGTTTCCCACAAGAGCTTTGTGGGGCAGGGTGGAAGCCAATCTGTCACTCGTGGAATGACCATGGGATGACAGGAGAACAGCCCTAAGGGGATCCTCCCCATGGTTCCAAGTGACCACCTTGATCAGCAGCACCAAAAGAAAACAGAATTGCCAGAGCCAAACCCAACACTTTTTTCCTCCCCAGTGAAAACAGATTTGTCACACATCAGTCATCCAGCCCCAATCAGCCATCTGAGCTTCCACTAATAAAGAGGTGAAAAACTTCCATTTCCAACATGCCTGTTTCCCCAAAATGTCCCTAATTTATGCACATTTAATTACAGCAGTTGCAGAACAAAACAGCCTTTGCCTGTGTGCTCTCAGTAATTGCACATGAGCGTTACCACAGTCTATGCATTAAAGAACATCTTAATATCTAGTGGTAAAAATAGTATCAGCTCTGCAGACAGTATAAATGAATGGCTATAAAGCTCTCAACAGTTTACTTCCAGTAAGGTTTGCTCAGTAATTTTTAACCAATCAACATCTTTTCAGTTGACAAATGTGAGCCAATATGGCTCATGCTGCCTTGTGAGGCTGAAAATAGAATTTGCAAATATGTTTCTGAGTGCGGAGGTGGCTCATGCAAGGGAAGCAAAAGATGAGGAGAGGAAAGATGGACACGTTTTGGTTCCTGGGGCTGGATTTGAGTCTCTCTCATGTGCCTGTGCTCATTAATCAGTCCAGAAAGGAAACACTGATCCTATTCACAGAGTGCACGACTTGTGCTCAGAGCAGAGAGTGTCATGGGAGTGACAATGAGTCACATTCCTGCAGGAGGACAGTGCAGAAACACCACCCCCTGTGTCCTGCCACAGCCCACCAGCAGGTAAAAGAGCAGGCACTGGGACTCAGCTTCCTATTTCTAAGGCTTCTGCTGCTAAAATTAAGATCCAAGGTAGACCCAACATTCACCTGTACCCAAACAGAAATTGGAAGTTTAATTGGGTTTTAGTTGGAAAAGAGTTTTATGATGCAAATCTCTACTGCTGCTTACTAGTTTGGTCATCCTCCGACTTTTTGGTTCTTCTAAAGAAAAAGAAACACTTCATTGACTTGCTCATTCATTTCAGGAAGAACAATATATGAGAGCTCTGAAAAATGTTCAAGAGCAACTTACATAAAGAGCTGTAACAGCTGGAGTGGAACCATTACTTGTCCAAAACTAGAATTTGCTACAGCTATATGGTTTTTATGTCTGGCAAAACATAGTAAAATTATCGCATAATAAATTACTTACAACTGACCTATTTTTATTTAGAGCAAGCAGAGAAAAAATATCTGCAAATGAGCTGGAGGAGGAGGGGCTTGGAGGATGTCTGGTGGAGCTCCAGGGAGCCAAGCCCTTTGAAGAAGAGATAAAAGGAAAAGTCAGGCCGTGTTTCAGGGATGAGGACAGCCTTCACTCTCAAAAGAATGGGGATGGGGACCCAAGGATCTAATTGGACAAGCATGTGCATGAAAAGCACCTCACTGAGCAAAGGTTGCATGGTTGTGCTCCTCCCACAGCATTGAGTGGTAAAATCTCAGGGCCTCCAGGTCTCTGGACCATGGAGGGAAAGGGCAATTTCATGGGGCTGCAGGACCACACAGAGAAATCTCCCAAAAGGGCCTGGCCCCTTGGTAGGAACACGACAAAGGAGTCAGGAAGGTGTTGCTGAAGCCAACACAGCCCAGTGCCTGTGCCCTGTGCCCTGTGCCAGTGTCCAGACTGCCCAAGGAAGGCTCACACAGTGTCCTGGAGGGCACCCGGGGCTGCCCCCTGACCTCAGGCTGCTCTCCTGGGGCAGGGGGCAGGTCCCTCTCCAGTGCCTCAGCTTCCCTGGGCCAAGGTTGAGCAGTGCCAGTGCCCTCCAGCTTTTTTTTTCCACAATGACTTCTTTTTAGGAGACCCTCTTCCCACTAAAGTCCTGTAGTGCTGAATATTTTTCTGAGGGGTGATGGAAATGCATCAAGAGGGCAGGAGGGAGAGTAGGGAAATGCATTTCCATTTCCACACTGCCCTGTGCTCCCTGGCACCAGGGGTGCTGTGGGGAGTCATGCCATGTCAGAGCAAGGGAGAAACTCACTCAACAAGAAGCAGAACACGACACAATTCGCTGCATCTGACACAAGATGACACAGGTTGTCACAAGAGTGCTGTGTCAAACAGCCAGGGAAGGGAAATAACAAGAGACACTTCACAGCTGTCTGGACAGAGGTTTGGAGGCACAGCTGTTTGAGCACTGCAGGGGCAGAAACTCTTCCCCTGGTCTTCTATTGATGGCAAAACCACATCAGAATTAGATATGTTCTTCTCTGAAGCGTCTTTCTGCTCCTGTGTATTTATAGCCTCCTTCAATCCAGATAACGTGGCTGACAAAGCAGGATTGATTTGATTAGCATGTAAATAAAGCCTCATTGCTGCTCCTAGCTTGTCTGTCACCGTTCTGTTTTGATGGGATTTCTGTCTGCCTTTTCTATTTACATCTGCTTCTTAGTATCTTAGAACCATTTAGGGTGGAAAAGACCTCTAAGATCATTGAGTTGAATTATTAACCCAGCTCTGCCAAGGCCCCCACTAACTCATGTCCCCAGGTGCCACATCTACATGGCTTTCAACCCCTTCAGGGATGGCGACCCCCGTCCCTGGGTAGCCTTGCTGAGCTCCTGAGGCCTCAGTTTGGAAAGGGCTCCTGTCTCTGGGAACTGCTGGATGGAGACTCCTCATGCAGCAGCACCACAAGGCACATGTGGACCCTCCTAAGCAGAGATCCAGGACTGATTTCCCTCTGGGCCATGAGCAGCACCAAGAGCAGGGTGGTGCTCAGCACCTCTCCATGTTGGTCATCACTGGTCAGGAGAGGAATGAGCAGGGACCAGGCAGGCCAAAATAGCTGCTTGAAAAGTAAGCACTCCAGGACATGGCCAAGTTTGGAAACCTCCTAGAAGGATCTAAACCCTTGGCTTGACTCACCCAGGTACCTGTGGACACCTGGGCACCACAGGGGCAGGAGACACAGACAGACTTGTCTAACCACGCTGGTCTGGGACAGCAAGGTGTGACTGAGGCAATGCCTTGGCTTTCAGACCACAAGACCACAAAAGACCGGCTTATTTCTTGCCTGGCAGTCGAGAAGCTGATTGGATCCTGTCTCTGTGCTGCAGCTGATGTGGAAAGTGCCTGAAATCCAGCTGTGCCCCAGCTCAGCCACTGCTGGCTCCCAGCTCCCCCTGCTCAGGACCAGCCCACGCTGGTGACCAGCAGTGCCTTCTGGCCACACTTCCCTTGCACTGCCAGGCAGGACCTCTCTGGTCCTCTGTGGGGCTGCTCAGCCTCAGTCCTGAGCAGAAGTCTCCAGCAAAGAGACAGAGGTCCCATCCTGAGAACGTGGCACTTGCTCCTGACCCAGCTGCAGGAGCAGAATTCCATCAAAGCCATCCTACACCTCCCTCCTCATGAGGGAACAGAGAATACTGGTATATTCATATCTCACTTTTCCAGTGGAACAGTCTGAGTAGCTTATGGGGGGAAGAAAGAATCCAAGCCTGCTCCACTGAATGCTGGGAATAGAGCAAAAGGAGCCAGAGATGGAGAGGTTCCAGATTGATTGGTTCAAGTAATGGTTAAATACACGTTCCCAGAATTAAACAAACAAATCCCTTCTCCAAAGAAATTTCACCACTCCCCTGTCAGCTTCAGAGCTGGGGCTGTTTTGAGTCAAGATAGCAAGGAAGGATAAATCTGCAGAATCTTCTAACAGTAACAGCTCCAGGAGTGAATCTTGACAGTGAAAGATGGTTTGCAATAACCTGTTAACAGGAGACAGAATCCCAATAAACGGAAGTGGCAGAAATCCACAATACAAAGCAACAGACTGTGAGCTAAAACTGATCATCAGATAAATTGCTACTACCAATCCAAGACTTAAAAATAAACACAGAAATTGCCTTGCAAAACTATCAAAAGAGGTGCTGAGTGGAGGATCAGGGTGTGTATGTGAGCAGGCATGTGCACACTCACACGTGTGTGAAAGCCTGTGTGCTCACATGTGCCAGAGCATGGCTGTGCATCCCTGAGTTATGGATCCGAGATCTCTGCTCTCCTCAGACTAACCATGTCCCCAGGGAGTGTCACACACACCTCTGAGGGCCACACCCTGGGCCACAGGGAAGGTGTCGTGCCATGGGCCCAGAGGAGGGGCAGCTCTGCCCTCCTCCAGGAGCCCTGCTGGGAAAAGCAGGCAGAGGAAACTCAGGGGCACTTGCTTTCCTCTCCTCTGCTCGGAGCAGACCAGGTTCCTGCCATGCCACAGGGCTGCTCTTGGGATGTTCCCTTTGCTTCTCAAGATGAAAATCTCTCTGCTCCACGTCTCAAAGCCCAGGGCACACACCCAGCTGGTCTGAGACTGGCCCCACTGCCCAGGTCTGGCACAGCAGCTCAGCCTCAATGGAGCAGGGCCCCCCCGGGCTGCCCTCAGATTTGGGAAGGTTTGGTTTATTGATGTGCAGATTTTGATCTTGTAATAGTCCTGAAGCACTGCAGGTAATTTGGCTGCTGGTGCCAGCCAAGAATAATTACAGCTGTGCACTGTTATCTAAGACAGGTCTCGGTCTCTCAGGCCCAGATGCCACATTGATGGGCTCCCTGGAATTAGATGTGCACTCAGCCATTAGAGCAACAGGCTGGGTCAGGAAAAAATGGAACTTCTGATGCAAATTGAAAGGAAGAAAGTACCTTTTTGAAGTTTACCCAGAAAGGCAATGCAGAAGGGTTTTGTTAAAGCAATGCCACATCAGTTTGTTTCCCAGTGCTGGAGCAACCAAGAGAACAAATATGCTGAGCCTCCACACTGCTCACCTGGGAACAGTGGAAAGGGTTCATCTGATGTGAAGGAGAAAGAGAAGTGCAAAACATAAATTTACCTTCTGTGTCTCTAAAACAAATCCAACAAAGCTGTGCTTTCAGATGGAAGATTGTTCTTCATTTAAAAACTACTCCTTTATCATCCTCAAGGAAGCACAGGGGAGGAGCAGCATTCAGGGCACCCCTGGCTCTTCCATGCATTGCCAGGCTCCTCAGGTGGCCTTGGCAGAGCCACTGCTGGGGTCCCGTCCCCCTCCCTGAGGTGGGAGAATGCCATTCTGGATGTCATTGTTGTTGCTGTTCTTGTTGTTATTATTATTATTATCATCAGCATCATCATCCCAGCAAAGAAAGCCCCTCAGAAGCACTCACTCACTTTGGTGCCCACTCCAGGGCTGTGGAAATTATTGGACCGTTTCTGTGTGAGCAGAGGCAGGGAGTTCCTGGAGGGACTGCTCCCTGTCCAGGTGCAGGGGCAGAGCCATGGCCTGGCTCCTGCTGTGGGGTTAGAGCTCCAGCCAGGGCAGGGCTCAGCACAGAGGCCCTGCAGCACCAGCCCTTAGAAACTCTGCATGCTGACAAACTCTACTGTGAGATAAATGCCAATGTATGCCATGAATCTCCCTGTTTGTGGCAGGGGAGCGAGGCTGCAGCCTGACAGCCTGCACACTTGGATTCTGTTATCCAAAGGCAGCACCAGCCAAAGACTGGCTAATGTCATTTTCCCTCATTAGGAGGTTATTAGTGATTCCACTCACAGCACTGCACCCTGACGCTCGGCAGGATTTCAGGGCTCTCATTTATAGCAAAAGGGAAAGGACAAAGCTCACCCTCATGAGTGTCAGGGCAGGGAAGGGCCCATCTAAGCCTTGTTCATGTTGTCCTTGAATCCACCTTCATGGGCATCTGATGTTCCTTTAGCACCAGGAATGTCCCTAGTTTGGTGGGAGGGAGTGAACCCCACCTGTCCCTACAGCAACGTCAGCCCTGACAGCACATGCCTGACAGCTGGGCACGTTTGGTGGGAGCCACAAGGGGTGACACATCCAACTGCACGTGCAGGTGTGTTTGTGTGTGTCTGTGTGTCCCAGCAGGGCAGGACTCACCCCTGCCCACCCTGCTCTGCCCTGGCACAGCCCTGGCACAGCCCTGGCACAGCCTGGCACAGCAGCAGCAGCAGCTCAGGGCCGACAGTGCCATGTGGGCAGGAACCACAATTGTCAGCCACAGGAAATCCAGGTTATTACAGGTTTAGATAATAAAACCCTTCTGCCTTGGAGAGAAAAAGGTTCCAAATCTTGAAATTTCCAATTAAATGAAGTTCAAGGAAAAGTTGACTCACTGAAACCTTGTGCTTTAACTGGCTTGATAAGCATGATGTGAACATTAACTATAATAAGGAAATTATAGTTAAATACAATATCTGTATTTAACATAAAATTAAACAAAACAAGACCATCATTTCATTTGGGCTGTTCCAGTGGGGAATTCAGATAAAATTAACTCAGCCCACAAAGCATCTTAATTTGAACATGACTGAAATGTTGTGGTTCTGCTGGTGGATTCCTGAACAAACCCATTTTTTTAGATAAGTTACATGGCTTCAACAGTAAAATTATCTTTTCTGGGGCACAGTCCTACCCTAAGGAAACCCCAGACAAGGTGTGAACATCTCGAAGCCCAGGACTGGTCCCGGTTGGTGGGAGCACAGTCCCTGCTCCATTTGCCTGTCCCACAGCACTCGCCTTCCTTGAAAACAGGGAGCAAATCACCATTTTAAAGCACACACTCCAATTTCTCCCCAGAATCTTTCCTGCTTGCCTTTCAAGGGACCAGCCCCACGAATCACTTCGGTATTTTGAATCCCTCCTTGTAGCAGCCAACTCCTCCCCGCGCAGTCACCTGACGGCGCTGCTGCAATGGCAGATCGGGGATCCAGGACAGGCATCCCCGGGGCAGGGACGCCTCTGCCTCGCTTAGAACACAGCTGCTATTTTTATGCATTACAGAGACCTAAAAAAAGCTGGTTTTTTTTTTTATAAGAAGTACTTCAGGGAAAACGAGAATCTGCACTGAATCTCTCAGTAAATTCTGAGCAGCTCGTCCCCCCAAACACTCAGCATGCCCAGCCCCTTCCCCTGCCTGCCCCCTCCCACTGGCAGCAGATGGAGGAATGGCCGGGGGGCTCTGCCTGCCTGTGCCCCCCCAGGGCTGCTCCAGCCACTGCACTCCCAGTGAGCCCCAGTGTGCTTGCCATTTTTGGCAGTCAAGCCCAGAAATATGCAGGAGGCATAAATAATTCCTTTTTCGAATTTGGTCAGGAGGATGGAGGGCTGGGTTCTGCCAGCGGGGCTGGGCAGGCAGAGGCACACAGAGCATTGCCCCCTGCCAGACACGGGGGGCTCTCCTAAGCTGCCCACCATCCACCCTTTCAAGGATGAAGTGAAGGAGAGGAACCCAGAGATCTGACGGCAGCCCTAAGACAGGACACATTTTTAACAGGAACTTTTGCAAGGAGTGCTGGGCAGGCCAGCAGAGCCTGATCCCACAGGCACCAAACTGCAGAGGGCCCTGCCCTGAAGTGCTGCCAGCCCAGGGGTTGGGGCAGTGGTGCCCTCCTCCTGGGGGTGCCCTTTGAGGCAGGACCTCGCTGTGCTTGGGCAGGGGAAGTTCCTGGTGGAAACAGGAGCTGCTGCCCAGCTTGCCTGTCTCCTGTACTCTGATCAGGCTGCCACATCTCACCAGAGCTGCTCAGAGGGGTTCTGTGCTGGAAAAATGCCCTTGGAGAGTGTGATTCTCTTACCCCACTCCAACATGTGTTATGTACCTGCATGCTGCCATCCACTTGGTCCTTGGCTGCTGCACTGCTGCTGCCTGCCAAGAGGCTGAAGATCACAGCCAAAGACCCACTTGTTAGGGAAACAACCATTCCTCTTACACATTATGACATGGATGAGTCTCAGAGTGACATTCAAACGTACATCAGGCCCTGAGCCCTGACAGGTGTATTCTCCCTGTCCAAGGCTGCTGACACGCTCCCCAGAACAGCTCCAAACCCCACCAGCTTCATCCTCCCTGGCCACCTTAGACCTCCCCATGCTCATCAGAAAATGCCAACACATGGTGATGACCTCACCTCCCAGAGCTCTCACCCAGAGCATCCTGACTGAGCAGCACAGCACCAGGACAGGACAGGAACGAGGTGCTGGCACTGCATTTCATAACCCACAGCAGTGTTCGGGCAACAGCTTATTACCCAACCTCTGACTCTGCCTTCCTTCAGCATGTCTCACTCGGGCTGATGTGGCTCTGACCAGGACCTAAATGTCCTTGCCCAGCAGTGGGAACTCCAAACCAATTCATGCTCTGAAAACCTCCCATCACCTGCCTGGGATCAAAACCCATGGTGACATCTCTGCTCCTGCCAGCTAGAGCAGCTTGGTGTGAGAGCAGCTGCTCACAGAGATGGAAGAAAACATTGACTGACACAGCTCTGATTCTTAACCCAGGATCTGTCACATCCAGGCTGCATGGAAGAGTCATAAAAATAGGCAAAAAGGCAGGAGATGTGCCTTCAGAATGGGATGCCTGCTCTCATCATCAGTGGACACAACCCCAGTTTGCACACAGGGCATCAGCAGGAGGAAGGAGGAGATGGTGTGAATAAAAGAATGGACCAGTGGTGGTCCTCATCAGTGAAGGACTATGCTTGAATTTGGTCAGGTCCTCCCTCCCTGCTCACTCACTTTGGACTCTTGCAGACAGAGCCACCTCACCAGCTCTGCAGTTCCTCCCCATCCCATTTCAGATCCACCAGCACTGCTCCCCATCCTACTGTGACCAGCTGTCCCTTCCAAACAAGCACCTCCTCAAACAAGGCAGAGGAAAAGAGTGAAAGCACTCAAAGCCCTTTGGAACTTCCTTCCCAATTAAATAGAACCTTGTGGTGATCAAGGTATCCTCATGCCCCACACCTGCTTCCCTTTGTGTGTAAAGCAGAACCAAGCACAGAGTGAGACCTTAATAGTGAGGAAACTGCAGGCTGGGCAGAACATCTGATGTACAGGCAGGGATCAGGAAACTGTTTAAGACACACACTCAATGCTGGGAGGACAAGGGACCTGGCAGAGGGCAGCTTTGGCAGGAGGTCCCCTCTGCACTGCTGGGGTCCCACAGCCCAGACAGTCTGTGCTCACCATTGCAGGAGCCTGCAGTGGCATCAGACCTGGCCTCCTATCAGGGAAGTCTCAACCTGAATGTCTGAACCGTCTCTAAAACTGGCCTGTGACCGCGGCTCATGCACAGAAATAACCTGCCCCCTTGAAACACGCAGTGATTTCATTAGTTGCCTAAAAGCCTCTGCAGCAGAGCCCTTAGCACTGAGAGCTGCTTCATGCCAGTATTTACTTTGGCTCTCCAACTGCACAGAAAAAAAAAAAACACAAAAAACCAACCCTGAAATACTCTCCTGGTGCCCTGAAAACAAAACACTCCAGAGTTTTGGCACCACAGGCTGATCCTTAGTAGGTGGAGATTTGCATTGACTCCAGCTGAGCTCTGCTCTTTGACATCAGTGCAGGAACTCGCCTGCGTCTGCAAATCCCCTGCTTATGCAATGCCACTGAGTACATTCCCTTGCTGTTACTCCACCAGGCTGTAAATACAACCCTGGCCAGCTGTGGAACCCAGACACCACAGGAGGTGTGTGCAGGAGCACCGGGGGAGCTGCATGGGAACAGGGATGGGCTGGGAAAGCAGGGCTGCATTTGTTTGGTCCCTCAGCACAGGTGGGAGCTCCTGAAAGGCTGTGTCCCATCCTCTGGGAAAGGACTCCAGAGGGTTTTCCCGCTCCTGCCCACAGTGTGTGGTGAGCTGCTCCTCTGCCTGCCAAGGCACTGAGCTCCCTGAAACAGCCGTCAAGGGCCCTTTGAGCTGCAAAGAGGGAAAAATCTCATATTTACTCCCTGTGGGTGAAAAAATATTTGCTGGAGGGCCCAGTTTAGTGAATAATGAGGGGATAAAAGGGCTGCAGCAGCCCCAGTAAATCTGTCTCAGGCTCAGTGCTCCCTTTTTCCATTGCAATCTCCTGGCACTGGGTGCCGTGGCAGTGACAAACTGCTGTGCCTCCTGTAACACACACGTCACGTGTGAGCTGCTGTGCCACTCTCAGGGGGACTCAGAGCACCACAGGGGAGGGATGCCCACAGCCCCCTTGCCCCTGCACACAGACTGGGGTCCCCCAGCTGTGGGGTCCAGTCCAGCCTCTCTCCAAAGGGAGGGATGGCCCCACATCACCCAGCATGACTCCTGCATTCCCAGCCCTACCCAGACACTCCAAAAGCTGGACCTGGCAGATCACCACGAACAAAACACGGTCCACTAATGGCCCTGTAGGATTTGCAGGCTCCAAATGAGGGGGGTGTCTGAATTTTCCTTCTTGTTCTTTTAAAGTGTCCCCAGACACAGCTCGCAGCTCCAGGAGTGGGAATGAGCTGCCATGGAAACCTCCAAATGCCCTTTCCTGACAGTGGCTGCTTTCCTAACACACAGCTGAAGAGCATTCCCTGCACAAGACACACAACTAGGAAATTACCCCTGGGATCCCCTGTGGGATCTTCTGTGTGTCTGCAATGTTCAGATAAATGGTTCGGAAACCTGTTGTGGAGCAAATTCGCTGCAAATGAGGTTGGGCACAAAAGGATCATAAGGCAGAAATTCAAAGAAATCCAGATATTCACTAAACTTCACTCTTGTCCTGGGCTAAGGAGTTTCCTTCAATGACATTTGCTGCCACAAAGGTGTTTCCTGGTGCTATGAGACTGGCAAGTTAAAAAAGAAATATTTCCATTTTTTGCAGGTAGACCATGACCCAAATAATCTCCCACCCAGGTCTCTCTTTGATCAGGGCATCACAAAACACTGTCAATAAGCCACAAGTCGCTCAGCTGAACGAGGCCAATGGGCAGAGGCACGAGAGTGTGCTGGGAAAGTGCTGAGCTGCATCAAGGCAGTGGGAGGCAGGAGCCCTCAGAGCCTAAAGCTTCTTTAGTGCTGGTGACAGCGTGGGCTTGAAAGAGTTTGGTGAGCCTCCTGAAGCACGAGTGCAACAGAAACCCCACACACTGCTCAGGCTTGCTGAAAATGTGCATGTTACTGATGGAGCTTGAAATCTACTGGCCCATAAATGTTATTTAAGAAAGAACAGCAGATACTTAACCTACCTGAGGTCCTAAGTAGAACCATCATCAGTGCACATCTTTTGGTCCCCAGGAACCGTTCAGAACCCAGCCCAGGGTAAGGGACTTGGGTTGACAGAAGGCTGCCAACAGCAGAGGTGCCCTGCTGGTTCCTCAGCGCCTGCTCTGAGCACGCAAAACTCCCTTTCTGCGTGGGAAAAGGATTCTGAAAGGCAAAGACCCACACTTTGCCCTGAGTCCTGGAAGAGCCTCCCAACAGAGTCCCTGCTGTAAGAGCCATGCTCTCACACCAACCATCCTGACTTTTACACTGAATTGCTCAGATTATTTATTGTTTCATTAAGTTTGGGGGGGCCTGAAGAACAGCAGATAAGATCTGGGTGAGTTAACTGAGGCTGCCATCAAGGGAAATTCTGACAGACTCATAAGCAACCAAATGCAATTCTTGCCACAAGAGTTATCAGACAGTTTAAAGATTAATGAGCAGTACCAGCCCCTGGGAATGAGGCCTCCAGAGCTGCTGGACTCTCACAGAAGACAGTGTGCCACATCCAAGACATGCCCAGACAGCAAAAACAGAGACAGAGGTGGGGGAGAAGTACCAGCTACAAAAGCACTGTACAAGATATTCATTGCATGACTCGGCTTTGCATTTCTTCTGCTTGGTATTTGAGTCATTTGACTTGCCTTGATGAGAGAGGGGAGGATTTCACAAGCCAGCTAGAAATTATTTTGAGGCAAACAATGCATGAGTGCTGACAGAGTCCGTTGCAGGCAAAACTGAGAAGGCTGGAAGGGAGAGGAGAGAGGAAAGGAGAGCGCTTTCGTTCGCTGGAGGACAGATTAGCAATCTGGATTTTAGGATTAAACTATGTGGCCATTGACCCCCTCAGCCTTCTCTATTTACCCTCATCCCATCATGCCAAGAGGGCTCCAGTCTGATGTCCAACCATCAGTTCACTCATGACCATCAAAGGGAAGGGTCCTGCAGCAGCTCGGGGTACACCCCTGCCACCCATTCCTTTCTTCACTGGTTGTGCCTGGCTAATCTTTAATCACTTTAAATTATCCAGCATGTGAGGGAGATGCTGTTTATAGGCTTTAATTGCCAAGTTCCTACGATTTCTTGTTGCTGCAAAGTTCTTGTGCTGTCACTCAGATATGGTCTCTTGTTGCCAGATAACACAAAATTTCACTACACAGAAAGAGAGACCTTACACAAGCTTGGCATCTGATTACCAGCAAAAATCAAGAAGTTCTTAATATCTTTATCAAAATACAGCATATGTTGGACATACAGAATACCCAAGGTCAGTGCCCAGGTTTACCCCAGTGCTCCCTGGAACTTCATTTAATTATAAGGAGCGTGCAAGTCCTGGAAACCTGCTCAGCTCCCAGGAAACATTCCTCCCCCTGTGCCTGAGGAAAGCAATGGGCAGCATTTTCCCTTCCAACACCTGCAGCCAGCACTCAACCCAAAAGCTCCTGCTGGTCTCTCAGAGCAGAGCAGAGCAGAGCAGGGTCACACATGTCCCAGCTTTCTGTCCTTTCCCATGCAGGTTCTTCCATGCAGAACTAAAGTAAAGCAGCAAGCAGGCAGAGGGTCCTCCCTGCCACCTCCCACAGCACTGAGGGCTGGTTCAGGGCTCCTCACTGCCAGGAGAGGGATGTCCCTGTTTCACTGCACATCACACATGCTCCCAGGTCCTTTTGGCCTCCCGAATTCCAGCCTAAACCCACCATATCTGCTCTGAGCTGATCAAATGCCAAGTCATTTGAGAAGACCTTGAGGGCACCTGGAAATGTCAGGAATTGGTGGGCTTACTTTCTCCCTCTTTTTAATCTCCAACCCTTGGGGTTCCATTGGATGTCTCTGCAGCACCAGCAGAGCTGGGCACATGCAGCTGGGAATGGTCTTAGTGCTCTGTGCTCCAGAGCTGAGCAAATAAGTCCCCTCAGGAATGTTTTCCCTCAAGGACTGCTTGAATGGAGATAGTCTGACCTCTCCTCAAGGCCTCTGTGTGCTGGCAGTAAAGAAAATTGCAATGAATTCCTGGCCTGGAGTTAGAGCTCTTCTGAGCTTGATTTCAGCCTGAGTGCTCTTTGCCTATTTTCTTTCTCTTTTGTAGGTGCTTTTCCAGCCCCTTCATTCTCGAGCTCCCCTTGGTTGGTAGCCCAGAAGTCTCGTGACCCTCCAGTCCTCAGGGAGGGCTGCACAACTGCACCCATGCTCAGTTGCTTGCTGGGATGCTTTGTGCTCCCCAGCCCAGCACAAACTTCATCTCTGCCTGCAAGACTTCTTACAGCCTCTCTGGGAATCTTCCAGATGCTCCTTTAACTCCCCTTTTCTTTTTTAGCCTGTAGCTCTTTATTAGAATTTGCTCTAATCTTATTTTAATTCCTTTTGCAAAGTCTCTAGCTGCCTTAGATCTATTTTAATTCCTTTTGCAAGATCTCCACCTCTTGTTTTATGTCTTCATTTAAAGTCTTTTGGCCCAAGGTCCTGGGCTCTGTGCACAGCTCGGGTATTTGCTCCATCAGATTCAGCAGCAATCCCAGCTCCCAGCTCGTTCCTTTGAAACAGCTCCTGCTTCTGATAGCCAGACTTAGCCCTGTTTGATCTGGATCAAAGTTTGGGGCCCCACTAGATGACCCAATTAATAGGAAAAACTGACAAAAGACTTAGGCATTTCTCTGATGAAATCCTACTTATTTATGCATAATGAACAGCTCCGATGCCCTGAAAAGGAATAGGAGTAAAGTTTCCTTTCCTACCGCTCCGGGCGTGCGTCAGGCAAGACTTAATCCCCCTAACTGCTCCTTTGAAACTCTCTGGGATCACACCCCAGGATGCCTCTCCTGATTTATTCCCCTCCCTGTCTCTGTTTCTCCATTCTTTATTCTCCTCTTGTCTAGACTGATGAAAATTCATCAAACAGCTGCGTGGAGGGCCTTTCCTCGAGCTGTCCCAGTGAGCAGACAGGAGGAAAGGGATGTATTTTAGAGGCAGAAAACCACGGGGTCAGCTCCTGTTGACCCCACAGCTCCCACCAGTGCAAGCTGGGGTGAGTCACTTCTTCCCTTTGAATTACATTCTCCCATTTCAAAAATGAGGGCATGACAAAGCCTCCAAGAAAATTTTCCTCTGGTTTGGACTCCATAAAGAAACAACCCCCTCAGCATGTGCAGCCTCTGTGCCAGAGCAGACACTGTCCTGGCACACATGTGGCCATTCCCAGCCCCTCTGGTGCTCTTCATGTCTGTCTTTAAAACCAGGATCTCCAAATAACATTCCAGGTTGCCTTTGCTTCCTTGGAAAAGGCTGCAGGGGGAATTCAGCCATCCTGCAACTGCCTGGACTTACTGAGGGGAAAGAGGGAAGGGAGGAGGGAGCTTGTTTTTCTGCTTGTCGACTTTTGGAAGTGAAACCAGGAGCAGTAAGGATTGCACTGGCAGAGAGAAAGGCAAGTTTTCACTGGTGGTAAGACCTTAAAAGACAATTGTTTATTTAAATTAACTCAAGGTCAGAGAGATGTCCAGACTGAGAGAACTCATTTTTTTTCCCTTCAGAATTCTGCATCTGAAGTTCCTCAAAAGATGAAGCAGGACGGTATGTGCATGTGGCTCCTGCTGGTAGTGGGAGGGCAAAGGAGGGCTGGGGAAGATGCAGGAGCCTGAAGAAAAGCAGAAGCTTTCTGTGAAAGAGCACAGATTTGGGCAGCATGGAAAGGTCAGCCCTCTCTCCAGCAAGAGCAAAGCTGAGAGGCAGCCAGAGGATTTCACCATCTCTTCTTCTAGTTTTGGAAAAAAAATTCAATCTCTACCTTTTGAGTAGTGAGGATTTAAATGCTGGGTTTTCCTAAATACCACAGCATATTTCCCAGGTGCCTTGCAGTGGCAGGTGGCTGGACATGGCCAGGGGGAGCTGTGAATGCAGTACAGGCCTTGGGAGAATTTCTGAGCAGCCACAGACACATCATTCCTGTGAACCAACGTTCACCCAGCCTGGGGAAGGGCCCTGCGTGGTGCATTGGGCTCCAGTCCCTGCACTTGAGTGAGAGGTCTCTGAGGAGCTGCTTGGGCATGTTCCATTTGAGTGCTGGGTAAGAAGAAAAACACAACCAGTCCAACATCATCCTATTTCACTGAGACCAGGACTGAAACCAAGAGCCAGTGACCGTTTGCATCTGGGACATGACTCCTGACACGGGTTCCTTGTGCAAACTGCTCCACTAACCTGGCACAATTTGATGCTCTTTTGGAAGAAGCAAACCATTCCCACATCTACAAATCTGGCATCTGCATGGCTGGAGGGAGAAAATTGAGAGAATTCATGTGGCAGAAAGGAAGTTTGAGCCCTTTTGTTTGAAGAGACTGCCCAAGTATTGGAATGAAAAGGGGCCTGGAGAGAGCCTGGACATTCAGATTTTGATTGTAAGCACAATCAAAGCAAAGCCACATCTTGTAGTTGAAGAGACTAAACTGTCAAAGCTCTTTGGATTTATGGCTACTGGAATCCACCCCCCAACTACTTTCTAAATTAGTTCTCTCCAAAGTCAAAGGAAAGCTCTAAAGCTCTGTCTCTGCAGAGATTTTGCTGAGGAAGAAAAGCAAAGTACTTGGAATTTGTTTTTTGTTTGTTTTCTCAGGGATTGAGTGATTTTTTTCTACATGGTCCAGTACATCAGAAACTGATTGATGTTAGTACCATGGGAAATGGAGAAGTGAGGTTTGTAAGAGTTAACTCACATTTTTCCTAAACTTTCCTTCATGGATTTATGTGCTTGTGATCATGTGCTCAAGAAACCCATGACTTAGTCACCTCTTAAGAGTCTTCTTTGCAGATAAAACATGTTTTCAATTTGGCCTTTCCATGACGCAGAAAGAAGCCTTGAAAAGTGGCACAAACGAGGCAGCCTGATGTGGTGAGCAGGGGGGAGTCCCAACTGCCCTGGGCCCCCTCTGGCAGGGGCAGCAGGTGCTGCCCATGGAGCTCCCAGTCCCACATGCCCTGCTGAGCCTGGCGTGTGCCCTGGAAGCACAGAACTGGCTCTGAGGCTTCCTGGCTCGGCTTTTTTGAGTCTGCAGTTCCCACCTCACAAGCTCTGTTGATTTTCACTGGGAAGGATGTGGTTGATCCTCCCAGCACAGGGAGGATCTGCCTCCAAGCACACCAGTCAGAGGCAGAAGGACCCTGAGACAGATCCCCAGCCACTGAGCAGGGACTGGAAGGGACAATTAAAAATTGTAGAGCAATGCAGCCTGTCAGAGATGTTGCATATGCTTTCAGGAGGAAGTTGAATGGCTCCAAACTGGAAATAGTGCTGTTTTCTCTTGACAAAAAGCATTTGCAATTTCGAACCCACCTTCCCCTGAGTGGTCAAATATCCATCTCCATGTAAATCTGCACTTGCAGCTCCAAACAGCTCCATGTCTGCACTGCAGGAGCAGCCTGGAACTATCAGGCACATCCAGTGCTTGGAGACAGCCCATATGTAGGAGTGCTCAGCAGGTATTTGGTGCCTCTAAATCCAGGTATTGTGTATATACCTGCTCAGTAAATATATATATGCACTCTTTTGTTCCTACATAATGAATCCCCTCAAAACAATCTCCTCTCTGCTGCTGTCTGGGGGCACTAAAACCTTCTCCATGTCACATCCCAGCCCGGAAACCACAACTGCTTCATTTTGCAGCTCTAACAGTTCTGACCTCTCCCAGCCTTTCTCAGACTCCTGAGACTCATACTTGGGATCACAGTGAGCTTGTGTTTTTCATTCTCATGTGATTAATAAATTACGCTCTACAGATATTTAAGCCGCTTATGTTTATTTTTCTGTCAATAGAAAGAGAATGTTTATTTGATCTTGGAGCCCTATTTTCCATTGTCTCAATTTAAACTGCAAAACAAAAACTTGAGATATTGGGTGATTTATGAGCCTCTGCTAAAAATAGCTCAGCCCACTTTCATCAGTGAATTTCCCATTTTGCTCCCAGCAATATCCCAGCACAGCAATGGCAGAAAGAGGAATCAAATTCCATGGCTACTCATAAACACAGACTTGTGGATACAGACACCTTGAGGCTACACTCAGTTCTGCTCTGACAAGGCACTGCGAGCTCCCATGCACCAGGCAAGGCTCGACTGCCCCCAGAAACACGAACAATTTGGGGGCTAAGTTACAATAGCTCACAGCTTCAGCTCTGGGAGTGTTGGTTCTCCCAGGGGTGGCATCTAAGCCTACCTACTGCAGGGTCTGGTGTGAACACCTCTTCATTTCACCCTCATTTCTGGACCACAGGTCCTGAACAAACTTCACTCACTACACGGTTTCATAAACATCAAAGGAAGTGTCTTCTACCCTGGGGTCTCAGAGCAGAGGGAGGAACTGGCAAGGACGGGACTGGACTACAATTCCCATGAATCTCTGCAAAAGAATGTCCAAATAATTTCATGGGGTTTGGGAAAAAGAAGATCCAAATGATGTACAGCACACCACTTCGTTTTGCTGCAATACACCTTTCAGCTGACAAACGGCTTTGCTGGCCGCTTGTCCAGCAGCTCTGGCTGTGACAGCCGCGCTTCCAGGGGCCCTGGGAAAGGGCTGGAATGGTGGGGAGCTGCTCTGGCTGCAGCGGGGGGAGCCGCGGCCACGGCTGGGCGTGCGGGAAGGGCCGCGGGCGGGTCCGGCGCTGGGGCAGCTGCGGGGCTGCGGCTCCTGCCCGGCAGGTGCGGGGAGCCGTGTGCGGGCAGCCCGTGTGCGGGGAGCCGTGTGCGGGGCAAGCCCGGCGCCGGGGCGGCTGCGGAGTGTGCTTCCCACCTCTCTAGCAAGCCCGATTTCCTGTGATGCCGAGCGTGTGGGTGTCAGCGGAATGGATGTTTTCTGTCAGGGATGACAGTGCCGGGGTGAGCGTCTGCTGCTCCCGCAGAGGCAGCGCTGGGACGGCGGCTCGGGCGGGGATGCTGCGGCTGCCGCGGGACCGCAACACCCCCTGGGAGACAGACCATGGGCTTTCCTCTGCCCTTTCGCTGCTCTGATCGCCCCCTTCCTCCCGAGCTCCGAGGGTGTTCACAGCTCCGGGAAAGGGCCAGATCGCGGCCGAGCCCTGCAGCCCCTCGGCGGGGCCGGGCTGAGCTGTGGCCGAGCCCGCAGTCCCCGGGCCGGAGCGCAGTGTAAATAGCAGTATCTCCCCGGCACCCATCGGAGCCCAGCCCGTAACCCCGGACCAGTTCTCTGGATAAAGAGCAAAATACAACTGGTATTTACAGGGCGAGGAAGGTCTCAGGTTGCGGCTTAGGGGATAAATCACGAAAAGCAAACAAGCCAGTCTGTTGGTAGAGCCAAAAGTCGGGAGAACAAACTTCAACCACACTGCACAGCAGGCTCAGATCCAACAGCAGGGTCTTAAAAAGCGAAAAAAATCAGTTTGCTTGGGTGCCTAGTGGGGGCAAATGGGCCACTGTTCCTTCCTGCAGGAATGCTCACCCATGGGTAACCTGTCTTGGGCTCCCACGCTGCTTCCTCCAAAAACACACCCCCACCAACACCAGCTCCACTTGCCTACTCGATGCCGACTGTGTCGGTGGCAGGGTTTCCTTCCCACTGGGACAGGACAGCACAGGACCTGTTCCCACCCCACTGTGCTGCGGCATGGCAAGTCAGATCCTGCATGAAGAGGGGGCTACAGTTCGGAGCTGCCTGGATCATCCTCCCACCAGCCCCACTGGGGTGGGCAACCCAAGCTCATGGTCTCTCTCAGTCCCTAATTTCCGGAATACGTCAGAAAACTATAATTAAGGAGCCCTCCCCTTCTGGTGGAAGTCTGCTTGTGTCAACAGAGAGACGGGAGTATTTAGCAGACTTCTTTTTCCATCCTGCTAATTTTAGCCCCTTATATAACATTTCTTTCAATACAACCCAGTTTCTGTAGCCCACTGAAGGAACGGCGCTTCTCATTTGTCTTACACCAGTGCCTAAAATACTCCCCAGAGCCCGAGGGCTGGCTCTGTGCTCCCCACACACGTGGGGCAGCTCTACCCACTGCACCCCCAGGTTTAAATAGACCAGTCCATGGAAGGGGGACACAAACAGAGGCAAAAGGGGGGATGTCCCAGTGCAGAAGCAGCGGGGCATAGAATAAAAGCCAGTTACCCCTGTGCAACCACAGGACCCCAACTCCTGGTATCCCCAGGCAAACACCAGCAGAGAAAAGGGTTGAGGAGGTGACACCTCCCCAGCCTCCACACACTGATGCCTGAACCTCACGGTGAGCTCTGAAGCTCCACGTGATGACACTTCGGTTTCAGCCCTCTCTGCACATCCCCTCAGCCTCTTCCTGTGCTGCCTCCAGCCGTCATCTTTGACAGGGAGCAGTTCTTACCTTCCTAAGTAAACCTCAAAGTTTGATTGTGACACTCTGGAGCGCATCAAAAATACATCAAAATAATTCAAACTCTCTTTGACAGACCACATAGAATTTGCAATTAGCATTTCAAAGCCATGATCAGGCATGGAAGGCAAAAGCAAACAAGGCAGCAGCAGACACCCAGACCTGCCAATTATCCTGCTGATTTTCTTGCACAAGGCTGGAATAGCTGCAGAAATAACTGCTGAGGCCAAGCTCATCCCTGCCCTGGCACTGCTGAACTCAGTGGCTTATACATATGACAAGATTTGACTTTTCTACATACTTTGCCATGTGAAAATGCTGGTTCTCAGCTTCACACCACGGGGCAGCCTTGGAGCACGTTGGTGTAGCACAGCTGCCAGATCAGGGGGATCTGGCCAGTTAACTGGTTAAAAAGGAAGGAGTTTTCACTACTACTAAGGGGAAAAAAAGGAGTTGGAGCTGCCTGCAGGCACAAAGAACACTATGGAGATGCCACTGAAATGATATGTGTGAAAAAGTGTCAGCAGTGGGAGCAAAGTGTGGTGATTCCCTGCGAGAACAGGCTCTTCCCACGCTGGGTGTGGATCCGTCCCAGGGCTGACCTGCTCTCCCTGTGGGGAAGCTGCTCTGCTCCTTCTCCCTTCAGCTGCTCACTAATGCAGAGACCACTGTGGATGTTCACACCCCACCTCGAGGGCTCTGTCTTTCCTTTCTTCTGCACCAAGTCAAGCCTCTGAGCTCCGTATCCAACAGGGATTTCTAGTGAAGCCTTGAATAAATAATGAGCATGTAATTAATCTAGGGGATAATGCACTAATGTTCCAATGCTGTGAGCATTTGGCTTTTCCTCAGAAAGGAGTTTTTTTGCTATCAAAGTTTCCCTCTAAGCCATTAAACCCCTGTATCCATCCTACACTAATAACTGGTTTTAGCACCAGCATGGAGAGGGAGTGTTTCCTCTGCAGCACAGTGCTGTGATCCCCTCCTCTGTCCAGCAAAGTAAAAGCTTTCCCTCATTCCTACCATCCCCTGTGAAGACTTTGCAAGAAGACAGATGGTGTTCCCCAGTCTCCATGGGGTGACTCCTGCCTTTACCTGCCTTCCCTCTCTTCTCTTGGGAGCCATCAATAGTCAAGCCTTTGGCCCGGGGTGCCCACACAGCTCCCAGCACATCGGGCTCCCAGCCTAGGACTAGACCTCCCAGGCATTACCTTAATATAAATAAATATGATTCATACAGTCTAACTTTGAATTTGGCAACTGATCCTCTGAACAAAGCTGATGAGTAAAGTCCTGAAGTGGTGGAACCAGCCATGGTCATGTTAGTCAGCAAGAAGGAAATCATCGCAACTGCTCCGACGTGTGAACTCAGCAGAGCTGACGTAAGCGTTGGCAGAAAATTATTTTCATCATAATCTTGAACTGTTGGACCATTTCATTGAAAATGATACCAAGGAACACACTTTTCCAGCTACCTAAGTGGTGCCATGCTGTGCCAGACCCTGAGCTGGCATCAGTCAGCATAACCCTGCACATACAACAGGGCTGGAAGCACTGACACCAGGGCTGGGCAGAGTGAAATAAAGAGGATGCAGATGTGGGAGGATAGAGGAGGGGATCAAGGGAAAACAAACGTGAGAGCACAGACAGAGGAGTTGTCAGTGCAGCTACAAAGGAGACACCACAACTGTCATCACACACTAGCACAGACTGTAACACCTTAAACCCCTGGGGTTTGGGTAACTGGCACTTTAAGCTACTTGTGTCAGGCCAATGAAGCTGTTGCTGCAGAGAGAGTGTTTCTCTTCTAAGGGCAGTCACTCCCTCACTGCCATTGGCACAGTCAGCCAGGTGTTGGTCTCCCCGGTCGGTGCACACAGGGAACCAAATCTGCCCTCCACTGAGGAACCAGGTTTAAACTCAACCTGAGCTTGTAGGAAACTCAAGCCCCCTGCCCTTGGTTTGGAGTGACCATTGCCATGTTCTCCTTCTCCCACTCACAAGGAGCAATGAAATCCAAGGCTTTGTATGCCAGGATTGCACTGGATCCTGATGGGAGAGCAGCACATCGATGGAGAAAGGCTGAAAACAGGATTGCAGGGGAGCACAAAGGGTTGTGGCCACTGCGTTCAGGGGGTGTGGTGGGCATAGGGGTGTGTCAGAGCCCTGGCACTCCATGGGCTCAGGGACAAAAACACAACCCCGAACACAGCCAGTCAGTGTTACCAGAGCTTTATGGGAGCTGCCTTCCAGCCTCACACATCCTTTGCCCTCTCAGTTAATATTTATGAAGCTCAATATTTGTGCAGTGTTGTGCAAGGGGGGGGGGGAAATTAGCCAGAATGCCCCTGGGGCACCCAGGAGAGCAGCTCTGACTGTGCCAGGCACTGGCCACACCTCTGCCATGGGGCACCGTGTAACACAGAGCATGAGAATCATCAAAGGCAGAGATTTAGCCCCAGGCATTGAATTCAGGCTCCGTGTGCAAGCTCCGTGGCTGCAGAGATAAAGGGCAGCCAGGATAAATCCCGGGGCACAGCAGCTGAACTGCCAAAACAGAATTAAAACACTCCCACGTTCTTAGGACTGAAATACTTGGAAATCAGGCCAAGAAACTGGACTTTGGGGAAGGATCAAAGGATAAGTACATCTCAACATCGTGTTTCCTTTTACTTTTTTTCGACTGTGATCAAATTTGCAGGAGTAGAAATGGGTTTTAAAGAGGCGAGGACAGGCTGCCCCTCCTGAGGACTCTCCCCTGCGCTGCGGGAGCCGCATTAGCTCTGTCTAAAAGGAGTAGCCATGCCATGACTCATACTTTCCACTCCCCATAATCCCTCTCAGTAGGCTGCAGTCTTAAAAGAGTTTTCCTCTGACTTCTGACTTCTTTTTTGTTATAATTTATGCACCTGCTTTGGAAGAGCCTTTGAAAAATCTGACAGTGGAGCAAAAAAAGGAGCCATTTTTATCTGTCTGATGGACAGGCTGAAAAAATACCCCAGAGCTGTGAAATTCTGCATTACAAGAAAAAATAAAACATCTGCACCTCCAGCTCTCTACCAGGCTGTTAGGAACAAAAACTAAACTACTAGAAATCCTTTGTCAGAACAAGAGCAGAGCATAAGTGAAAGAATAAGCAGTTCAACTGAGTCAGAAGCCTGTGGCTGACGCAAGACAGAGCAAACATCTTTTTGAAAAAACACAGCAGTGAATTATGTCCCAGCCCATGGGGCTGGAGCCCATGTCAGGCTCCCAGTGCCACCAGCAGGGGCATGCTGGTCCCACGTGCTTCCCAAGCCTCCAGAGCCAAGCACGAGGCAGTGGGGACTTCTGTAAAAGGATTTTTTTGTATGGGGTTTTGGAAAGGTCAATAAATAAAATCTAAGTTTTGACATGCCAGCTATTTTAAGAAAAGTGACTTTTTTCCATTGTCCCTGGGTCTGAAACAGGGAACACCACGGCTTCAAAGGCACTCTGGAGCTGCAGTTCTGTACACAATGCCAGACTGGGTCACCACTGCCACTAACAGTCGGCAGGTGACAGCCCGTGGGACCTTCCCTGCCAGCCCAGATGGTCCCAGGCCCACAGTCTCCACGGTGTGTGCCTTGCAGCCTCTCTGCAGCCTGCCCTCAACACAAGCAGTGCACCTGCCCCCCACTGCCAGCCCCACACCCACGTGCTGCCCTGCCTGCCTTTTGTTGGCACTGCCCCCAGTGCTTTCCCAAGGCAAAGGGCCCTTCCTGGGCCCCAGTGCTCCATTGCCAGCCCTCTGCTCTGCACCACCCATTGCTGCAGGAGGGAAAACACAGCTCTCTGGTTCCTGTGAGAGCCGAGTTCATCTCAAAGGGCAGATTTCGTTGCTCATGTCCCAGTGGCAGCTGTCCTGGTGTGTCCCACCTGGCTGTGAGCTGTGTCCTCACTGCAAAGAGGCACTGCCAGTGCCCCCCTCAAATCACATCCTGCCCTATAAAACCATTTCTGCCTCACCCAGAAGACAAAACTGTAAATGAGGAGGGTTTCCTTGAGTTACTGTTTATTTAGCATCGTTTTACAGCTCTGTTGGTCTAAGTTGTGTATTTTTACTGTCTCAGATTGCTTATTCCACCTAGAGAAATAGCAGCAAGTGCACAACATGTGCTGGAAAAACAAACAGTTTTACTGCTGGCTTTCTGGAAGCTTTTGGTAAATAGCTGCACCTGGTTCCAAGTGTACTTTGTTCTAAAGTGCGGGTAGTACCTGCCTGATGTTGTGCTCTCTGAGGCTGTTAATTAAGAAAACGTTGAGTTTTATTGATGTTTGCATTTGGTGCTGTGTTTTGAACATATGAATAAATGGTGCCCCTGTGGAATATTATTATTTTTGCTGGAATGCAAATTGAAGAAATATGTGAATAATAGAGACAGACCCTCCTAGAACAGCTCAGCTTATCAAATCCATTTCTAGAAAGTCATATTATCCAGCTGAGAGTATATCAATGATGCAAAATTGCCAAGGTGGTGAGCTATTTCAGGGTATTCCAAACTCAAGTGATAACATCTTGGTACTCTCCTGTGATGGATTTATTGAGTGCTAATCCTTCTGTATACCCTCAGCCTGCAGTCAATGAGCAGCTCTCCTCTGAAAAGCACAGGAGCCTTTAACATCCCTCATCTTGATGACTGCAAACATCTCTTTTTATGGTGTGAGTCCCAGGAATGATTTGCACCTCTAGGAGACTATGAAATTTCCTTTCCCTGGAAGGTCCCTAAATGTTACCGATGGGAAGGGGACAAGAGGGCAGTGGGAAGAGATTTAGAAGTTTGCTGGTCTACATTAAAGGTGGATCTCCACGTTACCTGTGACCTTCGCCATTCTTAACACCACTGATACAAACATCTCACTCCAGTCAAACCTCCTCATTCAACAAATTTAAAAGTAGCAAATTTGGCAGTTTACGCACATTTATAGTCTTCCCCCAGCACTAGGGGAAGCATTTGCTCAGAAATCTCAATTACAGCCTTGCTGTTACCTCTATAATTAGACCCATTTGGTCATTTTGAATGTAGTGTGTGTTGTTCACCTCAAACAGCAAATAACCTGCTGTTCCACCCACACCTCCTCAAAGGCTTAGACCTGGCTGCCTGTGTGGTACCAGACAGTGCCCCTGGACTGCTCTGGTGAGCCTGGGGAGGAGCCCTGGCCGTGGGCTCAGCTTGGGCAGCAGCTGCTCCCACCTACAGCCACAGGGCAAGGAGAGAACCTGCCCCTGGTGCTTGTCCTGCAGCAGAGCTCAAATGGAAGGCTTGGATCAAACACTGCAGAAATGCTGGCACTGCTGGAGGGGCCGAGGACATGAAGGAGCCCATCGGTGCAGAGCGTCCTCAGGCCTTTGCCAGCACATGGAATGCTGTGCATCACCATGGCACTCTGGAGCATCCCAGTCCACGTTTGCCTCCTGCCATCTCACATGAAGCCTCATAAACCACCACAAATCTTTGTAAATAGCAGAGGAAGCCCAAGCAACACCAAACTATGATGTTGCTGTATCATTGACTACTGGACCTAGAGAAACTATTTTTCTTTCCTTATTTTTTATCCCCTGGAGGTATCAGACAATCCTATGGCAACCAGCCTTTCAGAGTAGTTGTCATTTGGTCAATACAACTTGAATCATCAATCAGAAAACCAGATCCTTTCACCTAATCTGCTTCTTTACAAAGAAGTAATTTGGCCTGTAGAGATGCTGCAAAACTACCCCTGCACTGCAACCATTTGCTGCAGAGGGACTTCATTCAGCCCTCAGTGACTGCCTCAGTCAAAACCACAAGAGATCCTTTGCCATCCACAGTCTCTGTGGCTTCAAATACACAATCAAGGAATAAACTCTGCTACAGAACACACACAGAATCACTGCCTGGGGAGTCAGTGCAAGTAGGTGTAAGGTAAAGCCAACCCTGGCTCCCACCAGCTCCACCTCCACATGGAAAGCCTCAGTAAGTGCCCAGCTAAGCCCTTCTTGCTGCTCAAGCCAATACAACCACTTGCTATTGAGAAAATAACATAATTGCACACCAAGCACTAAAGCCTAATGAAACCATATCGATTTTGTTGTTAAGGACCATGTTTCTAGGCCTGCTGCCTTACCAGGATGTGTTTTCCAAACAGAGACAGAAAAGGGCAGAGAAATCTCAGTAATGATAGAACAAATAACCCAGCAATGCAACAGGGCTTGTTTCAAACTCAGATCCCAAATGGGGCAGTTTTTAATGTGCTAGCATCTTGGGCTCATCACTTGATGGGCAGTTTTGAATGGCACTAGGTCACTAGTCATTAATTAGAGACAGATTTAATACTGTGCCCCACCAACAGAGGGAGGGGTGGTGTCACAATGCCCAAACTCTCCCATGCACAATCACTGTGAGGGGATGCCCACAGAAAATGGAGGGATAGTCAAGAGGGATCAGCTGTCATCTGAGAAGGAGGAAAACTGAGTTACTGCAAACAGTGTCTGGCTGGATGACGCTGAGCAGGGATTTCATATGTGAGGGACTGTCCCAACTGAAAATTTATGCCCCAAATCCAGTGCTGGGATTACAGCCCCTGGAATAATATGGATAATTTTATTTCTCTTCTGTCTTTGTTTTTTCCTTAGTTTTCAATGTTTTTGAAGTGCAGAGTTGCAAAGGAATGCCCAAGAGATGGCCTGGGGGTGAAGGATGAGAAATGGCAAATCTCCAAAACTGTTGCTTCCAATAAATGTGGCACAGACTGGGCAGAGCTGGAGATCCCTGTCCAGTGTCAACAGACATGTGGTTTCTCCAGCAACCTCTTCATCTCAGTGTAGGCAGAAACTATGGCAAACATTGACTGTCCTTATGATAATCACTGCACAAAGACTCGACACCAGCTACCTGGAGGCTTTTCACGTGCTGGAGAAATGCTGCTCTCCCAGGTTTGGCCATTCACTGTCTTTCACTTGCACACAGTCTGCAGGGCAGCAGCTTTCCAGCACAGCCTCCCCAGGAAAGTCTCTTTCTCAGCAGACAGCAGACTCTCGTGCTTCCAGCCCAACACACCAGCATGCAGAAGGACACTGTCCAGAAGGAAAACAGAGCCCAGGATGCATATTAATTATCTGTGACCTGAAGCCCAGGCAAGGTTGTTGCTCCACAGTCAGGCTATAAATCTGTCCAAATAGGATTCTGACCACGTCTGCCTTGTTTATATTACAAAATTTTATGGCCATGTGATTCTTCACCTGGAGAGGAAGAATATCCCTGTGCAGCCAGTTAAGGGCTGAGATTTATCATCTGGTGAAGCAGCTCTGGATGTTGCCCTGGGCCGGGCAGTGTCTGTGTGTGCTGGGGCTGGAGGAGTCTTATCCCTTTGTTTTCCCCAGCAGAAAAGTTTTAGAATAACAGAAAGCTTCAAGCCATGCTACCCCTACCGGCCTGTTGAGCTAACCAAGCACCTGTAGGGGCATCCCACGCCCTGGCCCACCAGAGACTTGCTGTTACATGGAATTCTGCTTTGAGAGGGGGTTGCTCTGCAGTTTGGGAGGGCATTTCCTAATGAGGTAAAAAAGGGACTCTCCTCACTTTGTCCCACTCTCTTGCAATGAGACTGGCTCTGGGATGCCAGCAAGACAGAGAATCTGAGTGTTGCTTCACAGCCAGGGAGAGGAAGATACTTGAGCTGAATGTGCAGTGACAGACTGGTGGTTGAATTAGAATAAAACCAGGTTTCCTTCCCCGTGTCAGCCACATCTCACAGCTCCTGGGCCCAGCACTAGCACAATTATAGCACAAAAAGCAGATGAGACCTTCATGGTCACACAGGGCTTGGGCTCACAAGGTCCTTCACTGCAGCCCACCAGCCCAGCTGAGGGAGGTGACCGGTGGTGTGACCACTCTGAGCCTCAGCCAAGGGCACAGCACGTGGCTGACAGGCTCCAGCTCAGCTCAGCACCTGGTTTGGCACTGTCTGCGTGGCTGACTCGGTGTGGGAAGCACTTGCCTGTGGCTCAGGCCTGAGCTGGGAAAGCTGCTTCTGTCTCAGTGTGCCTCAGTTTGCCCTGTCTGCAAAGTGGGCTTAGGCAGGTGCCTGCAAAGCATTGTGATCCCCTTGTGAGGGACACTGGGCAGACCAGGGCAGAGAAAAGCCTTTGCTGTGGGTATGATCCCATGTCTGCAAACAGAAGCAAGAAAGTGTCCAAACAGACAAAAACATCAAATAAAATTCAGATTGTTGAACATCTGTTCCACAGAAATAATCTCTGTAGGCTTCTTGGATGTTGCAGATGTCACATTAACCTTAAGCACTTAAGAATTTTAACTGGAGGAGGAAAATGTCCTTATCTTTATAGAAACTTTGCCAGCACACACTCCTGGCCTCCTCAGTGAAATGGGCCCTTTAATTGCCCCATAACTTGCTCCCTCTTTGCTATATGTTTGTAGTTAAGCAGATGCTTGAGACTTGTTGACTTCCAGGAGACTCCCAGTCTTAGCAAGGGTTTGGTTTCACCTCTGGCCAGATGCAAGGGGGGAGTTAGCTGGACCCCAGCACCACGTGTGCCCTGGGCAGAGCAGGAGGATCAGCTCTGTCTGATACCTGCTCTTAAGAGACAACTTTGAAAAAGGGTGGGGGAAAGCCTCTTCCATTCCTTGTTATTATATGAACATATAGCTCCAAAAATCTCCATTCTGTACTGGGTCCCAAAGGAAAAAAATTAAATAATCCATATTCATTAGAGTTTTTAATCCCTCACACACCAGCATTCAGCGGGTGGCTAATGAAGAAGACAATTATGCAGCACTTCACACAAAGAGCAAAGCAGAGCAGGTGCAAAGGCTGGAGCTTTGCCACACTTGCTCTGTTCCCTGGCACAGGGAGCAGGGCTTTACCTAAACATATCCACACATCCCCACGGCTTAAGGAGTCAGTTTGAAAGGAAAAGAGGTGACATTTAAGATTAATCATTAGCTGTCGACCACCTAAGATACTAAATCAAAAAAAGAGACAGGTAGCCAAACTCAGCTTTATCTGCATTCCATCTGAAGAACACAAACAGAAATGGGCAGTGAAAACACAGCCTGTGGTTTGCCCTTTGAATTATGGCTCTGAGGTACAAGTACAGAGCAAAGAAGAGGTGCCCAAAGGATTTATGTCCTACCATGACAAGCATGGGAAAAGCAAAGGGAGATTTTCCATCTTTTGCAGATGTTGGTCAGAGGCACAAGAGAACAGAAACCCCTTTTGGAATCTGTGCAGAAAGCTCAGAGCAAAGCCGTGTCCCCCATGTGCCCATGCTAGCCATGGCACTGCCCAGCAGGCTGTCCCCTCCCCTCAGGGTGTGACCCACTCGTGTGGAGCAAACCCAAACCAGAGCAGGGCAATGCCACGGGCTGAGCTCAAGGATGTGGAGCTGCTGCACTCACCAGAAACACTGGGAGAGGCAGCACCAAGAAGGTCAAGAGTGAAAGACTTTTAGTGAAGGAAACAGGCTTCTAAAGAGTGGGTTCCAATGTACCTTTGGTGCAAAAGATCATTCTGTGAGCAGGAAGAGGGAGCCTATTACCAGTGTTATGGCTTATTCCCCCAAAAAGGCCAAGGAAAAGAACTGTTCCAGCAGGTCGGTGATAATGTAGGGAACAAGGGCTGATGAGATAGCAGAGATATGAACTGTTTAAGGACCTGATGCAAAAGGAAAAAAGTTTAAATTTAGGAGGAGACTTAATACTTGTTTTCCCTCAGGATATAAAGCCATTAATTACTGATAGAAAGGTTCTGATTCGCTGACCATTTAAACACACAACTGCACCTCATGCAATGATATCTATAATTTGCACACAATTATCCTGTTTTTATACACACAGATTAAGTAATTGCCTGTATAAACTGCAAGATACATTTGTGTATTCCAGCTGCCTGATTTGCATGCGAAATGGCAGCAACTGCGGGTTCCACGGGGCTGCTCCTCCTCGCCCTGCACACACATCCCCCCCTGCTCTGAGCAGAGAAGCACCAGCAAAGCCCCCTGGGCTGCCCTGGCACAGAGTGCTGGGAACACTTGCCAGTTGCTCCAGGATTAGTTTAGAGCAGCAAAGCCTGTGATGCAACGGGCTTAGGTGAGGGAAGCAGGGCCAGCCAAAGCAGTAACTTTCTCTCCCTATCTGCCCACTCCCTGTTTGGGAGATCATTGCTCTGAGCAGGAGGAGCCTTCAATCCCTCCCAGCTCTCCCAGCTCAGAGCCCTGCTGGAACCAGGGTCCCGGTGTACTGGGGAGGTGGTGGGGAGGTGGGCAGCACAGGGGCAGAGCAGGCAGAGGCACACTGTCCTTCTGCCACTCCTGCTCATGAAACCGGCCAGCCTGCTAATGGGATCAGCAGGGATGGGAAAGAATCCCATACCTTTCCACAGCAGTTTTCGCTTTCTCTCTAAAACATTTTTATGACAAGAGCTGTGAGTCAGGACCCTCTTGCACTTAGTGCTATATAAACACCAAACAAAAAGATAGAACTTCCTACAGAGGGTTTATGAATTAAATAAATTACATCTATAACTCCTGGAAGGGGCATGCCATGCCCAAGTTATCTGGACCATGAAGCAAGTTTTCCAGAAGACAGCACAAACTGCGAAGTATTTCACAGCCACTTTAAAAAAGCTCTTCAGAGCATCTTTAAAAATAACTGTTAAGTCAAGTGGGTTTCTTTTGTGGACATTCATTCACAGCCAGAAACTTCAGCAAATGTGTTCTTTAGTTTAAGGAACATGCAATAATAATGGAATTGCCCCAGTGCTCAGCAGAGAGGAAGGGAAGGCCGGATATCCATCCCTCTGGTGGGACCCGGTGCACTTGCCCAGCATGATGAAAACCCAATATTTCAGCAGGCATGTGCTGGAGCTTTGGCCAGGACTACAGATGTTAAATGAGACCATTCCCTGGGATTGCTGAGGTCTAAAGTTACACCTATAGAATAACATCGTGTGTAAACACAGACAGAGAGAGCACAAACATGTCAATTAGCAAAATACACCCTGACACCTGACATGTTCTAGAACGCAGCACATCTTATGTGTGGTGCAAATGTCTTACCAGGACAGCCCAAAAGTGTCCTGTCCTGCTGAGCCACATGCAGAGACTTGGAGTCAGGAAAGGGTCAAAACACAAAGAGGGAGTTGTGAGTCTGTCAGTACCTTGGGTGGCACAAGGGGTGGGTGAGATCCTTACTCCTGAAAAGCTCCCTTTGATAAGGCAGGGCTAGCAGGGAAGCAGCCCGAGCTCAAACACTGAAGTGTGAATGTTCTCTGGGTGGTCAGCTGAGGGTTAGAGCCCCTTTGTGAGATGCTACATGCACTTGGCTGGGCTGCCCCCGGGGCCCCCTCCTGCCCAGGATAACACCCAGAGCTCTCTTGGAGTGAGGAGCAGTAAATCCCATTGCTGAGGCTGCACTGGAGGAGAGCGTGGCTGCACCCGCTCTGCTGCCTTCAGCCAGGACACGGGTCTGCTGCCAGCCACAACTTTCCTCTTGCCAGCAAGCAAAACACTGTGTTGGTGGAGAAAATCTCCCAGCTGCTGTGTCCAGCAGCACTCAGCTCCAGAGGCAGAGGGCTGGATTCACCCCAGGTACAGCCACGCACTGATGGCACCTGCTCCAGCTGCTTTACCTTTCTAGACTGGCTCTGCTCTTGCCTGTGGCTAGGAGGTTTTCTTATTTACTATTTCCTCTGCATTGTCATATTTCAGTGCAGATTGATAGCAATAGTTACTGCTCCAGGCAGGTGTGAGGATTGGCTAATTAATGGTTGTGAAGCACTTTCAGACTCTCAGATGAAAGCAGCTAAGAAATGCAATGTATAATTATTATGTATTATTAATAAACTCCTGGCACATTGACAGGAGGGAAGACAACACTTCTTTTTGTTATCCTTTTGTTTTCTAAAAAGATTTCACTTTTATGCTACAAAGGACAGATTTACCAAAAATTCAGAAGTAAGTAAACAAGGAGTGAAAGCTCCTTGTTCCACCAGGGAGGGTGGGTGGTTCCAGCAAAGACAGCAAACACTGCCTCAAAGTGAGTTCCACTCCCTGTCTATACAGACACCTCAGGAATCCACAGTTTTTGAGAGTGGCCAGATATGGAGGAGTACAGGGTTGTTACAGATGTTGCCAACAGTGGAAGGGGTCAAATGCACCAATCACAAGGAGCAGAGTCTGTTTAGTGTGTGATCACTAGGGCTGACAAAAGCATGTGCTGCAGAAGTGATGAAGTGTGCAAAGCAAGAGAAGGACATTTTGAAACAAACAGAAAAATCACAGCTGTGGGAATTAAGGTTCTCAGTGCTGAGAACGTGCCAGGCACAAACCAGAGTCCCAGAAATATGAAGAAACCGAATCTCAGAAGGATTCCTGGGGGGTTCAACTCACAATAACAGGAACTGATTACATAAAGCAGGACAAAAACCAGAACTTTCAAATAAATTGTTCCTTCCATATGCTATGACTGCTCCCCAGCTTTTATTAGTGACATAAGTTTTTTATCAGATTAGATGGATGCCTAGATGGTTGTTGTCAATATGAGTTTCAGGTACCAACATGTGCTTTGGTTTTGGCTTTGCTACTGATTTCTCTTGTGCAAAGCCAGTTTCAAACACACGACCCAGAGCCTGAGCGCTGAGCTGAGGCCCCACTGCAGTGCCAGCCCCTCAGGGAAGGGTCACAAGCACCCCCAGCCATGGGGGTCCACATGGCTGAGCAGAATCACAGCAAGCTTCAGCAGAAACCCTCACAGGAATCACAATGGGACTGGGAGAGACTTGTGAATGGAGAGAGGTGGAACACTCCCAAAAGTGCAGATACATCTTTGAGACCAGGCTGAAGGTCACTCCCAGGCTACCAAAAGCCCACGCTCTGCCCCTCACATCCCCACTGGTACTGTCACTACCACAAGTGGCAATTGCTTTGTCTGAGGAGACACCATTCTGTTGAGTAACGCTTGAGTTGTTCATTACATTTGCTGTGCTCAAGTGGAGCTGGTGGCTCAGATTAGTTCTTAATTGAAAATAAATACATTCCTTATACAGGTTAACTTTGATACAAAGAAACCCCCATGTGCAAGAGCAGTTTTAATATATGTGCATACATATCAATATACACTAGAGTGGATATGCATTAGGATTGATTTGCTCATTTCACAACACACGTTTTTTATATTTGTTAGTCTAACATATATTTACTCTCTTGCTATTCCAAACAGCTCAGCAGCATCCCCTCCCCAGAGCCAGAGCTGCATCAGAGCATGCAGAAAACATCCCACTACACACCTTCTGCTTTAGGTCTACCAGAGCAAAATCTGCTCTTTTTCTGTAACCACTCATCCCTCAAACCTGACCAAGCTTTCCAGCACCTTCCCATGCAGGCTGGACTCATTCCAGTAGGAATACCTGGGCTGAAACAAGGAGAGGTTTGGTTTCTCACTCTGTCCCCTTGGATAAACTGCCAGGGAGATTCCAGCACCTTCTCCTCTCTAAGATCTCACTACAGGCAGCAGGCTGGAAGATTCTCCATACCACAGAAACATCTTGGTGACATGGGACAACAGGAAGCTGGAGTCTGCCCCAGCTCTGCCTGCTCTTCCCTGCTGCCCTTGGGCAATGGTCACCTCTTCACTTTAAGATGGGGATAATACATATATCACAGGTTTGTCCTGGCCTTAACTAATCCATCTTTTCAAAGCACTTTTAGAGCTTTGCTTGATGAGCACAGACATTATAATACTCATCTGTTCCAATTACATTCAGTGGGAGTTTCACCCTACACAGACCCAGGAGTGGGGCTGCTGGTGTTATTGGGGGACCTGGAACACAAATGTGCTTGGGGTGTTTGAATGGAGTGTTTGGGAAGGGGCCAGAGCAGGCACAAAGCAGGCCCAGTGCTCACCTAGGGGTGCTCAGCACCCTCCCAGGTTCACTCTACAATAAAGGGGAGACATTTTCATTAAAAACCAGAACAAGACCTCACCAAGACCTACTGGTAAACATGTTCAGCTGGTGCCAGGCTGCAGAGGAGACAGGAGAGGCCAAAAGAAAAGCTAGGACAGTAGGGAGAAAGCAGAGCCCAGGCAAACCTGGGGGAAGCTCACCGTAGGGTTTACTTTTGCTGTACTGAGTAACTGAGAGTGCCAGGAGGAGAACATGTGGCTGCTGCCCCAGGGCCTAAACTTAGGGCAAGGTCATCTTAAGGACTAAGAGTGCTGAAGCAGCTCAGACATGCCAGTCAGGCAGTGGGGAGAGATCCCTGAGCTGCTGCCCACTCATCTATCCTTGTCACAGAGCGACAAGGAGACGATTCAGCCCCCCAGGCCCTACAGGCAGCTCTGCCCCACTAGGACAGAGACCCCCTGAGCTGAGCTGTGCCACAGTGCCAGTGCTCCCAGTCCTGGTGCAACACAAGAAACCAACTCAGATTGTGACAGAGCTGAGCCCCTCACTCTGGCAATCAAACTGGGCAACTCTCATCACAGTCAGGGGCTGATCCTTGTCTGCCTGAACACAGCAGGAGCAGTGACAATGCAGAGCTGCTCTGTACAACTTCTTGAGAGAAGCCTCATATTAGTGCCTTGCTCACATTCACTGGCCACATTGTGCCTCTGTTGCTGCCAGGTCTCTCCATGGAGTAAATCATATTGACTGTGCTTATTATAAGAACTAAGTGATCAGCTGTGAACTTTCTTTGACATAAATATTTTGCCATTAGCAATGACAAATAGCAAG
The DNA here is from genome assembly GCA_013396695.1 of Sakesphorus luctuosus. Taxonomy (NCBI): domain Eukaryota; kingdom Metazoa; phylum Chordata; class Aves; order Passeriformes; family Thamnophilidae; genus Sakesphorus; species Sakesphorus luctuosus. The sequence continues at coordinate 521,051 of VWZD01010231.1, forward strand.
GCTCATGCTGTAAAAGTAACACTGGATTATTCCTCTCCATGGGGGCATTCACGTCAAGAGAAATCAGAAGGAAATTATGATTGGAGGAATGGGTCAGAGGAGGAATGTGATGGCAAGAATATTCATCCCACTGTGTAAGAAGAGTTAAGAGAAGAAAGTGTTTCTAAAAAGTGAAAAGAATGGATTTTCCCAGAGAGCTCTGGAGAGCCTGTGCAGAGCCAGCTGTGCCCCTGCCATGGTCAGGGTGTCCCCACGGGGCAGGGCCTGGCCCACCACACATCAGGTGCTGTGCCCAGGCACCTTGCCCAGGTACCAGCCAGAGCTGCCCCTGCTCCTTGTGCTCATCACACCACACCAGCACCTCTGGGGGGAACAGGCCCAGCACTTTCCTTCTGAATCTCATTATTATTAAACCTCTGCAGATGCAGCTGAGCAAAACAGGGGGTTCCATTGTTGCAAGATTTCCTACTTGTTCACTGGTATTATTTTCACTGTCTGCTCTCAGGCTGAACAGGCTGGGAGAACCATGAGCAGCAAAGGGAATTAATTTCTCTGAGGAGATTTTTTTCAAAGGTACCAGTGAGAATTTGTGCTTTAAAAATAGCATTGCCTATACCTCAGTAGCACTCATCCTCCAAGGAATCCAGCCCAAGCACATCAGCCTTTGCCTCCCTCACCTGTGCAGGCTCACAAGGATGAGGATGCTCAGGCAGCAGCACTGACTCACTCCAGGCTCTCCCAGCAGAAAGTTGCAGAGAAGTTAGAAATCCAGGAGGATGCCCACACGTGTGTTCATGCACACTGTCCTTGATGGACTGGATGGCTACAAAATGCATACCAGGTCTAACAATTAACTTTCCTTTTATAAAATCCTTCAGGGACTGCAGAGCTGCAGGCTTGATTTGGAAACTGCTGAATCCAGACCATCTTCAGGCAGGAAGTGCCAGGCAACTGCCTGCCTGGTCCAAGGGCTGCAGTAACAGGTCTGGAGGAAGAATCACCTTAAAAGGGGGAGGATCCCTGGAGAACTTAGAACAGGCTCCTTGTTGGCAGGTGCATCCCATGCAGGGTGGGTGCAGGATGCATCAGCCAGGGTGCATCACACGACTCCTTGGAGCCAGGAAAGAATCCCAGCACACAGTTATCAGGCAGGCAATGTTACTGGGGTTTGGGAGGGGTTTTTCTCACCCGACTTGGAATTTGTGGAAGCTGTGATGGAGAGGAGTTCTGGGAACTCTCATCAATACATTGTGGGAAGGTCATCACTGAGGCAGGGAACTAAATGCAGGAATTAAGGCTTTCCAGACTAAAGATTTAAGTCCACTGGAAGGACAAGCACCCAGAAAAGAGCTGCAGGATGAAAAGAGATAGAGAACAGTCATCAATTGTGTGCCCACAGAACAGTGCTGTGCTAGAAACCCAGGGATAAACTACAGACCAAAGTGGCAAATCCCTGAACCCAGGGGACAGGCACTGGAATGAGGCTCTGTTTTTGAAGATTTCTGAAGACAGAGTTTGCTTTAGATGAAGGAAAAAATCTCCTATATATAACAAAAAAAGCCAAGGCAGTGGCTGCATCACACACACAAGTCACAGATGCAATCAAAATATGGGCAATATGACTTTAACAGTCCAAGTCAACATCTGCCCTGTGATGGGACCCTCAGAGACAGACAAGACATGGCTAAGATGTGACCCCTGCAATTCAGGAGAGGGGTTTCCTCTGCTGAATGCTAAATTCAGGCAGGTTTAGAGATGAATGAAAACTGCACACCATAAGGGAAAGCCAGGAATAGAAAGCCCATGTGGGGGAAGAACGCTCTAGATGTAGCAAATGTATCTCCAAGAGGCTTTTATCATTCTTATTTTGTCACTACTATCAACAATAATAAGAAAAGAGCTTACAGAGCAGCCTCCCCAATCCTAAGCAATGCATCCAGAGATCAGCAGCAGAGAGCAGTGGGCAGCAGGGAAAAGCTGTTCAAGGAACACAGAGGCATGCATAATGAGATTATGGAACTGGAGTTGCATGTTTTCAGGGATAAATGTGATATTATTGCACTGGCAAAGGCATAGCAGGAGCAGGGGAAAGGATGAGAAATAGCCTGTCAGGAGGGAGGGATTGCTGCAGCTGAGCTCCAACAGGACAGGGACAAGTGGGAAGTGGAGGCAGCGAGGAGGAGAGGAAGTGCACATCCTACTTGACATGCAGATATGCAGAGAAGCTTTTTGCAAAGTGGGTGATGTCATCGTGTTTTTCTCAGCCTTCAGGACAGCAAGAGAAAAATAGATGAAACCAGCACATGCAGAGGAGTCTGTAAGACGAGCAGACTTTCCCCCCCTCCCTCTGTGCAACACTAATTGCTCAAATATTGATCAGGGAAATGATTTCTAAGGACTAAAGTAGGAAAAGAAATCTTTTCTTCTAAAGAGGCAAAGAGGGCAATGCTCTTGCAGAGTTGCTGGAAAGGTCCAGGTGATCAGAGAAATTAACTTACATGGGTTTGGAAATGAAGATGTTGAGTTGGTCTAATTTGTTATTTGCTTTTACCGGAAAATGTGAAACAACTGCAGTCTGATTTTTCAGGATACCACATGAAGTCTGGTTGAAATCACAGCTGGGCTGGTTCTCACAAGGGGCATGAGTGTCTCACCAGGCAGGTGAGAGGCCCATGGACCCTGACCAGCCTTGGGTAGTAGAAAGCAACAGCCTCAGGAGGGACTTTGGCAAGGCAGCACTGCCAGCTGGGCTGTGGGTGACAGGAACCAGCTGCCCAGGCTTAGCCCTGGCGAGAGAAAGAGCAATTAGGAGTAAAAGCCCAAAGCAGAGTGCTGGAGCAGTGCTGGCCACCACTGCCCTGGCAGGGACACTGAGCCCCAGGGAAAGGCAGCAGTTCGGCTTGGCCTCTGGAGAGCTGCTGTTCTTCCCTGAGGGAAGGAAAACCACCATGCAACAAAATGTGAGAGCTACTCCAGAAAATATCTGCACCTCTTCTAGGGTAAATCCTGCCAGGAGTGAGCACCAGAGAGTCCTCTGTGGCTAAAAATGAATGTTGTGAGTACACCAAAGTACTGGAAGAATACTATTTAAGCAGAAAACACACACACACCCCCCCCCCCCCCCAAAACGAAAAATCAACGACCAAACTTATCCTATCAGTCTATCCAAATACACTGAGAGAACAATAAAAATAAGCATGAACATGAAAAAACTGTGACTGCAGGAAGAGAAGAAGGGATCCACACAGCCTGCAGTGGGTATTTCTCAGAGATATACAGGCAAATGGCCACAGAAAGGCGAATCAGACTCTTTAAAACATATTCTAAGGTTAGAGAAAAAGATGAATGAAGAGTTTTGTTAAATAACTGCCTGGTAAATATCTTTTCATTTGGGGGAGGGCAAATCCCTCAATGCTGAATTGGTGCACAAAGGTTTTCCCACTGGGAAAGGTGAGTGTAGGGGAGTACAGAACAGTGAGGGCCTCCAAGCTCAGTGGACTGGTGGGTGAAATGGTTTGCACAGTCTGGCCCTGGGCAGTGCTGGGGTGCTGCCTGTGGATCTGACACCCCACACAAGGCTGGGGCAGCTGCAGGTACAGGGTGGGAAAGCAAACACCCCTCTGGCAGTGCTGGGGGTGGCAGCAAGATTGAGGCTTCCACAGCCATCCAGGGCCTCACCCAGAAAGGCTCTCAAAGAGTGGGTATTACGAACTACCAGAGTGTTCTCTCAAGTCACGTACAGGGTGAAGCCTCACACGTAAATAATACCCTGCCTGCAGTGAGGGGGCTGGTTTAAAAGCCAGACACAGTAGTCAAAAGATATGGGTAAATCCCCAGTGGATAAGAGAGCAACAAAAATTAAGGTCTGAGGCATTCTTTGCTCATTTGGATGCTGTTTTCCACCCTGGGGTACATCACATACAATCCCATTTAAATAAATAATAAATATAAATCCACAAAAAAAGAAAAGGAACAAACCCCCTCCCTAACAACAACAAAAAAGCACCAGAACCCAAACTCCTAAAGCCCAAACACAAATAAAAGACAACACTGTTCTCTCAGCATTTAACTGGCCCCAGTGTAACTTCAAGAAGTTCTGCAGTCAGGTGGTGTGGAGGGCTCAGGTGCTGTGCTAGAACACAAGTAGTGCCCACAGCCAGAGCCCCCCATGCTGAGCATCAGCTGGACAACAGGCACAGCTACAGAGGATTGTGCTGGCTTGGGGGGAACACCTGCATTTGTAGCTATTTTCGTGTCTTCTTAAAGAGAACAAGTATCCTGTATTTGATGCATGAAAAACCTTTGAGTGGCACAAGTCTGAAGAAAAAGAAGAAGCAACGGCAGTTCAGGTTTCCCCAGCAGTGGTTTTAGGCCCTTGCATGACATTAAAACTCACAAGAGTTTACTTTGTTCCCTTTCCCTGGGAACAGTCTGAGCTCCCAGACCTGGCAAAGCAGATGGGTTTGGCTTTGGGAGAGGTGACAGAAGTTGCCAGAGGCCAGTGGCCTCAGTGACAGTGCTCCATGGAGCAGCCAGCTGAGCAGAGCTGGCCAGGAGCTGTCAGGCAGAGGCTCAGATTCAGCAAGCACAGCCCAAAAGGGAGCCTGGGCACAGCTGGGCAGGTCAGATAACGGGTCAGGCTGCCAAGTCCCTCTCCCCACGTCCTTCCATCAGAAGCTGCAGAGTGAGTCCAACCTATCCAATATGTGGATTGAATTCTCATGAAGGTGATCAAAGCAAAGGGCATACTGTGGCTCGAGGGAAAAGTTATCCAGCAGCAGGGAGCAAATCGGATACAGAACAGGCTTAGCCACACTGCTGTCCCTGCTTGCTGAGCTAATTGTTCATCAGGCCCATTTTCCCTGCCACGCTTCAGAGGAGTGGGAATCTGTGTTTGGGAACTGCTGGAATATTTGAGGTCTGAGAACACACAGCATCACTTTCATTACAGTAATGAAGGCACAGAATGGCAGCTTTAAATGCTGGGGGTAATGATGCATTACCATTCACTCTCAATTAATCCAGAGCCTGCAAAGCCCAGTGCACTTACTCCCAGAATTTTCTCAGAAAATGAAGCTAGAGTGTATTTCATTTATAAATCACAAAAGACACTTATTTGGCAAGAATGACCCCTGCTCATATACAATAAATCATGAACATCATCAGCCTCTAATGGATTTTGAGTCAGTGCCACAGACAGTGAAGCCCAGGGCCTGGGTTTCAGGATTCCAGGACTGTGCCAAAGGAGCCTTATAAATTATTAATGCATTCAGCACAGTGTCATCTGTGCCACTGGAGAGAAAGACATTCTGGGGCTTCGTTTGTCATTAAAAAAGTGATAATGGGTTCAGCAGCCAGACCATGCCTGTCCCTTCCCCTGCAGGATGAGCCAGTTGGCTCCACACTTCCTAAATCCCTTCCCCAAACTTTTGTACATAATCTGGTTCATCATGTGCAGCATTTTGAGAAGAGAGAGGGAAAGAAGTCTTGTTTTCACAAGTAGCTCCCCACAGCCAGACTTCTTGAGGGACAGAGCTCAGGTTTGCACTTGCCAATGTCTGTCCAACAGGGAGGTGCACACAGAGGTAGCTGGGACCTCTCTCTACTCTGCCATACAGTGAGGACATTTCTCTAGGTACACAGAAAATTCAAGTTTTGGTCCCTACTGCTCAGTCTCTCATGCTTTGCAGTTATTCATCCCACAGTTTTCAACCTCTCCCCCTTCACTTTTGTCCCCATGGTTACTGAATCACTGTGTTCACAGAGATTTTCCTCACTCAAGAAAATGTGACTAACATGAGGCAGCTAAATTATCAGAGCCAACTCTGACATTGGTTTCTCCCAACATGGATATTATCTTCAAATGCCTTCAAATAGATCTGTGGCACTGGCACCAACAACAGAGTGACCAGCACTTCAGCTGTTGACAGAGGCAGAGCTGCATCACTGTGGCCCAAGGAGACTTAAAACAGGAACCAGCTAAAGGAGGAAATTCCAACACGAGCTTTAGCAAACCCACAGCCTAGAACTGCATGACACAAATAACTAGGAGATGCATTTCACCACAAAAAAATTTAAATTGAGCCCTAGAATGGAAAGCCTGGCATTATTTCCTGATTAGACCTAGGTCTAAGGATTCAAGCAGATTTCCTTCTTGAAGGCCACTTTGGCTGAGCAGGAGACATGCTTGTTTTAGGCCCAAAGAAATCTCTACCACCAACTGCACCAAGACAGGCCAATGGATAACAAGTGTAAAACCTGCAGCCACAGCAATCCTTGTCTGCTGCCCCCCCTGCTCAATGGAGCTTCTCCCACACTGAACAGCCCAGGCAGCCTCAGGGAAGCTCAAACGAAATCACTTCCAAAGTACACATAAAAAGATACCTTAAAACTGGTTTGCACCCTAGAGACCTTTGTCCCCTTCACTCACAGCGTCTGGACAGCCACAAGTGCTCAGACACTAAAGCAAGGGCAGTAGGACAATGGCCCCCCAGCCATGACCAGTGGAGAAAGACTTAAGAACAAACATGGAACTCTTACCTTGGCCGCTACGGAGGAGTTGGGCTTCTCCAGGAGGTCCCAGAGCTTTTTCCTTTTCTCAGCACAGCAGGTGTTATCGAATTCCTCCCCTTCCCTTTCCCTCAGGGTCTCAGCTTCTCTCTTCAGCTCCTCATTCATCTGCTCCTTCTTCTGGTGGTAGCGGGCCTGGCAGCAGGACTCCAGGTAGATCTCGTCCACCCCCCAGTAGTCCAGCTCCTGGCTGAAGGACAAGGCGCACATCTCCTCCATCATGTGCAGCTTGCCAGTGCGATAGAAGTTCAAGATTGAGGTGAATGCCCCGGGATGCCTGTCGAAGAAGTACTCGTTCTCCTCCAGGTTGTAGTCATCACAGATCTCCATGAGGGAGTCGTGTGTGTTGCAGTCTCTGAGCTTACCCAGCCTGGTCCGCGGCAACCTGTCCAAGGTCCGCCAGAGAACCTCGTGGGCCAGGCCCCCCACGTTGAGTTTGACCCTTCTGGAGCAGGCCTTGCTCCTGACGATCTCGGTGGGGTCCGGAGGCAAAGAGGTAGTAGAGCGAGATCCATGCTTATTCATCCCCAGAGGCATCGCTGGTCCCCCTCGGGCTGGACGCTGCCGGGCGTGGCGCGGGGGCTCCGCTCACCTCTCCTTCCCCTCCATGCCCCAGAGCTGCAAGAGAGGCCGCGGTGGGTCCGCCCGCCCGGCTAATCTGCGAGGCGCGGC
>VWZD01010231.1:528733-538985 GCA_013396695.1 Sakesphorus luctuosus
CGGGCACCGGGCACGGCCGCCGGGGTGGGCACAGGCCCCCCGGCCCCGCTCGGCCATGCGCCCCGAGAGGCGCCCGCCAGGGCTGCGCTGGCACCGCGTCCCCGATCCCGGACCCCCCGTGCCCCGCGACCCCGCCGGGGAGCCCCCTCCTCAGAGCCGGCAGTGCCCTCCGCTCTGCCCGGCCGTGTGGGCTGCGGGAGCGGGCGGGGGCTGCCAGGAACTCCAGCCTTGCAGCTTCCCCGAGGAAAGAGCTGGGGCAGGGAAAAGGGGGGGTTCCAGCCACTCTCCCACGCGCTCTGCCTCTCTGGGTGCCCAGGGACGCCCCCCGCGCCCCCACGCCGGGCTCTGCAGAACGGGAAAGCAACGCAAACGGGAATAAGGAAAAGCCCCGAGCCTGCCTTAGGGAGCAGGGTGGCTCATGACAGCCCCGAGCACTGTTGCTTACACAAGATGGCACGAAGAGAAACCCCAGCGCTGCCAGCGGCGGCTCCTCCGTGCCCAGCCGGGGCTCGGCACCTCCCCGCAGACCCAGGTCCCCTCAGCCCCCCGAACGAATCCCCAGCCGCCGCCGCACACGGGGAGAGGCTGCCCAGGCTCGGCCCGAGCCCAGCCCTCACCTACCTCCTCCTGCGGGCTCCCAGCGAGGCGTGTGCGGGGCCGAGGGCGGCTACATCCTGCGGCGGGGCGGGCGGCAGGGGTGGCCCCGCTCGCATCCCCCCCGGGCAGCTCAGGGCGGAGGGATGGCGGCGGCGCTCCCGGCTGTCCGCGGAGCCCCGGGGGAGGGGGAGGGAAACGAGGTAAATCGGATCCTTCAGCAGGAAGCTTTCCAAGGCCTTCCCTCGGCTGCAGCTCCTCGCTCCTGCCTCCGGACCGCGCCTGCCGCCGCCCCCGGCCCTCTCTCGGTGCAGATACAAAGGAAGGCTCCGGTGCTTCCTCCGCCGCCTCGGAACGGAGCTCAACAAGTGCGGCGCGGAGCTCCGGCGCGGCCGAGTGCGGCTGTCCCGGCGCGGGGCGGGCGGGCGCGGGGCGGACCGGAGGAAGGGCAGCTCCACCGTGAGCTGGAGCCCAGCATTGCAGCGCCGGGGCCGCTCGCACCGGGGCCCGGCACACTCACCGGGGAGCCGCAGCCTCCCTCCCCGAGGCGCTGGGGCTGTTCCGCCACCTCCCGGGGCCGGCACGCGTGGAAACGGGGTGGCGGTGCCAAAGCAGAGCGGAGAGGCCCAGTGAGCCCAGCAGAGCCCCCGCTAGCCCAGCAGAGCCCCCGCGAGCCCATCTGGGCCCCGGGCCCCGCAGCGGTGCCTCGAGGGGCCGCGAGCAGCGGAGCTCAGGGAGAAGCGGAACTCAGGAGAGCTGCTCATCGCCCCCACCGCAGCTGCCCCTCGGCGAAGGAACGAGCCTGTCCTCAGAACCGCCGCGGGTATTTGCAGAGACAGAGAGAAGGAATAGCAGTGCATCTCTGCTGCCGATTAGGACCATAAGCATAACGCGAGGGAGCATTTACTAACCTGAAAACCCAGCAGAAATGGAGAAAACTGGGGCTTTCCTGGCAATCACACAGCATTCAAAGTGCTCTTTTGCCACTCTGTCCTTCTTGCCTCCCTCCGTCACTCCCAACAGGGGAAATAACCCTCACCGGGGCCTGGAGCTGCCTTAGCACCAATTAGCACCACTTAAGGCAGTTACCTGTTCGGGCTGGTTACCAGAGGGCACAGCTGTGCTCATTAGCCCCTTCTCCTCCTCCGCTGATTGACCACGACCCTTGGACTCCAGCGACAATTCCTGCTGCAATGTTCCCAGAAGAGGAGCCTGGTGTCTGATTTTACGTGATTAACCAGGCAGAAGGAGACTCTCAGTGCTGCTTTTCCCCACTTTGAGTGCTTGTCTCCCTTGTCCCTGCCTGCCTCCTGTTGCCCAGTGTACACAATGTCAGTGTTACACTGTTACATTTGGTGTTTGAATGTCCATATCTTCTTTAGAGGTCGCCTTCTGAAATCCCAAACACTGTTTGTTTTCCTCCAGTACCTCTCACAACTGTGTATCATCTGTACATTTAGGAATTTATTACAAGTGGGTCACTACCTTCCTTTTGGAGATGAGAAAACTGAGATAGAGAAAAGCAAGATCTCTCAGGGGGTAGGTGGAAGGAAGGATTGGGAATAAAACCAGTTGATCAGCTTAATTCCAGCCCAGTGCCCCTCCAGTGAAGTAGCTCCTCCCACCCTCCCAAAACCTCCGGTACAGGGCAGACATTAGGGCAATATCCAGAGTTGTTCTGTTGCTTTCTCATCATTTCACCTCCAGATCCTATTTTACTCCTCTTGCAAAAGAGATTAAACCCCCGATCATGGCTAGGAGGCTAGATCTGTTAATGATTACAAAGTGCTTTGAACCTTGCAGCTGGCAGGTGCTGTAGGGGAGCAGTTTGTTTGTCAGCTCTGGCCCCGGGGTGCAGGATCTGCCCCGGTGACAAGGCGGGAGGAGGATGCTGGGAGGGACCAGGACAGGCAGCCTAGTGCAGGGAGATGCATCAGATTCCCGGTGCTCAAATCACCGGGGGAGAGGCAGCTCGGGTTCCTCAGCAGGGCAGAGGTGTCTCCCTGCACCGTTGGTGCTCCCCCTGCCGCTGCCATTCCCGCGTTCTGCCCAGAGGCTGCAGAACCACCCGTGGAGGGGCACCTGGAGGGGCAGCCTGGGGGCACAGGCTCCCCCACTGCTGGCACCTCTCCCTCCCCCATGGGCCAGCACTGAAAATGGTACTGGGAAAAGCTGGGAGAGGAAGCCCTGCCCAGGGCAGCCCCTCCAGCTGGCTATGCCTGGAGTGATCCAGGAGTGTGGGGAGAGGAGAAGATGTTTGCACCCCCAGGACAGCTTTTCCCTGCAGCGTTTCTTGTCCCACACAGAGGGTTTGTCAGCAAGGGGCAGCACAGGCCTGAGGATGCAGAATTGTGCAGCCTGCTCGCTCTTCTCCAAGGTTATCTCCCCACTCTTGGTTTGGACATACCTTTCAATTGATATTTTTGTACTCTGAGCTTTGCAAACTTAATTTATTGTTTGTTATTTCTCCAGCCTATGGAGCCAGCCAAACCTCTGGATGCAGTTTGTGGCAGACCCTGCTTCTCTCCAGGTATTACAGCAGTTATTGACAAGGAAACACCTTAAACCCCAAGTACTTTGGAGGAAATACACAGAGTACAGCAAATAAATGTTCTCCTGGGCTTGGAGTCAGAGGAACAGACATATCTGGATTTCACTGCCAGACAGAAAAGGTCTGTAAGGCAGTGTTTGTTGAGCTACAACATTAAAGGGAAATAGGCTGAGCCTAAATGTGGAAATATCCCTCTGCCGATCTGCAGTGACTCCTCTGCCTGCATGAGGAGAAGTATCACATCTCCCCAGACACCCACGCCTGTGCAACAGCCTGGCATCTTCCTGTCCAGCCTGCCAAGCACGAGGGGAGGCTGCTCTGCATCATCTTCCTTGTGCTGGGCAAACAAAGGGCTGGGAGAAAGGGAAGTCTCCTGGCCCACCTGTGAACCACACTCAGGCTGCCACAGCAGCGCCATGTGGGACACAGGGTGGGACACAGACAGGGGCACAGCAGCTCCCCATGTGGGACACAGAGTGGGACACAGACAGGGGCACAGCCGCTCTGGTGGCCCCTGAGCTTTGGCTGCTGGCCCTTTGCTGAGTTTCACATTCTAAACTGAGCTCTAAGATGTAACAACAACTTGTATTGTTCTTGCAGCCCAAGGGCCTTGTACTTATCCTTGGGAGTGGGAAAGGCAGCCATGCACAATAAGCTGTCTCTGGTACACATTTTTTCCCATTATGTCCCTTTAAGGATTCCCTTAGTTTCCAGGGATTTTCTTTCCAGGCTGGAAACACTTTGGATACAATGGAGGTTTTATTTTATAGCCCCAAATCCTTTCCCTTAAATGGGAAAAATTATCAGGTTTCTTGGCAGAGATCCATAGTGTTGAGAAGTGCAAGAAGAACTGAGATAGACAGTGCATGTGCTACTGAGAGCCCAGGAGCATGGAAAGACTGGACCACCAAGAGAAAATAGTGGAAACAGACAGCAAAATCCAATCCAAAAATGAACCTTAAAGAAAAAAGAATTCCCTTGAAAATCGCAGGCAGAGCCTGGGTGATGCCAACAGCAGCTGGGCTCCATCCTCACACCCTCCCCTGAACCTTGGCCACCTTTCCTGGCCCGTGGCCTGCCCCCAGCCTGCTCCACTGTACACTCTTGCCGTCCACCAGCTCCTCCTCTCACCAAGATAAAAGGAAGCCTTTTCCAAAGTGTTTACATATATTTATAAGTGTGTAGGAGCTCGTTAGTGCAGAAAGCAGAGCCTGACCTCTGCCAGGCTCTCTGGGGCCTCAGGGAAGCCCCCAAGGATCTGTGACAGCTGGGCTGCTGAACTGGATATCTGTAAAAGTGAGAGATGGAGGGAGGAAGAGAGTGAGGGCTCAGTAGGAACTGGGGAACAAATGCCTCTTGATGGAGGGCAAGGCCTCTGAGGGCTGTCTCAGCTATGGAAAAGACAGGTGAGAGCAGCCCTTACTCATTTTTGGAGGCAAAGTAGCCACAGGGGGGACCCTGTCCTGTAAAACGTTGAAGTTTTCAGCTTGGCTAAAATTTTCAGATGCATTTTGAAGTCCCAGCAGCACCCAAAGCCCCTCCACTGCAGGCAAGCTTCTCTCCCTCCTTCTGCCTCGAGGAAGGGCTGCCCAGAGCTGCATCTTTGTTTGGCTGGCACCACTTTGCCAGCAGCGGCTGTTCTTAGTCAACCTTGGGCTCCTTTGGCCCTTGGGAAGAGGGCAGGAAACACGCCAATGCTCTTGGTTATGAGAAACTCCTAGTTCAGGTTCCCACAAAGCACACTCCAAGCCATCCCCCTTGGCTCCAGCTTTCTGCCCTTCCCAGGATGTGCATTTCCTCCTGTGCATCTGTTCAGTCTCTGTCTGCGCTCACTGACCACAGCACAGACCCCGTGGCTCCTCTTCCCCAGGATGGCTCCCTCAGACCCACCTTTCCCCTTCTCTTGGTGGGGATGGTTCTGGGGGACTGGCTGAAAGCTCTGGAAGCACCAGCCAATTCCCTCAGGGGTGTAAAACACCTCCTGGCTGCATCTGTCTTGCTCATGGCAGGTTTGAGAACAAATACAATTGCTTCAGGAAGGCAAAATACACAAACCTTTCTCTGGCTGAGGAATAGAAAGCCCCCAGTGGGCTGATTTGTCCCTGTCACCACCTGCCAGGGAATTTGCAGAAAGACCTGAGAAATTTTCTCCTGCCTGTCAACCCTGTAGCCCAAACACTTGTGGCCTCTGGTTCCTGTCCTGCCCAGGAGGGAATGGTGGCTGTGGGACTCCCCCAGCCCCTGCACCCCGTGGAGGGGCTGAGGGATGTTTCCATCTCTCAGCTTTCACTGTTCAGGCTGGGCTGGCTCTGAGGGAAAAGCAGCAGCCTATAATATGTTATTTAACACTTGGCTTTAAGCACTGAGCTCAGGCAGCCTTTGCAGTGGTGGAGATGTGGCCTCTCTCCCGGGGGCACCAAGTGCTCATCCATCCAGCCACTCTCCTGGCCGTGCACTCCAAATGGCCCTGCAGCCCTTCCCACCCTTTGGGGCTGTGGCACAACCCCCCGTGCCTGAGGGCAGACTGGGCAGTGTCTGGGGACAGCCAGTGTCCAGGACCTGGAAGCAGTCTCATTCCCAGGAATTCAGAGGCAGAAGGCCCTGCCTGCCCTCCTTAAGCTGCCCCCGTGGGCACCATGCAGCCAGTCCCCTGATTTCCATCCCTGGCACATCCCTTGCCCAGCTCCTCTTTAACAAACACAGGCTGAGGGTTCAGCCTCAGAGGCAAAGCAAACACCAAACTCAGACACAGACAAAATCTGCTTTGTGGTCTAATGCTGGAAAAATGCCCTCACTTGAATGTCCTGAAGTGCAGTGAGTTTCCTCAGGATAATGAGAGCAAGAATTGTCCTGCTCTTGCACATGTGGGCTCCAATAGGACTCAGCAGTCAGAGAGCACTCACATGGTTCCTGGGAGGGAAGTGCCATGATAGCCCCTTTCACACTGAGGGAAACTGGGACTGAGAAGGTTTAAAGCTGCCAAAGGTGGCGTGGGATGGGGGAGAAACGAGCAGCTAAAGGTACTTTAAATCTGAAGAGAGATCCTTTAGTGATTCCCATCCAGGTTGTTTGTCCTGTCACTGTTCCTGCTGCTGCTGAGGAGCTCGTGCTCAGAGGCTGCTGCTGTCAGAGGCAGGAGCTCTCACGAGAGTCACATGTGGCTGTGACAATCAGGCTGATGGCAGTGTCCAACAGGTGAAGCTTTTTGTGGCTGATCTTGTATGAGAAAATAGTCAGGACTTGACAAAGTTGCACAAAATCAGCCCTTCCTCACCACTCCCTGATCTCAGTTGCCTCCAGTCTTCAGTAAATGCACTCTTCCTTCTGCCCTCCTGTGTGCCATTCCACAACAGTGTAATCTGGAGCTGCACTGGGGTCAGGAAGCCTCATGCCAATGGCTGTGAAGGGCACAGAGTGGGGACAAATTGAATTTCAAGTGATTGCTTGACGTTATTTCCAGTGCTAAGGGAATAGCCTGGGGACAAGGCATGGGGGAAAGGCTGGGCATCTCATGCCACCAGTGGGGCTGGCTCCTTGCAGAGGACAGCTTTGATCTCACTGACATCCACTCACAGCACAGGAATAGCATAAATTGTCTCTGGGAAGGGTCACTTCCAGCCTTTCTTGGGTTGTTTTTCATCTGTAACTTGTCTTTAATAAAATACGTTTTAATTGGGAGGATTATGGAGATCATTTCAAAGCAGCTTATCTCACACTCTTCTCCTTCCCTGTTTTTCCCCAGTGTTTGTGGGTGATGCAAAGGCTGCAATAAGCCTTTCTTAAAGGCTCTCTCAGATTAAACTTCCTCACATGGGACAGCTCTACTGCCCCTGAATTTTAATGAGCTCTTCCCAACATGCCCTTTTCAGTTCTGCAGGGGAACAACACCCAGCACCAGCTCACCAAAAAGGACAAGTTGGATGTAATCACAGACTGAGAGTGCTGCAATAACCTCCTGAAAATGCAGCTCCATTTCTCGGTGTGGGCAGGAGTGGAGGGTGCTGGGGGCAGAGCAGGCAGTGCCCGGTGCCAGCTTGGAGAGGGTGCAGGGCTGGATTTTGCCACTGGGCTGTGGCACAGTGCCCATGGAGAGCGTGAAGCAGGACTGGGAGGAGCCAGCAATGGAGCAGGGAATTGTCTGGAGTTGACTGGGAGGAAAACTGGAGGACAAAACCATCTGGAGATCACATTTTTTGATGCTGAGATGGCCCCTCTTTGGGGTGCCAGTGGCATTGGGATTTGCAGCCTGAGACCCCTCCTAAAGGGGCTCTGTGTGCTGCATCTTTCAGTGCTTTGCTTACTGGCCACTTTGGTTTTCAAAGGTGCAGCTGGAAAAGGTGGGAATGCAGCAGATTTTCACTTTTCAGAAACACCCAGAAATGCCCAGAGAGCAGAGCCCCCTGCTCAAGTCCTTCAGCACAAAGAGGTTCAGCGGCCTCCCTGTCCCCACCTGCTTCAGATTTAGGCACCAGAATTCCAAACAGCCTTGCAGGGAAACCTTTACCCCAGTGTTTCCCCCAACCATTCCTGCCCCACTGAGACTCACCTCCTGCTGTTCCCCCACCCCTTGCACACCCCATGTATCATCCTGGTAGCTGGAGGCGCACCAAGGAGATGTTCTCTCAGTTTTATTCAGCTCCCTCACCCTGTCTCGATTTTCTGGCATATTCCCAAAGGTCAGCCACAGTCCTGCACAGGAAAACCAGAGATGAAGAACTGAGCCCATCCCAGCATTCACTTGGCCACCCTCCACGTTGCTGCTCTTCAAACAGTCTCTTTTTCTCTTGCACATAAAAAGTGAAGGTGGTTCTTCATCAAAATCAATAGAGGAGGTTAATTAAATACCTCTGCTCAGCAACACATCAAAGCCTCCTCTTCAGGCCCAGTGTGTGGGTGATCTTTGCCTGCCTTGCCCAGGCCAGTCCCTTTGGTTCACGGGGGCTTAGGAAGCCACGCACCACTCCAGCTCCTCTGACTCACAAGGACAGCACAAGTATCATTACAATGGATGTTGAGCTCCATAAAGCAGCTACAATTTATTCCTGGCCCAAAGCTGTTGGTTCTGCATGGGTGTGTTTCTCCTTTCTGCAGTAAAGGTCTTGTTCAAGTGTGAAGGGACTTTTGGGGTGCTACAAACCCTTTCTGCCTTCAAAGGAAAGGAGGAAGGGAGATAATTGGAGCAGTTTGGAGGCTGGTGTGGGCTGAGCAGATCCCAGGGGCTGGCACTGCAGGGAATGTGCTCCCTCTGGGAACAAGTACCCCTGGGCCCAGCAGCTGCTTCTCCAGCTAAAGCAGTAACAGCCCCCAGGAGCCCTGCAGGCAGGGGAATTAAAAAACCCCCTTAGATTTACATGGAGCTTTTGTAACAAATCCTTGAGGAAATGAGCTGTTCTGCTGCCCCAGCTCTGGGCACTCACAGCTCCTCTGCCCTCTCCTCTCTGGGTGCTGAGATGAGCTCGGCCACTGATGGGTCCCTGCAGAAGGTCCCTGCCAATGGGTCATCTCATCTCAGGAACAGGTTCTGCTGCAGCCATGCAAAGACCTGAGGTAACATGGCACAGGTACAGCCCACCCTGGCAGTCCCAGAGCCCCGGGCAGGTGACAGGAAAAGCTCTGTCCCTCTGGCCCTGTGGCCCTCTGTCCCTCTGTCCCTGCCTTGCCTTCTGAAGCACCTTGTGCCAATGTGTGTGCAGGAGACTTGTCCTTCTGCTGCAAAGACAGAATCAGTGATGTGAACAACAGGTCTCAGAGTATCTGTTCTTAAAGCATCCATCTTCACAGATTTTAATTTAGTAAACCAAGAAAGGCCAGTTCAATTTTGAAAAAAAAATTACTAAAACCAGAGATTCCCTGAGGAAAAAGTTTAATTAGGACAGGAGCAAGACCAAACAAGCAGCATTGTCTGGTGTAATGGGTTTGATCCATGGCTTCCTCAGTAACCAGTGTAACTAAGGAAGTGGACATTACAAAGTATTCCACACGTGTTTTCCACGTAAGAGTAGGAGGGGGAGGAGTTCTTTTCCGGTTTCCGGGAGCTCGGGAGGGAACCGGGGGAGCCTGGATGGTCCCGTGTCTCTGTCGGTGTTTTCCTGGCTCTGGACGTTGGTGAGATTGTATCGTTGCCTGTTTCCCTCCTTTCTTGAAGTTTTGAATTGTATTCATTGGTTTCATTTGTTCTGTTTTAGTTCATTCCTTTTTGTTCCTTGTTGCCCCTTCCCTTCCCCTTTTTTCCCTTTCCCCTGGGGTGGGGTCCACATAGTGAGTAAATTGCATACATGTTTGTAGATGTTACGAAATATAATTCCTTTTTGAGTCAGTTCAGTTTCTTTTGAGTTTTTTCCCTTTGCAGTTTTTTTTTCCTTGCTGAGAAAGCTCGGGGAAAAGGGAGGAAGGCAGTCCAGGGTTGGTAAAAAACTAGGCCAAACCTGAGACATCTGGGGAGCCATCCCAGGAACTTCAGTGGTTTGCTTTACAAGTCTTTGCAGTGCAATCTGAGACCAAACCTCCCAGCCATTTGCTTGATCAGGAGAAATGTGATGCTCCAGCCCTAACAGGGACTAAAGCACATTTTAGGGAGGGCGCAAGGATTGACTTTGTAGATACAAACAAATCCTTCAGCCTGCTCACAGTTTCCAGGTTTAAATTCAGCCTTCTCAGATCCTGAAGGAAAACCTCCCAAAGAAACTGGAGCTGTCTCAGCACTGAGGAGCTGGAAAGGTGCAGTCTGAGGGGAGATGTACCTTGCAGCCAGGGCCTTGCAGGAGGACACCAGTAAATATCCCTAATTACAAGCAAAGCAAGCTCTAGTCCTCCAGTGCCTCTGTGCTGGGTACCACCAGGCTCACCAGGGGCACTGCAGAGCCCTTGGCTCTCAGAGAAAAATAGGTCTTTCCAGGTATGCAATAAAGAGTCATAAAATCACCTGTGTCCTCCTCCTCCCTGCTTCAAATGGAAGTGGTTTGTGTGGGGAAAGCTCAGGAAAACAGCAGAGCTTTCCTTTGGAAAGGGACAGCAAAGCCCTGCCCAGGGTGATGTGATGCTGTGCCGTGGTTTGTGCCAGCCCCTGCCCAACCCAGCCCAGCCCCAGCCCAGTCCCTGCCCAGCCCC
>VWZD01010231.1:539089-583013 GCA_013396695.1 Sakesphorus luctuosus
CAGCCCCTGCCCAGCCCCTGCCCAGCCCCTGCCCAGCCCCAGCCCAGCCCTGCTCCCTCCCACAGCCCCTGCAGCAGCCAAGCAGCTGCTCCAACAGTCAAATGTTTTCCACTCTTCTAAGGGACCTCTTCCTTCAGTCCAACCTGTCTGAGGATTTTCAGTGGGGCAAACCACAATGTGGGGCCCACACACCAAACTGTGACTGGAGTGGGACCCCCAAGGCCATGGTCAGGGGTCCCCTGAGCTCACACACTGCAGGTCCCAGGGTTACCCTCACCCTGGAGGTGTCCCCACTGCTGACCTTTGGGACTCTGACAGGTGGCAGCAAAGCCCGTTTGCTCCGTGTTCCAGAGGAGAGGACAGAGCGGGCGATGGGGTAAAACTGGTTCTATATTTAAGGGCTGCACTGGGTTGTTATGGCAACAGGAATTCCAGCCACCACCGCGGGCTCCTCCGCCGCCTCCTCTGCAGAGCACAACTCTGCAGCACACCCAGCTCCTGCCCAGTGCCGGGGCTGAAGGGGAGGGGAAGCATGTGCAGCTCATCCTTTCACTGAGAGCCTTTTCCTCCAGGAGTGGAAAGCAAATGAGAACAGCTCGAATGTCTACAGTATGGACAGAGGCACTGAAAGCAAAGTTCAGCAGCAGAAAGGTTCAGACTCACTCAGTTTAGGAGCCCCAGGGGCAGGGATCATCCAGCACAAAACCCCACCTGGGGTGTCCCCAGAGGGGGCCAACCACACAGCTCCTGATGTGGGCATGGGTGTGCCCTGCTGGGGTGGGAACAGCTTGGCAGGGCAGCCCCGAGGCTCACACACCCCCCAGCAGCACACACGGTGCCCACACACGGTTGCACTTCCCAAGCTCAGCTTCTTCTGTCTGGCTGGAGAAAGTCTGCATTTCATCTGTGCATCCATCCATGTACTTATAAGGCCCTCATCTCCACTCTGCCCAAACCTCAAGGCCTACCAGGGCATTGTTTGCTTTATTTTTTGCAGCTATCATGCTGGAATTCATAAACAGAAAAGCTGCATGTGAGACACATGAAGTGAACCTGCCCTGCCCTGCCATAAAGCCTCAGCACCCAAGTTTGGGCACCAAGGAAGTCAGGCCCAGCTGGCAGGAGCCAGAGGACAGGAGTGACCCCAGACACAGAAAACAGCACCTGAGCAGAGGTGGAGGGAAATGAGTCAATTGAGTCGTGGAAGGGGGAAGGCAGAGCAGAGATGGGGTAACAGTTTTCCATTCATAAAAGGTCCCTGTAGAAGAAAGCAATGGCTGGCTTTCCTCCTCTGCTGGGAATGGGACAAACAACAGCAGGATGGGACAATTAGGATGACTTTGGGGGAAAAAAGAGCAAAGCCCTGGGGCAGCTGCCCAAGGAGACTGGGGGTGGAGACATCATCAAGACTTTCAAGAAAAAGATTCTTAAGCATCTGTCAGGATAGTCTGGACATACTGATCATGGCTTGGGACAGGAGGATGGACTAGGGGGCACCTCCATGTCCCTTCCTGCCACCCAGAGCTGTGCTTGTTCTGTGAGAACCCCACATGGGCATTACAATGACACACCCCCAGCAGCCCTTGGAACAGGCAGAGTCATCCTGGTGACGGGAATCAGGTCTGGGATTCCAAAAGGCAGCAGAGGTTTTCAGTGTCACCCTGACCCCACCTCCCATTACACACTCAGCAGTTCTCAGCCTGCCTTTCTGTGGCCACACCAGCCTGGGGGGACCTCAGGGTCCCAGCAGCACTCACAGGGCTCTGCTCGACTTCCTTTAGTGGGAGTCACCTCACCTCAAACTGGCCAAACCCCTCACTGATCTGTGAGCACAGTCTCGCCCTGAGAAATGGCTGCAGTGCAGGAACACCTTTCACAGCCTGTCACCCTCTGCCTGTCTGAGCTGCTCCTGCCAAAGTCTGGCCTGGCCTGGAATTAGCAGGACATTAACACCAACGCATCAATCCCAGAGGGGAGACTGCCAAGCCACAGGGCAGCTTCAGTCCCAACTGATTCGAAAGGCAAATATTAAAAGAGAAAATTAACAACTAGTAGTTGAAAAAGAGGGAAAACGAAGAGTTATTGATAAAGAAAACATGCAAAAGAAGCACAGCAGCCAGAACCACTGCATTGTCCAGCATCCCCTGGCTACACCCACAGATCAGCTTTGCAGCTTGTCCTCTTCTTCTGCTCCCTTTTTCCAATTCACCTTGAACTGCTGCAGGAAAGTTTAGGAGAAATAGGAGAAGCCAAAAGAAATGCAGGACCTCAATTACTGTAAAAACAAACACCTGAAAGGACTCAGAGTTATTCAAACAGGGAGTAGCTGAGCTGGAACCGGCAGCACAGGGGTGGTGGCAGCACCACCACAGTGACAGATGCACCTGGGGGACAAATGGCCCCATCCTGGGTCACACTCAGCACCAATAAATCCCACAGTGGGCTGGGGAGCAGCCTCTTTACAGCAAAACTAGAACTGCTGCAACATAAGACTGGGAGGAAAAGCAGCCTGTCAGTGGTGCAAGAGAGTATCAGATGGACCAGCTTGGGTATTTTTGTTCTTGGTAATAAATAAATAAATAAAATTGTGATGATTAAGTGGAAGAAAAATAGCACTGTTATCGATACAGATGCCTTTGCAGTACATTAAACCAAAGTAATTTAAAGAGCAGAGCATTTCCTATAAATAATTAATTATTTCTTGGTAAGCACAATGCCACTTTAGCTGCCTAAATTTT
Source organism: Sakesphorus luctuosus (assembly GCA_013396695.1). Classification (NCBI taxonomy): domain Eukaryota; kingdom Metazoa; phylum Chordata; class Aves; order Passeriformes; family Thamnophilidae; genus Sakesphorus; species Sakesphorus luctuosus. The sequence continues at coordinate 541,828 of VWZD01010231.1, forward strand.
CACGGAGGGGGTTGCTTTTTAATTAGAATATAGTCATTCCAAATGCACATGGGCCTTTAATCATTCATGTTGGAAGCAAGCTGACTTGGTCATGCATGAGGCAGAATAAAGCAGCTCTTATCTCTCGGTAGGTCACAAAGTCAGCCAGCCTGGGGGCTGTGAATAAGTGAGGAAGTTTGCCTCCTGATGAGAGTGTGTTTTCATCTCTTGGGCAGCACAAAGTCATCTGGGAAGATGCATTTGCTGAGGTCAAACTGAAACAAGAACAAAGTGCTGGAAAGCCAATGCTGTGCAGAATCAACCTGCCCCAGTGCTGGTCTTAAATCAGGTTCTCACCTGCAATTAGGGATATTATGAAGGCAGAAAACCAGAGTACAGATGATTTCAAAGGGTTTAATTGCTTTCTTGCTAATGACACTGCCGGCAACAACCCTGTCCCTCCTTCCCCAGATCTCTGGCTCAGTGGGAGCTTCCCAGCTGGTCCGTGGGGTCCAGACCTGGCCCAGGTCAGGGCAGCACAGTGGGCAGCTCAGCCCTGGGCAGTAACTTCCACAGAGCAGATTCCAGCCCAAATAAAGCTCTGCTGGTCAGGAAGCAAATCAAAAAGCCCCTGACACTCATTATTTGGGAATCCTTGGATTTCTGCCCTAAGCTGCCAAGTCTTGGGAGCTGAGACTGTGAACCCTGCATGGCCCTGGGGCTGCTCTGCCCCAGCTGCCCCCACAGCTCACAGTGACCGTGGGTGTCTTCCAGGGGTTCTGCATACACTGAGCAGCCTAAGCCTCAAAGCACATAAATCACAGGATCTCAATGAAAACTAAGAAGGAAATACCGAGGTTAAACCAGGCCAGTGACCGAAACCTGCTGGGAACCTGCAGCTCACAGGGAGGTGAGAGTGAAGGAGGGTTTGCAGCCCTGTCTTGGGAACAGGCTGCAGGTGAGCCCAAGGGCAGAGCACCAAGAGTGGCTCGTGTTCCCTTCTGCCCACCTGAGCAGATCTGCCTGCAGGGACCCTCCTGCTCCCAAATGCTTTGCTGCTCTGACTCTTCAGACAGAACTTTCCAGAGATGCTCTGATGCTGGCAGGTCCCTTCTCTCTCCCCTGCATGGAAAGAGAGGCAGAAATTCAGGTGCTGACATAAAGTCTTGCTGCAGCAGAAATTTGGCCAATAATGCCAAGTCTTGCTGCAACCACTTTGTATCAGGTTTGTCCAAGTTATGGCCAGTTTATGGATCCACAGCTTGGACATGGAGCCCAGACTGATGTGGGCAGGGCGATGCCCCTCGGGCCATGGCACCGAGGAAATGGCTCCAGCCTGTCCCAGCAGTGCCATCTATTGCCACACTTGGCTCTGTCACAGAGAGCCAGCCAGGGGCAGGGAGGGAGAGGAAAGAAAAGGTTATTTCCCACTGGGAATAAGGGAAACTTCCCAGTTCACCCACACGCTGCTCTGCCTTAGAAAAGCTGGGAATGTTTCAAATCCCTGTGTCAGACCCCACTAATCCCCAAATCAGCGATATCTGAGAGCCAAATCTCCACCAGGGACCGTAAGGATCATCAAGTCAAACTCCATCACGTCCCAGCAGGAGAAATCATTGTCCTTGAGCCACTGGAGAGCAACCAGGAAAACTGTGTTTAGTCAGTCCTCATAGTCCACCTGAGCTGCAGCCACCAGAATTTGCATCAGGAACGTGTGGGAAGGGGCTGGTACAGCACCACTTGGGCCTTTGCTCTCAAGCAAAATACCCATTCTCAAGATCTCTTAAATATAAACCCACCCCAAACAACAAAACCCCCAGCAACAAAGCAGCAGCTGAGTTTCAGAGGGGCCCTACCCATCAGTCTCTGCCAAAGGCTGTTTGGAAGTGTCTGTCCCATCCTCCTCCCAAAACACCACCATGAGCTGGCAGAGGCAGCCCCTGCCTGAGTGGGGCTCTGGGACACCATCACCAAAGAACAACATTTCAGTTCTCAACTTGACTTTTGCCAAACATTTCAGCAGGTTGTGTCTTCCCTGACACATCTGGCAAAACTCTGGCACTGTAAATTGACTCTGGTTTACATTAACTGAAAACCTCTTTCATTCAATATCTGGTTTGAAAAATGGTGGTACTGAGCATTAGCTCAGAGTAGATTTACACCCACAGACCATGCAGGAGCACTGGGATGAGTTTCCCAAAACATGAACATAAATTTACCAAATAAGAACATGAAAACCCAAAGAACTGATTCCCATCATCCCCCTCACACACAGCAGATACACGAGGGCAATGGGAACCCACCAACATAAACCACAGGCAGACTTTGCAATGCTCATGGTGTGAAAGGAAAACATGGACTGCAGTGTCTCAAGAGAAGAGCAAACTGGAAAGGACTCCGCTATCAGGTTTAAAAAATCACCACATCCTAAACTGCAGCTGGTGGGATGTGGGGGCAGAAGATCCTTCCAGGGGATCAGGTACTGCCACCAGGCTGTGCAGGGGCTGGGAACAGGGATGAGTGAGTTAAGCCTTCAAGACACCTTAGTTTTACAAAGGACACATTGTTCCCTGCAAACTTCCCCCAGGAGAAGGAACCTCTAAAGACAGACTGGTGGGATGTGCAGGAGCACCTGTCTCCTTCTCCAAATGCCTGCCCAGATTGTCCCAGCTCACATCCCAGCCTCCTGCACAGGCCAACACCTGGCAGTCTGGGCCAACACAGACAGGGAAGGAGAAAAAGCAGAGCTGAAAATCATTCCAAAGCTTTTAAATCATTTATCCTACTTTTTGGGTTTTTTTTTCTTTAAAACAAAGCTTTGACATTAAGAGCAGAAAAAAAATTGTGTTGATAAATATAATAGAGAAAAGGATTAAACAGAAGAGTAAAATAGCACAAACACGAAACATCATTTCTAGGTTTGAGGACAAATGTTTTTCTTCAGCTCAGGACTTGCCCTGGTTTTTGTCACAGGACAAGAAAATCCCCCTGCTGTGGGGAGGGGCACTGGGAATCGGGATCCTTCCCAGGCACCAGCCAGGAGAAAGCAATGAAACAGCTGAAAAACACTTACAATGGTTTCTTCTTGTAGAAAGTGACAGCTGCAAAAGCAGGGAGAGCTGACCCAGAGAAACCGGGAGAATGTCCCAGGGATTTCTGGGAGCACCTTCCCGGCCAGGCTTCATGGAGAAGCCAAAGCCAACAGCTGTTCCTCACCCGGGCACAGGGCACCTCGCTGCCATCCGCACCGACACCCCTGGAAAACTGGGCTGGCGCCCCTTTTGCAGGTTTTGCCCAAGCAAGGAGCCATCTCTGCTGCCCGAGGAGCGGGACCGGGAGCGGGGCCAGCCCTGCCCGCGGGGAACACGCGGGGGCTCCGCAGCAGAGCCGGGGAGGGGGACGCGGGGCAGGAGAGGGGAGGGGGNACAGGGGGATGCGGGGCCGGGGCGTGCCCGGGACCAGGAGCGCTCCCTCCGCCGCCAGGTGGGGCTTTGGCACCGCGCACGGCCCCGCACGGGCAGCCCCGGCCCGGCCGGCAGAGCGAGCGCGCTGGAGGCTCAGCTGTGGCACAGCATCCTCCGAGTACCCCTGGGGGGCCCAGCGCCAGCCGCGCCCACTCCTGTCCGCGCCGATGCCCCCAGCCCCCCCAAAACCCCGCCCCGGGGCCAGGGCACATCGTCGGCTCCCGCGGGCCCTGCGCCATCGCCCCCGTCCCCTCTGGGCGGGACAGGGCGGGACGGGGCCCGAGGGCAGCGCTGCCCATGGCGGGGGAAGCGCTGATAGCTCTCCCGGCTCAGAGCCTGGTTAGGGGCGCACCTGTGAGACAAGCGCTGCAGCCGAGAGGGGCTGCCCTGCCCGGCTGGGCTGGGCTCGGCTCTGCCCCTGCAGCGTCTCCCTTACAGCCCGGCCCGGGGTGCCCAATCGCCTGACTCACAGAGGTTTGGGTGCAAGCGAACCCCCCGTGCGTGTCGTGGCTGCGGGTGCAGCCCCTCCTGAGGAGCTGCTTTCATCAGCACTGAAGCAGGAGTGAGATCTGTTAGGGACAGTGTGTTTGTACCCCACATCAGGAGTGAGCTCTGTTAGGGACAGTGTGTTTGTCCCCCCGTGCCCTGGCACTGCAAGCCAGGCCAGACGTCTCCAGGCCTTTCAGCTCAGTCACCTGTGAAAGGTTTCCAGCTGCAAAGAGGCTCTGAATTATGAATGACTCTGCTTTGTCAAACGCAGGGCTGTGCTCAGGCTCGGGGATCAGCTCTCAGCCATGTGCTGGAGGCAGCCATTGGTGACACAGCCCTTGGCACACACATACCCGGGATGGATCCAGAGCTATCACCCCAATGATGCCATGAGCTGGTCTAATACCATCCCAGGGGAGCAGTGCTGGGATGAGGGTGGGGAGGAGGGAGCCTGGATTCCCAGGAGGGATTCCTGAGCAGCACAAGGTTAGATGCATCGCCCCCCCCATCCTGGGTCCCCAGCCTGTCCCAAGGAAAATGCAAACCACAGCAGGACCGAGGTGTGCATGGAGCTCACTGAGGCCACCAGTTTTACTGCCACTGCCAGGGAGGCACTGCCCACCCTGACAGCTCTCGGGGCAGGGCTGGGCAGGAGCAGGAGGGTCTGCCTGGTGCTGGGTGGGTCATGGGGCACTGCTGCAGTTCATGCTGGTCCCACACCAAGGCACCTATGGCAAGGTGACCCGCAGGTTTATGGCCACCGGGAACCTGCCACACAGGTGAGCAGGTGGCCCCAGCAATGTGGGCAGTTGTGCAAGAAAGTCCTGAACGTGCCACAGCATCCGTGGCCTTCAGACCCCTCCCTGCTCCCTGCTGTCCCTGTGGCTCCAGGCTGTGCTCAGGGAGGTGATTTCCCAACCATGTGTCCAGGCATCCTGTGGTTTTCCCTGGCTGACCAGCTTGGCCTGTTTGGCCCAGTTACCACAGCCCACCCTCCCACTTGTCCTGCACCCCACAGGCACCAGGGGGGTGGCATCCAAAGTCTCAGTGGGGTTAAGGGACCAGCTGTGTTCCTGCTGCCCACAGGGCAGGTTTGCTCTTGCTTCATCCAGGTGACACTGGATGAGTTACTGATTTCCCCTTTTGCTGATGTTGGTACTGATCTTGGCAGAACAGCCCTTGGCTGCATACCTGGGAGAGTCCTTCAGAGCAAAGGGTGTTTTTGAGAAGCCCCTCCCCAGCAGGATTTGCTAAAGGCCTGAGAGCACTGAGCACTGAGCTAATCCTCCGTGCCCCCTGTGCTCCTGCTCAGTTCTACCCTCACCTCTTGACTACCAAGAGCCCTTCTTAAACAAGTCAATACTGTCACACTGCTCACCAAAGGGAAGAATAAATACCCAGGGACACCTTGTCCTTCCCATGTGGAGCACTCTTGGAGCAGCAAACCCTCAGGATGAGGGGCCAGCAGGACCCCCCTGGTTGGGGGGGCAGCACCTTTCCCTCTGTGCAGGGGACAGAGGCCAAGCCAAGGGCCAGGACTTGCTGGCCTGAAGTTCTGTGTGGCTGGTGACCCACAGCACTGCCTGCCAACCCACCTGCTCCCAGGAGGAAATTAGTAACCCTAAAGAGGAAGAAAATTGCTTCAACGAGATGCTTTTGGCCTAAAACCAGCTACCTAGTGCTGCAGGAGCCTCTGAAGCTGTACTGAGGTACCACCAGGGGTATCACCTCCTGCAGCAGCCCAGGTAGTATCAGGGGACACGCTGATGCCACATGCCAGCAGCAGTGCCATAAAAATACATGGGAACAGGACAGAAACTCCTGCCCCAAGTTCCTGCCCTGCCTTTTCACCACCTCCTGAGCAGGGCATCCCCTGGGCAGCATCTCAGGGCTGCTCCAGACAGCAGGGATGTCCCACAGCTGCGAGGGGAGCTGTGTGGCTCCAGCTGCCAGCCCAGACCACCCTGGGCACTTTGATTGTGCCACATGGATACGAAGGGGGAAGAGGGAGAAACTCCCTGCTCTGGTGATTGCGTTTGGGGGTTTTTACCACACTGCTGAGGAGCTCAGGCATTTGCAGCACAGCAGGCTGAGCTGTTCTCAGTGCTCTCCCTGCAGCAGCAGCAGGGGCTGCTCTCCAGGAATTCCCGCACTCTGCAGGGCTGGGAGCGGCGCTGGCCGTGTCCGTCCCTCGCAGGGCATCCCTCCCTGGCACCCTCCCGGCACAGCCCACACACACAAAAGGGGCTTTGCTCCCATCTCTCGTTTGCTGCTGGTTGCAGTAAGGGGGTCCCACATTGAACACAGGTGGGGGCTTCCCTGCTCTTCTCGTTCTTCCTGTATGGGGGCAACCCCAGCTTGCTCTGTGGCATCCACCTCCTGCAGCCCCTGCCCACCCGCCGCGGGGGTGGCACAGGCAGTGAGACCCTCCAGCTGGGGCACCCGTGGAGCATCACGGCCATGGGGATGCCCAGCCAGGTCAGGAACTCACTCCCCCGGTGCCTGCAGGAGCCCGACACCCCGCAGGCTCCAGCCAGCGCCGCGGGTGGGAGGAAGCTTCCCAGAAGATGGAGAGCTAAAAAAAGGCAAGGCTTGGAACAACCCAGGGCTGCCAGCTATTTATTCTAGCATGCCTGTATGCTGCAGAGCAGGAGAAAGATATTTTAAAGCTGCTGCAAGGAAGCTCGTCTGTCTGCCTGGGTTTGTTGATCGAAAATCCATTTACCAGCAGCCCCCCCTCCCACCCCTGAGCCCTGCACCACCTCTAGCCAAGTGTCTTCCTCAGCATGCTCCCCCAAGCCAGGCAGCCCCTCCATCAGACTACACGGAAGCAGACACTTGGCAGAAAGGCTTATGCACCTCCAGAACAGGAAGAGTTTGGGAGCATCCCCATCTCATTCAATTTACTTCTGGCCATCCCTAACGAGAAACTTCTAACCAGCTTTGAGCGTTCAGGACTCACCCTTCTCCACTCAAACTCTCACAAGCACTCAGCCCTCTGGGCTTACAGACCTCACATCCTATTAAAAAAGCACACCCCAACCTCCTGTAAAAAAAAGGCAACCACTGCAATCTGTGTTCTTGGATATGTATTTTTTACTGAAAAAATCATTCATAAATTAACAAATACAAAAATGTACAAACACATGGGTAAATAAATGTAATGACACAAAGGATTGCTTTGCTGAGAAGTGTGTGTGTGTGTGTTGTAAAACACTAATCTTCAGTGCAAAAACGTCCCCCCCGGCACCTCTTAAAAACATAACAGTAAGCTCAAAAGCCATGATGATGGAAAGCTACTTGAGAGTTCAAAGCCACTTCTGATGGTGAGCAGCCCAAAGTGCAGCCATTGCTCAAACGGTACCTCCTTAGAGAAGCAGAGCTTTACAGAGAATTCACTGTCAATAAATAGTTTTGCAAATAAAACCCACATGGCTCATTTAAAAAAACAACAAATCAGCATCACACAGGACCTGCCCTGCAGCAGGGCTGGCTGACGTGGAAGGGGCAAATGAGTGGCCTTTTTGAACTGCAGCTGCCAGAATATGTACAAGTTCTCCTTACTACGAGAATTTTTACACCATAACAGCACATGCGCTTGACAGTATGTTTTTAACAGTTACATTTACTATACAGTATTTGACATAGCTGATAGGATTAACAGTGCACATTTTCAGATAATCCACATTTTAGAAAGGGGAAAAAAACCTCAACATGATTAGAACAAAGGAACGATGAAGAGGATGCTGCTGGGGATGGACCCTTCTGTGCCAACCGCAGAGTGCAGTTCTGAGCAGAGGTAACGCTTTTGTTCCACACAGGGGGCGATGGGAGTCAGGGACAGGGAAGGCCGAGGATCCCGACTAAGGGAGTTCAACACCTACTCACACACACATGCATGATTCTGGGGTACTGAACTTGGACTAGTTGAAATACATTCCTTGTTTGAAGCACCATTAAACAAAGACAGATTTCTAGCAAGGTCTCAGGATGAAAGAAGAGAGGGGCAGGACAAGGCAGGTTCAGCATCCGGAAAGGGTCCACGTGAATTAAGAGATGGAGATTCCGAAGCAGAAGTCTTTATTGCTGTAATGCACCAGAAAAAGCAAATCCTCACCTCTGCCTATAAATAACCAGGCTGAATTCCCTCAGGAAGCGAGTTTAAAGCACATGTAAGTTCAAAGACTTTAAAACCTAAGTTACAAACTCATCAGCTCTTTTCAAGGGCAGGCTCGCTGTCCTCTCATGCCAGCCGATAAGATCTACACAAGAACTTGTGTTTTCTAAACTAACGTTTTCTGGATACAGGTTAGGAATGCCCTGGGCAGTCACACCCACCACAGATGCGTATGGGGATCATACGTCCACAGAACTGAGAAACAATGTAAACCATGGGAAGTTAAGGAAACTGAAGGCAAACAACGCAATGAAGAGTTAAAGTACTTCAGAGGTCAAGTACCCACCCTTGTTGTGTGGAAATACAAACCAAAAACAACGCCCAATGTATTTACTTTTAAGTCAGAGAGGTGCAGTGAAAGTGGTGGCGTCAGTGCTGTGTAGGGCTGGACTGTGTCCCTGGGGACAGGCCCACGGTGGCTGTGGGGAAAGGGGGATGGCTGGATGGGTTGTCAGACCTAGCTCTGGTTCTCAGTCCTCATGTTTTCATGTGTCCTTCATGTCTGTCCCTCCCACTGACCTGTGCCCCCCTGCCCCACTGGCTGTGCCCATGCCAGTGCTGCTCTGACAGCACCTCAGTGTTCTGCTGGATTTACACAATAAATACAGCCTAAACCAACCCCCCACACTGCTCCAGCATGTTCCAGGGTGATGGCAGGACACTGCTGTCTGGAGAGGGCTCGTGCAGCAGCTCCATGCCCAGGATGGCACATGGGCAGGGGCTGTGCTCCCCCAGCACTGTGGGTGGGAGACCTGAGCAACCTGCCAGGCTCACAGTTGCCATCTGTGGGATACAGAGCAACAGGCAAGGGATTGTATTCCATATGGCTTTTGGACTAATTTGCACATCATCTTGTAAAAGGAACAGAAAAGGGAGTTTCTTCATAAATATTCTCATTTCCTCATTCTCCCTGGAAAAAGCCATCCCTGTGGTTTCTGGAATGAGCAATGATCTGGCTGTATTTCTCACCCACTGCACTGGAAGGTTCAGGGCCCTGTCCCACAAACATTTCTGCATATGCACAGCTGGAGTCATGCAAGTCTCACTGGCTTAAAAGGGAACACCTTGCACAAGTACAGTGATGCACACACGAGTGTTTACAGAATTCAGGACTAAAATGAGTGACTGTATTGTAAACCTCTAGCTTGGACTTGAACCATAGGAGAAAAATAAAAAGGGGCAATTTACAGAGCATATTTACACTTACACTTCTTTAAGAAGCGATTCTGTTGTATATACTTCAAGCAGGTCATTTAAAAAACTGCACAGACATAGAACGGCATCAGAAGTCGTTTGATCTCCCACCAGGGCAGTTCCAACCAAACTGCTGCCGGGGTTTGCCGTGAAGAAGCCACAGAGTCCCTCAGCTGGGCCACTTCCCAGAGGAGAGAGCGCGTCCCAGGCGAGTCCCAGTGCCAGAGATTGCTGGAGGAGGAATGTGGAGACAAGAGCAGCAGGTTGAACTGTTGTCCTGAAACCCAGAAAGCAAGTGGCAGAGAAACTGAAGAGACTGCTGAGCTCGCTGCCCGGTGTGGGGCTGGATTGGTACAGCTGGGGCAATTTGTGCGTGCACTTTCAGCCTCATTCTCCACAATACTGTGATCCTTCATTAGACAAAGTGTTGCTTGTCCTCGACGAACCTTGGAAAAGAAAGTCTAGCGTGGTGCTTTCTTGGTGAAGGGCAGAGCAAAGTTATTTTCTCCTCTTAGTATTCGGGCACCAGAGCCAGCTCCGGTGTCAGGTTAACAGTGATGTTCTTATACAAGGCGTCATATGTGACGTTTGGAAAGTAGTTCAAGTTATTGAGGCCGTCCAGGGCTTGCCTTTCTTTCGACTTCCTCAGCAAGGCGTACCTGTGCAGTAAGAACCACAGGCCAGAGTCACTTCCCCGTGTCCCACAGCACCCTGCAAACTCCTCCCAACACCACCAGAACACCCTTCAAAGAGTCAGTTCCAGCAGCAGCTGCAAACAACAAACCTGGAGCCCTTAACAAAGGCAACCATCACATTTTAAATACTTTGTGTTGGTAAATGCTGGAAAATTCCATAGAAGTCCATCACTTGATGAAGGGTAAAGTGTTTGCTGTGCCACCAGCAAGCATTCAGCTGCCAAAGCTACCTGTGACTCCTGCCCAAAGCCTGTGGGTCCCATTCCCAGGAGGGGCTGAGCCCAGGCATCCTGCAGAGCCCTCACCAGCCACAGCATCCCAGAGCAATGCAGCTGATGGGTGATGTGTCCTTTCCACTTTTAAGAAACCAGACACAAGGAAGAGTAGAACCAAATGGCTTTAATCCAAGGGATGGGGAACAAGGAAGTAAAAGTAACAGAATGATGGTTTAGGGAAGGAAACTGCAGCTGGTGCACAAAACCAGCCTCCATCACATTTAGGGGGAGCATGATGAGATACAAAAGGTAAGGGAGTGTGCATATGTTGGCTTACCTGGGTGAACTCTGCCCTGCCCATCTCCCCCTCCCACCACAGGGACCCACAGCTCCTGCTGACAAGGAGCTTGGGCTCCTGCCTGAGGCCAAGAGGAGACCAGGGGAGTGTCAGGAACCAGAGCTCAATCCCACTGCACTGCCAGCCTGCCACGCTCCAAGGGTTTGACTAAATACGACTTTTTAAGCCCAAAAGCAACTTCTCTTTTTCTAGAGCGAAATGAGAGAAGCATCTCTGACTGGCTGCATTCTGTCTGACAGAGAAATGAAAAGTAGGGCTAAAGATGTGTCAAATGGAAACCCCTAAAAATGAGTCTTCTGCTAAAAAAGACCAGCAGACCACTGAAGTGTCTGCCAGCAGCAGCCTGGAGCCCCTCTGCAGAACAGAGCTTGCACTGCTCGTTCAGCAGCTCCTCACCTACAAGTTCCTGCAGCTGTTATGAAAAAAGTACTTCTCTGTTTTGGTGTTCCACAGTTTTCAGAAGACTCAAATTCCACCATGGTCTTCAGAGAAAAGCAGTCAGTCGACCCTTGTACTCTCCAGAACAACCCTGGCTCTGGGGCAATGGGGTTGGAGCCCTTCTGAAAAGCTCCATGAATTTCTTTTGGAGAAAAAAGATGACATGGTCCCAACAGCACTTGTCCTCTTTTGGTACAGGGGACAGTTACTGTTCCCAGTGGGTGTCTGAAGCCTCAGAGGAGAGCAAACCCTGAATTCAGGGTCTCTCTTACACCCACTCTGGTTTGGGGCCAAGAGGCAGGAATAAAAGAATGGAGAGGGTGTTGCTGTTGGACTTCATGAGTGTTCCCAGGGACACTTGATGCTTTAGCACCCGCACTCCAGGACAGCCCCTGCTCTCTGCCTTCCACAGGCTCAGCAAAGCCTTCAGCACTCAGGTCAGGCTCTTCTAGAAACACTGAAGCTTCTCTGACGTCTGGCATAATCCACCCCTTTAGGAACATTTCCCTGGAGATACAGGACAGGCCCCCAGCCTGCCATGCTTACAATCCCCTTTTGGAAGGCATTCAAGCAGCCAAAGCCACAAAGCAAGGACCCCTTGTCACTGGGACACGGAATACAAAATGCAGGGATGGAGGAATCCAGGCAATGCCTGCCTCTACCTCCCTTAGTTTCCTTCAGAAGTTCAGGCTGTTACTGCCTTCAAACGGCTGCAGGGAGCCTCCTACATTGTACAGACTCTTTGTGAAGGGATTTAGGATTCTTTAAAAAAATTTACTTGCCTTCCTAGGAACTGCACTTCTCCCCGATGATGGTGGGGAATAGATTTGTATTTCCCTGTGTCTCCTTCTGGTCGAGTCACCGAGTAGCCTGCATACTGCACTCTGCATTAGAAAGGGGAGAAACAAAATAAACCCCAAAAATCCCTGGTTGTGTTTGCTGTGCTGGCAGCACTTCCAGGGCTGCACTGCCAGTGCTCCCAGGGCTCTGGCTGCAGTTCAGCCTTTACCCCTCCTCTGAGAGAAGCCATGCAAAGCTCCAGCCTGGGCTCTGAGCAAGTCACACAGCACTTCGGGGCTCTCACTCAGCCACGGCCAGCCCAAGCTCAGCAATGTGGGGCATGCACAGAGCCAGCCATTCCCACCCAGCACTTCTCTGCTTCCCACCCATTGCCTGCTGCTGGAGTGGCCCCTGTGCTGGATGGCACTTCCCTGGCCCAGGGGACACAGGCACAGCAAGCCCAGCACCTGCGTCAGAGATGGCAACTGTCCTGCACAGCACATGCCAGGCTCAGCTCAGACCCACACCAGAGCCCAGGGACGCCGGCTGGGCCCACCCCGTACCTGTTCCAGAGGTCGTCGTCCTCTCCTCCCCAGCCCCAGAAGGCATTAGGAAATCCATTGATCTTCTGGAACTGTTCAACAGTCAGGCCACTCACCCCACCGAAGAACTCATTGTATGGGAGCCTGAGCAGGAGGGAAAGGGTTAGAGCATAGCCTGCCAGCACTGCAGCCCTCCTGCTGACACTGCAGCCCTCCCGCCGGCCAGGGGGAAAGCCCGGGCCGTGAGGGTGCTCTCTGCTATGCCCTCTCCTGCTCCCTTTGCACAAAGCCCGAGAACAAACCCAGACTCATCCTCTGCCTTTAAAAAAACGATGTGAAATCTAGCACTGGCTGCTTAGCAGTTCTGGTAGCAGGGAGGAAGAACAGTGCTTACAGGTACATGTACTTATCCAGCTTGGCTGCAAAGTGCCTCGGCATCTGTCCACACCCGTAATAGTTACGGTCATTTTCTGGTATGTGGTCCACATCATGGAAGATGAGGCAGTCCCAGTCCAAGTCCTTCATTGCTTCCCGAAAGCCAACGTTGAAAAGCATGGCACGGTTAAAGGGTTGGGTTCCAGCCTAGAAGGGAGAAAGTTCCTTCTCAAGGGGAGTCCCTACAGTTTGAGCTCTGCATGTGCTTTCTCAGCCTTGTGTGGAAAACCACAGAGGGCAATCAGGTCTCATATCTGCGCCACAAAAGGAAGTGATATATTGGAGCAGACCAGCCAGATCAACCAACACTGAAATATTCAATTTACTGTGCAGGAGATGAAGTCTTATCACTCAGACACTTGAAAAAAACCCCAATTTTGATCAATCTTTTTAAGCCAGAGCTAAATACGGAGGCACATTTACTGGGTGGATGAAGCCTAATTACTTAAGTGACAGGTTCATGCACACATCAGTGAGAGTCACGTTTTACATTTATTGAAGTCTTCTAGATACTGTCCAAACAAGAAAATGTCTAACTCTGGTCAGGCCACTCCCATGCCTAGGGGATGCTCCCTGGAACTGCTGCAGGGACACACAAAAACAATGCAGCACCATCTAAAGTGTGAATACCTGGTCCAAAGCTGTTTTAAAAAAAACCTCTTACATAACAGAATTTAAAAAAATGCAACAACAACAAACCAAATAACTGAATTTCTGTTTTTCAGGTAAACTCAGACATTTCTGGGCACATCTCCCAGCTGTGCCACTTACAGGGTGAATGGGACAATTTATATATTGCAACATGATCCCTAAACCTGCCAAAGGTTAGAAGCTGTGCTCTGCCAGGGAATCTCGTTGGGACAGGGCACAGAGCCAAACCTGGGGCATCAGCAGACACACCCCTGGTGCAGCACAGCCCCAGCTGCTGCCCCGAGTGCCCCAGGGCTCACTCACTTGTTCCACGACGTAGAAGGCGAACTGTAAACGTTGCCGCTGCAGCATGGGAATAAGGTGTCTGAAGAGCACAGGGAGATGCTCGTATCGATTGCGGAATGGGATCAGGATCGCCACCTGATGAGGAGAGGACACGGCTCTGACTGCACTGCACCAGGGCCGAGCCCCAGGCTGGGGAGCAGGACTGGCTGGCCTGGGGTTACAGGAGCAGGAAAAGCACTAAACAAGGTGTCTCAGCTCTCCCAGGTAGGGCTGAGCAGCCTGAAACCCTTTCCAACTCCCACAACATGGATTCCCCATGCACTTTTTGAGGAGTTGTTGCTTTGGAAAAATTCAATGTCACCCTGAGTGAAAGGGAGACCTGCAGTGCCCCCTTGTCATCTCTGCCCAGCACTGGGAACAGTGGGAGCGAGGACACTACAGCAGCCCTTGAATTCACCAGTTCTTCCCTGGGCACTGCAGCCCTACACTTCAGAGCTCCCCAGATGATTGCTCTGAAGCTGCAACTCATCAGAGATGTTCCCATTAACACCTTCCCACAGCCCACCCAGGGCTCCCATCCCCTGACACTCAGGAGGGACACAGGGCTACCCAGTCACCTTCCAGCGAGGCAGGCAGTCGCTCGGCTTCCAGTGGCCTCCCAGCTTGATGGAAGGGTCTCTAGAGAAGAACTGGTGGATGTCCTCCATGGTGATCTCGCTCATATTTACATCGATGGGGCCCTCTGCAGAGCAGGAGAAGCAGAGGGGGGTGAGGAATTGCTGAGGTCCTGGGGTGGCTTCAGGTGCTCGGGGCAGTGCTTTGCTGCACCCCTGCCCTCCATACCCAGCACTCAGTGCAGGCAGCTTCTTCTTTTCCCCAGCACCAGCAAAAACAATTAGGAAATGATGCTGATGTCAACATCTCCATCTCCTTGGCAGCTGGGCTCTGCTCAGCCTTTGTGGCCACTGCTGGATGCAGCTCCCTGTCAGAGACCCATGCCAGCCCAGGCACCCCTCTATGTGTACAGGTTTCCAGCAGACAAAATCACACATCTCAGCAGAGAGCATTTTCCCCCTCTTTGGAAGTATTTGCCCTCCAAAGCCCAGTTTTCCACTGCAGGATGGCTTTGGTGGAAGCATTTCTCCCAGCTGCAGCTCCCCGGTGGGGTCCAGCCTGTCTCCCACACCAGCCCTGGCACAGCTGTACCCAGCACAGCTCAGGGCTGGGACTGGCAGCACTGCTGAGGCACACGGGAGCCATCCTGCCACCACTACCCCTGGAAAAAGGCTGGCAGAGCCTTTTCACCAGCTCCCAGCACACAATCCCTCTTTTGTTTGTGTTTGCCAAGCAATGGGCTCCTGCTTTGACAGGCAGAGGAGCCTCCAACACAGCAGGGATTAATTCCTGAGAGCGGGTAAACAATGATTTCCCAGGAGGAAACTGGGCTCCAAACAGCACTCCCATTCATGCCCAGGTGCCTGGCAGGGAAAGGTATGTGGTCCATGCTGGTGAGACTGGGAATGTCATTACTCCACAGGGAGCAGGAGAAGGGCACAGGGCTGTCAGGATGCTACTCACTCATAGAAGGGAGCCTCTCAGGACAGGTGTTGTTGGGGAAATAGGTAAAGTCTTCAGGAAGAAACGTTGTGGCTTGCAGAAAGGTGTCGTTGTGGCTCAGATCAAGAGGATAATCTGGGGAATGGAAAAGAAGAGAAAAGTTTAAGCTTGAGCTGTAGGCCTATTATTTCCATCCACCTCCCCATGCCACTGTGAGCAGGCTCCAAAGTCAACCACGGCTGAGCATGCTCCCAGTGGCACAGCTGTGTCCCCAGTGGCATTTGCCTTTCCACCCAGCTGGGTGCTCATCCTCATCCTGGGGCAAGTGGCTGCAGAAGCCCTGGCTGCCTTAGACAGCATCACATAAAAGAAACTTTTGCATTTTCTGGACAAAGAAAGAACTTTGAGCATCACCTTTAAGTATCACAAACAGTTCAAAGCAAAGGAGCACATGGCTCTTGGAAGGAAAGGCTACCCTGTGCCTTGACCCTGAAGGACCATGGCACAGCAAGAGGGGACATGCTCCTTCAGCAGGTCCTTTCTTAATATGCTAAGAAAAGAAGTCCCCAGGAAGGTCCCAATGCCAGCTAGGACTGGGCATTATCCTACACAGGGGAATCCTGCCTAGAATCCTCCTCAAAGGATCAATAAAAACTACCATGTTACACCCAGACTTTCATTTGCTTTGCATTCTGCAAGAGCCGAGGAGCCCCCGTGACCCAGCAGTGCCCAGCACGTTCCTCCAGCCTGCCCACTGCCTGCATCCTTTCACCTCCTGGGCAAACCCTCTCCAGCCTGTTACATCTGTAGATGTTTTAAGGAGGTTTTCCCTGGGACAAGTCATTGCTGGCCTGATATTTCCATTTCCTTTATCATGCTGGTACTTACTATCACATCAGTAATATTGTTTATCTGCTCAAATAAGTGGTACCCAAACTATCTTGAGACTCAAGATGGACTGTAAACAGAACCTAAGGGCTTTTCAAGGATGATAGACGTTATTTTGGATGCTTGATACTGCTGTAAATTTCCATAAGCAATTTTCCCCTAAACTCCCATCAGCAGAGCACACTCTCAGTACTCAGCCCAGCTGACAGCACACGGTGAAGCTCCACTTCCCTGTTTTTCTCTAAGGGCTGTCTTTTTTGCCTGTGGAAGCACAGAAGTGACCCTCTTTGTCTCACCACACAGGAAACCTTTTATTGCATCTATTAGCAAATGCTGAAAAAGTTGTAACTTACTTCCTCAAAACAAGAGGAAAAAACAACTAAGGCCAAAAAATAAACACAGATAGATGATGACAAGCACACCATGCTTGCAGCAAACCACCCTGTGCTTGGTTACCTTGCCATTCAGGAGGGGTATCACATTTTTAAGGAACCTGCCCAGAAATCAAAGCCCCAGGTTTCTGGAGGACACACACGTAGCAGGGCTGCACAAAGAACTGCTCCCTGCAGGGATAACCAGAGGGGCCATGGGGTCTTCTACGGCCCAAATTGGTTTATGACCTGTGCCAGCTCATGCCAGCAGCAGCATCCCTGTCCATGGATGTGCAGGGTGTGCTGCCCACTGCCACCTGCAGGGTGGGATGGGGCAGGACCAGCCAGGTGCTGCTTGGATGGTTCAGGTGTCTGCTGGGTCCCTCCCTGCAGCCATACTGGGCAGGTTTCCTCTCCCAGCTGTCACACTGCCTCACTGCCCATGGCAGCGTGGGGACAATGCACTAACCAGGCACCGCCACCCACCCACATCCCACCATCCCAGGCACCCAAAAACACTCAGGGGGGAAGATTCTGATGCCAGAGTCAATGTCATCCTTGTGGCCAGAGTGTCAAGTGCCTTCTAGATGTCACTGCCATCCATCCTGAGTTTGCTTGACCTGCCTGCCAGGGAAGGTCACCAAGGGCAGGGCACAGTCCTTGTATGTCAAACCATCCTCGTGGCCAGAGCTCTTGAGGCAGGATGGGTATCGACCTGTGCCTGTGCAGCTGGGACGGGTATGAGGTTTGAGCAAAGCCCAATGTTTCAGCAGCAGCAGCAGCATTGGTATTGCTGGCACTAACACGGTAACCCATTCTCTGTCTGCTGCAGGAGCACACAGCAGTTTTTAGAGAACTCAGAGCCCCATGGGCCAGGGCTGCAGCAGGATGAAGGCTCTCATCACCCCAAGCAGCAGATATGGAGTGTTTAACTCTCCCTCTCTCAGGGGATCAGCTACTTCCTCACCCTGCCTCTGCTTTACTTGATGTTTCCAGTCTTAAAAATAGCCCTGGGTGGCTGCCCTGGCTGACCCCAAAAGGGAGAGGTGACCCAGGGTGTCCATCTCCTGTGTAGTCAATAATTCCCCTCCCATGCCCATCCCCAGCCAGGGCACAGCTGAACTGGTGTCTGAGTTCCTCAGCAGGGACACAGCTCATGTTTTGTTAATGAGGAAATAATCTTACCCTGAAAAACTCTGTCAGCCCCTGCTGCTGTGCCCTTGCAGGGGAGAAGCTGAGCTGAGCTGCCCCATCCCTAGCATCAGCCTGATGGCTAGGACAGCAGTGACAGGCCAGCAGGGAAGGGACACACTGGGTGTCACCAGCCTGGCAGCAATGCCTCACCCCAGCTTACACACAGCCACGTGTGTGTGTGCTTCACTGTACCACATCCACTCCACAACTCGTAACCCTGTTTATGTCTATCTGGAGGATGAACAGGCTGGGAGGGAGAGCCTGTGCCTCCGCTCCCTGCATCCTGCTCAAAGTTCAATATATTATTTGTGGCAGATCTCCAGCCAAGTCATCTCAGTTCATCCTTGCATGGGCAGAGTGAAGCTTACAAGCACAGGCTCCTCCACGTGCATGGAGAGCCAGAGCTCTGCGCAGGCCCACGCCTGGGAAGGAATTTTTTAAATATGAAACCTGACCCTTGCACTGAATTTGAAGGTGTTTACCCTCAGACTGGTTGCAGCTACAAGTTGAATTCCTGGAAAGCAAAGAGGTTTTCGGCTCAAATCCCATAATTTCAGATTTCCCTGCCTTATACAAGTTAGAAGCATTTGAACTTTTTATCTATAAAGAAATAAATATAATTTATATATGTAGTGTATATATAGAGGATATTCACATACATATTAGGTATTTTTATGTTACACATATATTTATACATATAAAAATAAAAGAGGCAGACAATTAATCCAAGTTCCCACCCTGCATTTACAGGCATAAATTAATTCCTTCAACTTAATTTTGAACGGAGATGGAACGTTTGATCAAAATGACAATTGCCCAAGCAGTACCTGAGTCATTGACACTGCTGTTCCTCTTGGCATAGGCACTGCGGACCACCTGCTCGTACACCTGAGCTCCTATAGTGCGCATGTTCTCACGGATCATGATGCCCTGGGCTTGCATCATGAAGAGGTAGGTGTTCACTGCAAGGGAAGGGGAAAAAAAAAAAGGATATTTCCATGAGCATCAGCTTTTGCAGGAAAGAGAAATCAGCATCTTTTGGAACCATTCCCAGCCTTCTGCCTGGTTTCAGCTCCTTCCTGCCAGGAGGATCCCTGGGTCACACACGCCTTGGTTGCCCGACAAGAGCTGGGAAGGGCTCGGAGTCAGGAGGTGTAAGGCACCTTTGGAAACCCAGACGGTTAACAGGGCAACATACCCAGCCAGACCTGACAACCAGGCTGGGACATAGCACTGCAGCTTCAACAACAGCACTTTTTGTTCCTTAATTAGGAAGGTTTAATTAGGAAATATTATTATAACAGGAAACAAAGCTGCGTGCCTGGAGAAGGGCAGTGGTTCCCAGACTGCAGCACTGAGGGCTTGGCAGAGACACCCCAACAGCCACCACAAGGAGCATCCCTGCACCAGGCTCCGAGCCCCTGGCACGCCACACCGCCCAAGGCAGGCAGCAGCACGAGCCCTGGGCCCCTGGGGCAGCCCTTAGCCAGGTTTCTTCCCCCTTTTCTTCTCTGCTGACCCCATGCCCTGGCACAGCTCAGGCTGAGCCTGCTTAGGTTTCAGTTTAAGCTGACACCCAGCTGGCAGTGCCAAGCCCAGAGCAAACAGCCCTGCCTCACCAGCAGCTCCCGTGGGGACAGAGGGACAGGCACCCATGGGAACAGTGGGGAGGGCACCATGCATGCCACAGCACCCCTGGCCAGCAGCACTGTGCCAGCCACAGCCCCTCACTGAAGTGTTAGGCCTTAGAATGAAGAGCAAAAGAAAAAGAAAAATCCTTGATTTGCAGCTAGGGAGGAGGGGCAACCCAGAAGGGCAATTCTGCACTAGCAATTAAAAAAACAGGTCAAAAGATACTCCAGGAGGGACGAAGAGGGCACCGGGCCAAGGAAACAACAGAGACCCTGCTAACAGGAGGGCAGCAGCTGATGTAATGCCACCAGGAAACATCCGTAACAGACAGGTCACTCCTCCAGCAGGCGTATCACAGCCTGGAACCGGCGGCTGCCAGTGCCAGGAAGGCACAGTCACGGCTGGAGGCACCGGGGCACAGAACAGACACGGTACTGCAGGAGGCAGCACTGCCAACCCAGAGCGAGGATCACCCACCCACCTGGGCACACACACTGCTGGACCTGCTCCCCCTTCTGCACTCACACATCCAGGCAGCTCAGGAAAGGCCCCCCCGATGTATTTCCTAATCCAAACTGGGTTTTGCATAGTAAAGTAAGTATTTGAAGGAGGCCAGAGCCCCACACCAGCCCTGGCTGCTGCCTGTGCCCAGCCTGTCTCCAAGCCATGGGGAATCACCAGATTATCAGCAAGAAGGGGGTTAACTGCATTAGATGCTTGACAACTGTCTTTAAATGCCATTTTAAATGTCCATTTCCATTTCCAACCCCTCTCTTCCCATGCACAGACCCTTCGAAGTGGGGCCAGTGATGGCAACTTAAGCCAGTGGTTACAGCAGCAACAAGCAGGAGCTTCCTCAGCCCAAGCTGCACCCAAAACCTCTCAGCTCACCCTGCTGCTCTGGGGCCAGCTCTGCATCCCAGACTGAGCACCGGGTCAGCTGGTGACACCTGTGACATAAACGTGTGCTCTGGTGCAGTTCTTTGGCCAGATACCCCATTACAGTGACCGCAAGAGGTGGAGAACACTACTGCTCCTGCTCACAACAACAGGGAATTCACTCCAGCAGATGACCAGGGATAAGACTTGAGGAAAAGTTGGCATTTTGATGTGGCACCACAGGCTAGAAACAAACGTAGCTGAAATTCCCCATGCAAAGCCTTACAACCAGTTCCAAATCCTTCATAAGCTTGCACTCATCTCAAGCTCAGAGCTCAGTATGAAACCCCATCACCTCCCAGCCCCAGCAGCCCTGCCTGGCGCTGCCCCACCAGGACTTACAAGAATGGGAGTTCCTGTCTGAGTTGGCAGAAAGGGATTATTTTGAGGTTAGTGGTGAATCAAGCTGGTGTGGCCCTGGGGTCTGGGGCAGGACACACAGGGCAGTTCCAGCCCAACCTGTCCGTGAACGTCTCCCAGATGACCATAACAAGACACAAGTTGGGCAACTCCTCCTTCAGCTTATCAGCTCACACCTCACAGCTCTGGCTTGAGAGCAAAGGTGACATCTTAAGGGCTGGTGCTTCGGGCACCTGGCTCCCAAGGCCACATCCTGCCCCAGTGACAGCATCCACCCAGCTGCTGGCACAGGCACTGCCAGGAGGCAGCAAGAACCAGTGTGTCCAGCCATGGAACAGCATCCTCCAGAGCAGAGCAAGCACGGCAGGGTGTGGAGCTGACAGGAGAGCAGCACCCCTGTCTAAGCACAGCCCTCAGCACACAGCCAGGCTCAGAGACTGCCCAGAGCCCTCCTCAAAACTCAGGGGTTGCTCAGGAGCCAGGCACAGCTTCTCCTCTGCACAGAGCAAAGGCTGGCTGGAGCCACTCAGCTGAGATGTTTCCCAGGTCCAGGCTGCCGCGAAGGGACAGGGGCAGCAATCCTGCCCCTCCAGCCTGTGCAGAGCTGGAGTCACGGCAAGGTTGCCAATGCTGACCAAGTAATTTCGCTTTCTCCTTCATTATGCTTCAATTGGTGGGTAGAGCAGAACAGGGTCTGGTGAAGCGTGAGAGAACAGGAGAGCCAAATCTGCGCCCAATCCCTGGTTCATGTGAGGAAGAGGGGGGTTTGCCGGGCACAGAGAAAGCGCCATTTGTTCCCTGCACACCAGGCAGACGGAGCAGGGCCTCGCCACAGCCACATGACACGGCTCGGGTGGCTGCCCGAGCTGCAGCGGGAATCCTGAGCACACTGTCACAGCAGCCACCGTCCCAGGGGGGCACAGCCACCAACAACACCCGCTTTGAGTCAGGCAGCACTTGCCTTTCACATATTAACCCCTTTAAGCAGATGATTATGGAGATACCTCGCCAGTGATGAGCTGTGCCATCAACATGCCACACACCTCCGAGCCCCCCACACCGACCACACCAACCCCAGCTCAGGGACCAGAGCTCCTTCTCTGACCCTCAACAGGAACTGCCTGCACAAGATAAGCTTCACAAACACCATGTTTATCCAGAACACGCAATTCATTCAGGTCAGAAAATTGGATTTGAAACACATTATAGCAAACATTTCACTCTCCACATGCACATGGTGCTTAGATCAGCTCCAAGGGGGTGCCGTGGGCAGGGCTGGGTCTGCACCAACATTTGGGAATTCCTGTACCAAGCTCAAACCTCACTCCTTCCTTTACTGCACTGCTGATAAGCAAACTGGCCGTGTTTTAAATTTATTAAGCCTGACCTGGCTGACCCTCCAGAGTCCAGGGCCCCTGTACCCAAGAGGCAGAGTTTCCCAGGGCCACAGTGCCAGAGCCACCACCAGTGGGGCAGGAGATGCCAATCACTGCTGAGCATTGGCTGCTGCAGACACAGCCATGCACTGGGCTGGGCCTGGACTGTGGCTCAGCCACAAAGCAATTCTCTGTGTTGTGAGATACTGCTAATCTAATCACACAGGATGATCTCGAAAATTACATTGGCCTTCTGCCTCTCTTCCCTTTGAGCACACAGCACTTCAGAGCACATACACAGAGCAGTAACAGCCTGGCTGCAGCCACAGGACAGCAGGACAGGGACTGCAGAGTGATGGGAGAGGGGGAATGGCCCTTCTTCTATCAACTTCCAGCAGATCCTCACTGCCCACACAGAAAACTAGCAAAATTTAAGAATCCATTTGCCCAAATAACTGCCTTAAGATTATTCTTGTTGATTCATTAAAGAACAGGTCAACCCCACTGTGACTGGAACACGTGGAAACCATGAGAGCCTGTCAGCAGCTGGAGCAGAGGGCACACAGCTGCATCCCAGGGCTGTGGCACCTCAGGATGCTGCACCCTAACACCCCTACTCACAAGCAACACGGAGGGCAAGTGCTGCCCCGAGCCACGAGTGGATGCGACAACTTCTGCCAAGGAGGTGAAGTCCAATTACATTAATGAGCACTGAAGTCTTCCTGTAATCATTTCTCTGTTAGTATTTTTGGAGCACTTCTAATCAAGAAACAGCTGACTCTCTCATGGAAAATTAGTTTTGTCATGATGATATGTACTAGAAGAGGCGACAGGAATTTGCAGCTTGGGAGTGGATTTGGAAGAGAGCTGAGTGCGACCCATGCGGGTGCAGACACAGGAAGGGGACAGACCTGACACGTCTCGCTCCTGACCCTGCCACGCTTCCGCCACCTGTGGGAAGGACCTTCCTGCAGCATCCCCCAGCACAGGGGACAGCGGGGTCCCCGAGCCCCACGCTGGGAAGGACAGTCACCGAGCCCGGGGTCAGGAAGAGGGGCCGCGTGGCTCACAGCAGCCGTGCCTGTCTGCGGCAGTATCAGCGCCCAGCACGGCAGCCAGGCTTTCCTGAGGAAGGAGCAGGTCTTCCTCTCTCTTGAGATTTACGGCTTTCTGTCACATTCAGCAGTTTTTCTGGTCCATTAGTCCACCCACACTGCAGAAGCACAGAGGGGCTGTTTGAGTTTATCATGGTCTCACAGCTGTGTGCAGCCTGCTCCTGCCAGCCCCCAGTTCAACCAACACAGCCACAAACCAGTGCCCAGCTGGATGGAGAAACTGCCCCTGAACACTCTCAGATGCTCAGAGTGGGCAGAGCTTGTGGGATGCCTCAGGTGGGAGGTGTGAGAGACTTGGAAAGGGTGAGGGTACCGTGGGCAGCAGGGCTGGGTTCCCAGGTCACCCCCAGCACCCTGCCAGGGCTGGGACATCCTGCCAGGGCTGGGAGACCCTGCCCACCGCAGACACCTCCTGCGGAGCCCAGACACTGTGAAACCAGCAGAGTCATGTCTACGTTAAGCCTTTTGCTAAGCTCTCCCAGCAGATCCCCAGCATCAATCCAGCTCCATTAGCATTAGCAATACAAAGGGGTTTAATCAAACTAAGCCTCTAAGGCACAGATAGACAGTTAGGATAGTCTTAACGCGTAAATAACCCAACTAGGAAATGTAGCAGCACCCCAGCGCTAATACACCATGAGACCTCTGTCTCTATTAGCTTTCCAGTGGCACCGTATTCCCCAGACGTGCTGAGTGCCAGAACAATTAAATAAGAGTTTCCTAGTAGTTTTAAAAAATTTAATATTAATGCCATCACTGTTACTTAGTCCTTCGCCTCTAAATAGCACAGGAAGGAATAATTTGATACATTAAATGGTTTAAGAATTAACAGTGCAGCAGCAGCACTGAGCTGGTAATTACAAACCACTTGTCCCCAAAATTGGCAAGTTGGCAGCCTGCACGTGCACAGAGCACATGGGAAGATGGGAGGCTGCAGGGACACTCGGGCAAAACCTCAGCATGGGGATTTGGCATCTCAACTGGCTTGGAGAAAAATGACTTGGGGAGGCCTCAGCAAGGGGAGGAAATCCACATTGTCCTGATAGAGCCTAAATTTTAATGTACATATTTAAAGTGGCAACTTCCATTTGCAATCCCACAGCTGGCTGAGCTAAGGTGAGCGTGCCAGCCACTTTGAAGAGCAGTGCACTGATTTTGGGATACCCAGCAAGAGGAGCATGGCGTGCTCTGCCACACATGGGAACACTCAGAAGGCCATGGGAACTCGTGTAGCTTCTACAGCACCAAAGCACCCACGGAAGGAGCTCTGTGCCCCAACAGCAGGCAGTGCTGGTGGTGGGACTGAGCCCCACATCACCCAGGCACAGGCACACCCACAGGGACAGTGGGCAGCCCAGGCCCACACAGGTGGGAAAACCAGGAGAACACAGTTTACCAGGGCAGTAACACCAAGGATGGCTGTAAGACCACATGGGGCTTTGTAAATCCTGAGAGCAGCTCCACTCCCAGGCTCTGCTGCAATTCCTTTATCTGAGGAAGGGTGTACTGACACATGCAGGCTGGACAGACCATAACAAGCATCTGCCCGAGTTAAATATTACCTCTCCTTGAGAGATTCGGACTCTCCTACTTTAATTGCCGTTCAGGAGATGCGACTGCACGCAACGGCATCTCTCCTGTTTGCTCTCCCTCCCTCTTGCACAGCCATGGGCAGCTTTGCCCACCTCCAGCCAGCCTGCCCTCCCCACCCCGCTCCCTGTGCCAGGGTCAGCTCCAATGCTTCCAAGGAGAAGCGGAGCATCAGCTGCCAGAGGATTCTGTGCACGCAGAGCACGAACGCGCAGCACTCGCTGGGCACTTGTGGGCACCGAGCAGCGAAATGTGCAGTCAAAGGCTCTGGAGCAGCAGTGACAGGGACACCGACCCCCGGGCTGGCAGCACCGGCTGCTGCTGCCACGGCAAACATTGACACTTCCAAACATTACAGCTCGGTGCTTGTTCCTGCGGTTCATTAGGAGACAAAGCGCTGGGAATTCCTGCACCCCGGACACCATCTCAGCGCGTCAGGAATCCCAGCGCCCCAGCCCAGTGCTCATGGAGGATCAGGATGAACAAACAGAGGCAGAGCTTCGCTTCAGAAAAATAATAAATAAGAATTGAGTGGATGGAGCAGCAGATACTGCCCAGTGCTGTCCTTGAAGCAGGAGGGCAGGAAGAACATGGGCTGATGGGACAGCTCCTCATCTCCCAGGCCGTGGGAATCGGCACAGCTGCAGAAGAGAAAGGAAATCCTCTACCACAGGCAGATCCTGCCACCAACCTGAGCATGCTACTCAAACAGGCAGTCACAGGACATGCAGGAAAAAGGGGACATGTGGGGTGGCACTGCCCAGGACAGGCAGTCAGTAGGCAGTTTTCACCAACTGAAGCAGTCTAGAATACAGCCAGACTAGAGAACAGGAGGCAGGTGAGATCTGGATTTGAAATTTCTACACACATCACATACCAGTTAAATAGATTTTGAAATCACAGAATTGTTAGTTTTCCAAATTAGGAGATTAACTATACCCATTGGAGGTTATGAAATTGTCAAGGTAAAAACAACAGTCATGGATTTACTGACTCAGTTCACACACTGCAAACTGCACTGTCTGGAGCTTTAACTTTCATGGAGAAAAACAGAACAGGTTTTGTTGTTTAGGCTATTCTCCCCCCAAAAAACAAAGGCCTGATTTTTCAAGCATGTTTTACAAGTTCAGCATGGCTGAACAAAAAGGGTTATCACATGTACAGCCTCATGTCTGCTGCAACAGAGCTGTTCCAAAGGGGGGGTCTGAGAGGCTGTTCCAGGTCAGTGGTTTGCCTCTCAGACCAAGCTGGACCATCCCAGTTAACATGGGAGAGGCAGCACACCCAGCTGGCAGAAACGCAGGGCAGGATTTGTGATGCAGCACCAGGACAGCAGCTATTCCTTGCTCAGTTCAGTGTGACCACAGCACATCTCCCACTGCCATTTATGGCCAAAGCATGGCCCAGCATGTCCTATTTACATCCTGTCTCTGGAATACCACAGGAAAGCCCTGCTCCCAGGCCTGGTTTGCCCACAATGCATGTATCCCAAGGGACCTGCTCCTTGCCATGGGAATGGCAGAACCCAGGGCAGGGGTTCTGGCTGCCTAAGCTGAGCCAGTGGCTGTCCCTGTGCCCCTGATCTCAGCAGGGCAGGAATCACCATGGGGACACCCTCCATCTGTGCCCACTCTGGGCACACCTCAGTGACTGCCCTGATCAGCAGGACAAGACAACAGCCACCTCCAGGAGCTGCAGGCTCTTGTCTGACCTGAGCCTGGGCATTCTCACTCCCAGCTGGGGCTACAAGGCCCAGAACCAGGTAACACACTGCAAATATCATGGCTAGTGAGAATAAAGCATTCCACAGCTGCTTCTGCCCTGACAGTACAAAGGCTGATTTGCAGCAAGCAGAGTTGGCACCATGGACACGGCATACAAGGAGGGATCCCTCACAGCAACACCCCAAGACTGTCCCTGTTGTGGTTTCTTCTCCATACATTGCCAGATCCTGGGAAAACAGCCATCCCAGCAGCCAGGGAAGGGGCACAGCCCCAGCCCCACCTCCACACTATGGATCTGCCTGGCTCGTCAGCCCTTTCAACTCCTAAAAAATTCTCCAGGCTGGAATTCTTCGATCACGTGGGATTATTGTTGTCCGAGATTTTCAAAGGCAGCAGCTCAGAGCTCCCTGCCAAGGGTACTCTCACCATGCAGTTCCATTTAAGACCCACAGCAGCTTGGCCTCCACAGTCAGATGACAGAGTTGTTCTTGTCTGCAATAATTAAAGGCTGCACTGAGAATGGTCCCTCCACCTGCTGTGTTTTATTAGAACAAAAAAGCTATCAGGGAGAGGACGCAACTTTGAACTTCCAACACACAAACCATTACCTACGGGATTTTGTAAGAACTCCCATGTCCTAAGACATTTATCAGCTTTGCTGTGAGCTATGTAGCCTTGGAATACCTAACATTTTTTATAAGATTTTCTTCTGCCTCAGTAAGTAAACTGATAATACAGCTGTTGTAAATAAATTAACCAGTTCCATTATCAGCATAGGGAATTACTTCATCAGAAATAAATCATCCCTCTATCTATGGACTTATTTAATACCTAACTAAGAGACTGTCCCTCAAATCACAGCCTGTGTGACACCTTCCTATGTGCCAGCAGAAAAAGCAATGGCTTGAGTCTATTTGTCATGCCTTGAACAGGGGAAGAGGAAACCCTTCCTTCTCTCACCCCCCAGACGTGTCCCTTCAGGGACCAGACCTCGGTGCTGGGCACAGGCAGGGACAGCCAGGCAGAGCCGTGCCCTGTGCCTTCCTCCCAGCATCGCCCTCCTCTCCTGCCTCTGCTGACTCGTCCCTCCTGCCCTGATAGGGCCAACATTGCCAACAGTGTGGCCACGCCGGCGCCAGGCACAGGAAAACCCTAAACCTTATCATGGGGAGGGGGAATGAAGTGCTCTGGCGTCAGAAAGCAGATTCGCACCGCCCTGTACCACAACACCACACTCAGAGCTGTGCCTAAGCACTGCCATGAAGTTACACATTAATCCCAGATAAGCAGCAACAAGGCTATTGAGCCCTTGAGCTCAGCCAGGGATCAGCGTGGCCGCAGCCCCGAGCAGTAACAGGGGCTCAGGATCCAGCCCGGGGTGATGGGACATCACCGACTGCAGGGGACAGGACTCTTGTGGCCTCCAGACCCCACCCCACAGGCTCTCTTGGGTTCATACAAACAGAAGAAGGACCTGATGCAAGTTCAGAGGCTGCCTGTGAGCAGCCTGGGGCACAAGATGCCCTGTATGTCCCACCACGGACAGGAACAGCCATCATTGCCTCCTCCTGCCCCGTGCCAGCAGCGATGGCTCTGCAATTGCCTGGGGACATCCAGGACAGAGTTCTTCCCTCTCACCCCCTCTTACAGCCCTGGGGAAGGATGAACACAGGGAATAGCAAACACCCTCTCCCTCCATCCCACTCCCCACCAGAAACATCTTTGAGCTCCTCTCACACAGCAGGAACTGAAGTTTAACTGAGTGTCTGCTGAGGGATCTTGACCACTTGTTCATCAGTATCACCAACAGGGCAGAGAGGGGAAAAATAATAAACTAATCAATTCCAGCCTGTCTGCGGCCAGAAGCCAAAGCTCTGCAAACAGGAGTCAGATATTTGGCTACCCCAGAAAAGACAAACACGTTGGGAACAAGAGGACAGTGCTCCCACGTGGAGCAGACAGAGGGGCTGGGCAGGCAGTGAGGGCAGGACTCCTCCAGGCCAGGACAGCCTTACAGGTCCATGGGGAAGGAGTTTGTTGGGGCTGGTGTCCCACAGACCCTGCCACATCAGCCCCTCCGGCCCCCTTGGGTATGGCCCAGTCCTCAGCGATGCAGCCCACTCTCCTCCTCCCCCCAGCCAAAGCACCAGCCACTCCCTCCATGCTGGATAACAGGATTTTAGACTACACCAATTCATCCACTCAAGTTTTCTGATCTGTCCAGGTTGTGTGTGCTTCCCCAGGGTATTACAGCTGAAGACTGTCCTCCCCTCTGCCCCCACACAGCCCTCGGCAGACCCGTAAACGCTGTGTCACTCTCTGGCAGCATCCCACGATGTGGGGAGCTGTGAAGTCCCTCCCCAGCCAGGGCTGGACACCCCATGGGAGCAGCTGGGAGAGGGCAGCACAGGGAAAAGGGCTGGTGTCAGCATGCTCTGTGAGCCTTGCTTTGCCATCAGCTGTCTGCAGTGCAGCAGCAAACCAGAAAGTCACCATGGCGTTTCTCCTGTTTTAATTAGGTGAAAGCAGCGTTAACTTAGAGCACCCTGAAGCTGGGCAGCCTCCACCCCCTCTCACCACAGCTCCCTCCATCTGCTCTTGCCCTACGGCCCTTCCCAACCCAATGCACAGAACAACCAGCCCTGGAGCTGCTTGCCAGGGCCAGGTACCAGCAGAGATCCTGCTGCTGCAGCCTAGAAACTGTCAGACCATTTGGTACAGCCCAGGACACTGGAAGGTTGGGCTGAGGGATGATTGCATGCTAGCAAGCCTGCCCAGGCCTCTAGAACACAAAGGGATGCTTGACCAATCCCTGCCTGTAATTATACATGCAAGTTAGGGCAGGAAGATGCATAATGGGTCTGAGCCGGAGGAGAACTGAGGCGGCGCCTCATTTGCAGGTTTGATTAGCAATAAATTAAACATGGAACACTTTACACCTGGCTGTCACACAAGATGCTCTGCCAGCCCTGCACCAGGCTCAGGCCACATCCAGGAGAGACAGGGCAGCCAGGGCAGGGGACCGTGGGGCAGGGCCCATGGCACAGGTGGGACATGGCTGAGTATTTCCCTGCATTTGCTCCAGGGTTATTCCTGCTGCAGCAAGTGGTGAGGCAAAGATGGAAAGAGGTCTGAGAGTCAGAGGGCAGAGACGTTTGCAAAGCCCCAGCACTGCTTTAGGTGAAGAGGAAGAAGCAGTGATGCTGTGGGGAGCACCTGCTGCTGCCTGAGAACAGTCTGGTTCACCTCAAAGCAGAAGCTGCTCATCATCTCCATCTCCTCCAGCCAAGCTTTTGGTTGGGGTATTTTCTGTTCTACAGGCAGAGCTGACAGCCACGTTCACCAAGCAGCACAGCCATGAGCTGTGGTTACCCTCTGTGCATCAAACAGCAGTGAGACAGAAGTTGGTTCCTAGAATAAACTTCTGTTTTTAAGAAAGAGAAAAGATAATTTGAATAATGAGTGTATTTTCAACAGCGTGCTCAAGTGGGGCACTTCACTGCATGCAGGTGAAGCAGAGCAGAGAGCACTCACAGCTCAGACGCGGGGCAGGGACCAACACCCCTGTCAGGGCCAAAATGTCAGCCTTTGCAGGAAAGGGATGTCACAACGCCCTGGACAATGCCCTCACCCTGCCACTTCAGGCAGACTCTCACAAGTACAACTGAGAAGCACAGCAGCTCTTAACTGTAAAGTCATTTTGCCTCCCCATCTCTCTGCAGTGCCAGTTCCTGACCATGGGCTCCCCCAGCACAGCAAAGGCTGGAGCAAGGAGCCAGTGAGTGCCTCCAGGCTGGCAGCAGCACCAGCAGCCTCTGCTCTGTTCCTCCACAACCAGCACCAGCTTCTGCAGCACCAGAGCCCAAACCCTGCAGGGTCCCAGGGCCACACTGTGGTGGGGACCAGGACAAGGGGAGATGAAACCCTGGTGAGCTCCAACACTGCTGGCAGGCACTGCAGGGGGTGTGGGGCACTCTGAAAGTGTTGGAGAACCTGGGATCTGTGGTAGAGCCACACAAGCTCATTCAAGAGTCACAGCTGCTTTTCTAGAAGGTGGAAGCTTGACTGCCAAATGCCAGAGCATCTCCCTTACCTGTCAGCACAGAGCTTTATGTATCTAGAAACATGGTTTCAAACTGAAAACTAGAAAAGGAAGCCTTTTCCCCCAAATCCTCCATGACAGTCAATGACTAACGACATTTGCACGTTCATACCTCCCCATCCCCTCAGACTTCTCCCTGCTTTTGCATTTGGTCACTGCTGCAGTCAAACCTGCCCGCTGACCTTCCCTCAGCAGCTTCTTTGAAAGCAGCCTTGCCACACCAGCACAGGGCTGGGGAATATTCCCACTCAATAGCTGGTCTCCAGGCTGGCATTTCCAAGGGCTTTGATTCATGCCAAATAAGGCAATCAGCTTAGCCCTTGATTAAATACATAGCATAATCCACCTAAATCTTGTTAGCCGAGAAGCAAGTTGCTCGTCTCACTAGTTATGGGTGGCATTGTGTCTCACTGCCAGGCAAGTGAAGGTGCCCCTCAGGGCACATGCTGGGTGGGCAGCAGTGCTGGGGTAGCTGGGGACCCCAGCAAGGCTGCTTAGCAAGGCCACACAGATTCAAGGCACTGAAGTTCAGGGATCCCTCTGAAAAGCTTCCCTTGTAACAGACAAAAGCCACCCATGGAAAGGGGGCTGTGCCCTCTCCAGGCCAGGGCACTGGGCACCCGACAGCCAGCAAAGCCCTAACACAGTCCAGGACAAGAGAACCCCTGACCCTGACCCAGGGAGCCAGGCTGCAGCATGGGAGGAGGATGCACTGCAGCCCTGGGAGGATTTCACACCACGGCAGCTTCTGCTTCCTCAGGATCCGTGAATCAGTAACCCAGCACTGCAGAGCCTCAGTGCCCAGGGGGGAGCACATCACCACAAGGGCAGCTATTCCCACTACCAGACAGGCCAGAGCCCTGTTGGGCAAGATGCAGGTGTGCAGCAGGGTCAGCCTCACACAAACACCCTGCTCCAAGGGGCAGCATGGCTGTCTGGCTGCTCTGCTCAGCTCTCGGCAGCTGAGAAAAGCAGAACAAGCAGCACCATTTCCTTCTCGGGCCTCTCTGCTCCTCTGTATTCCCTGCACGTGTTCATGCCATCCCCAACAGCAGGACACAGGGGAATGAGGCAGTGTGGGAAGTCTGGCTAAAGGAAACTCTCTTTCTCCAGGTGAGTCCTGCTCCTCTCCTGCTTGGCTCTGGGATAAAATTTACAGGTAAGTCTCTCAAAGCCCAAAGATGTAGAACACCGAGTGAGGGAAGACTAAGAGGATGCTGTTTCCCAGCACTGAAGCTGCACGTCCCCACTCCCACACCAGTGAGTTCCCCAACAGCTTCCACCCAAAGTTATGCTTTGGGATAGACAGATCTCCCAGGATTACAGTGTAGGTGTTACCAAAGTAAGTGGAGGAAAAATTCTCTGAAAAGTGCTACTGCTCCCTACTTCCCTCTGGGTTTCAGACCTGACAGGTGGGGACTGCCTCTGCAGGGAAATGACCCACCAGAAGCTTATCCCAACCCAGAGGCAGGAGCCCTGCAAATCTCTGTTCCATGCTGCATTAGCAACTCCAATGTTCCCTACAGCAGCCAGGCACGTTTCAACAGCTGGAAGGATTTTAAGTGAATTTAACCACATTAACACATTATGTGGCTTCTGTCATCCCAACTACTCTGAAAACCCCAGGTACAGATCTTGAGGGGACTACAGGAAGGAGGAAAAAAATAATTTAAAAATTGGTAACACGGAATAAAGCCTTGGTTGCAATCCAAAGCACAGTCTCAGGCAGACCAGGAAAGAATTTCACAGAATTTCAAACTAAAACAGCCAACAGAGGCAATATCTGCTTTCTCCAAACACTAGCCAGGAAGGCTGAGCAGAGCTCAGCTTGCCAGTCACCAGCTGGCATAGCAGGAATCAGGCTTTTGGCACTGGGCTCCTCTCCCTGAGCTGGGCAGGGGAAGGGCCGCCCGCAGAGGAGCCGCGATGATAAATGACAGCAGTTGAGCACTGCAGGGGCATTTCAGCGCTTCAGAGGTTGCTGCTATAACAATCTTCTCTGACTCAGCAGCTGAAAGGGATGCCGGGAAGGAAGCACCATAAAAAAAAAGTCATGCATTATTAATATGGACTCTGGCAGCAAGACATGAGTTGGAAAAACACTGAGGGGGAAAAAAATTACTGCAGAATAAAAGCAAGCTGCATGTGTGGAAGCATTTCACACTCCTGTGGGAGCTGCTGCAGCCAGGGGCCACCCTGGCCCCCTCCAGGGATCCCAACTGCACGGGAACCCCCGTCTGCCAGCAGGAGGGTGATGTGCAGGTTTGCCCCTCGATGCAGGTCTGCAGCCCTGGGCAGAACCCCCCATGTGCCCTGGGCACAGCCACGCTGCTGTCCAGCTGCAGCAGCTCTGGCTCTGCTGCCCCGGCACACAGCCCCTCCAGCAGCTTTATTTGCCTTGCTCTGTGCATCACTGCCTGGCTCCCCACAGCTTCCTCCTTGCATCCCAGCCCCTTGCAGCCCTCTGGCCCTGCCCTGGCCCCGCTGCTGGGCGTTCCAGCTGGAGCAGCTACTGCAGGAGGTTCTGAGCCACAGCCTGCAGCCTCTGCCAGGGCCTGCTGACGCAGTAGGGCACGGAGGCAGGGACTGAAACGCCTTCCTTTTCCTGCCAGGTAGGGAGGGAAAAATATCAGTTCACACTGGACTACCTGGAGCACTACAGGTAGTTCCTCTTCTGTTCCAAATGCTTTGTACAGGTTTCTTCAGAGGCACTTTATAAACATTAGTGTTCATGTAGCTGTCTGCTCCACTTTGCATCCAAAAATCTTGGCTCCCACCCTGCTGCTATGTGGAGACACCACAGATTAAGAGTGCACACTTCTGTATTGTGGGTACCCCACAGCTCCCACCAGCCTGTCCCCCATGGGCACCCCACAGCTCCCACCAGCCTGACCCTCCATGGGCACCCCACAGCTCCCACCAGCCTGACCCCCCATGGGCACCCCACAGCTCCCACCAGCCCGTCCTCTCAGTGCAGGGAACCCCCTCAGGCCTGCACAGGAGCCTTTTGGCAGCCTATCAGCAGAGTGCTTGGTCTTCAGCCTCTCCAAAGCAAAGGAGGCGGCCAACACAGCACCAGGTTTCAAGAGGTTCCTTTCATTTGTTTGTATGGCAATAGCATTCAATAAAACCAATCCATTATTTTGCCATAAAATTCCCTGCACTGCCTGAACTGCTTGTACCACAGCCCAACCCACAGCAGTGCAGGGGGATTTGCCTGTATTTGCTTTCTTCCATTACGTGTGCAGTTGCATCCTCCGTAAGAAATATTTTCCAACCTTTACCTTTTGGATTAGAAGGGCACAGGGAGGAACAGCTTTACAGGTGCCTGCTCACCAGGGCAGGGAAACAGCAGGTTTAACAGCACGAGCTCCCACTGAGCCAGGAAACTGAGGCACAACCCAGATTAAAAACCCACACCCCATGGAAGAAGCCTCTTCCCTGCCACAAGAGCCGGGGGTCGAGGTGGGCACCCCAGCTTGGGTCCCCTGTGCTGCAAGGGGGCCTGGCCAGCACCCCAACAGCACCTTCAGAGGGGCCCCAGGATGAAAACCCCATTTAGGGCAAGGGCTCTGGAGAGGTTTGTCCAGTCCAGGAATGCTACACACAACCAGAGTTGCAGAGGGCAGAACACGTTGGTTTTGCACCTCAGAGACCTAGAAAAATGACCTTTAGCAAGTCACACAAAGTGGCCACACACCTTCAGCTAAGGCCCCAGCAAGCAAGCAGTGACCCCTCTCGCCTGCCCCATGTAGCCAAGAGGGAGGCAGGAGCTCCAACTGCACTCCTTGCACCCCTGGAACAGTATTTATGTGCTTTGGGGAAACTGTCAATATGGTGTGCTCAAGTCTGTGGCTCTAGACAAAACATCCACAGTCACTACAGAGCCCAAAGGATCCCCCAAACCTGTCTCCCCCAGGTCCCTCCTTCACTTTAGCAAGACCAGGAAGCCCCAGAAAATTCCTTTTGTAATGCAAAAAGGGACTCCCAGCCCTGCCTGTCCCACTGCACACCCACAGCTGCACCCACGAGGACACTTCCCACCAGGACAAGGACTACACGTGCTGTCCTGCTGTCACCCCTGGGACCCTTCCAAGCAGCAGACGAGGATGGCTCAGGGCACTTCTCCTGCTGGGCACTGACATCACCCTCAGCTTTTCAGTCCACCTTTCCTTTCAAAATAAGAGCAGCTCCAGGGTAATGCTGAAAGCCCTGCTGGTTTTAATGTCATCTATTTCACATTCTCAAAAAAAAAAAAAAATCACACCCACCAACACCTCTCAAAAATTTCTGATTTGGGGTTATTTTGCATTTCAACAGCACAGTCCACTATACATTTTCTGCTCCATCTCTCCAAACAGGACTAATCCCCACAGTATTTACAGCCAGTGCTAGAAAACCTTCAAACACACATTAACCACCCTAAGGCATCCATATTCACAATGCTCAGCCAAAGCCTCAGCCAGAACAGTCTGAATGCAACAGAGAAGGAAAAGCCTGTATGGAAATAAACTTTACTAAAATAACCCAGCAAAGGTTTTGTCAAAGTAAACACACATTTTATTGTGACAATGATGCTTTAAAAATAAAGCTGTTCAGGGAAAGCTTTTCTCCCTCTGTACAGCTGTGTGTCTGTTCCACATCACTCGCCCCTTGGTGCTGCCACAGGCAGAGCAGGGGGCCCTGCATGGCCTTACCCAGCCAACAGCACATTGATGTGCCACCACCACGGGCTGAGGGTCACCAGGGCCACCCTGGGGAGGTTCCCCAAAAGTTTCAGTAAAATTAAGTATTTAAAGAAGACTCCATGTGCTTGGACAAAATCCACCAACCATAACAGCATTCAAAAGAGATCAAGTGCAAACACACAGCTCCCCACACTGCTCATCTCCATTCCCTGCAGTGGTCCCAGGGGCTTCATCGTCCCCTGCAGAGCAGATGCTGCCTGAGTTAATGCAATTAATGAGTCCACCTGGAAGACAGGCAGAGGATCAGCTCAGGAAACAAAGCAGCAGTGTCAGAGCCCTTATCTCCGTCAGTCAGCAGCCACCTGAGGTGGCCAAGAGCCTGCTAAAGCCCTGGCCTTCCATGGCCTCCCAAACTCACCAAGACCATGTCTCCTGGGCTCACAGCACTAATGGTTTTGCTTTAAGATCTGCTCCGTTACAGCCCACTGAAGTTCTGAAGCATTCCATTTGCCGTAATGACCCAGTACCAGGAAGCTCCTGTGTCTGCTGACCAGCTTCCACAAGCCAGGCTTCCAGAGACAGACAGATGAAACATGAACTCCTCACATACTCTCTGCAGTTGCAACACCTGGCGAGCCACCAGCAAAATAACCCAAACCAGATGTGCCTGACAGACAGCACAGGTGCTTACAAGCAAAGAAAACCCAGTAATTCACCTGCCCTTTAAGAACCTTGTCATTTGTTAGCCTTGAGCAAGAGGTGGTCTCCAACCCATGTTCTGCACCACCAGCACCCTGGATGCAGTGCCCCAGCAGCAGCTGGGTGGCACAGGGCTGCTCTCCTGCCCCCGGAGGAGCCTCGGTGCTGGAAGAACATGGCACTGCCAATGGACTGATTTCCCACAGCTGCCACCAGTCTCCTGCTCATAGCACAGGAGCATCAGGGCTCAAGGTCTTGAATCAAGGAGCACTTGAGGGTTTCTTACTACCCCCAGTCACTGTCAGATGCAATGACTGCAATATCCTCTGTGGGATCTGCTGTGGAACTGGGCTGTGCCTTCCTCAGGTTGTGAAACGCTGCCTGGCAGATGTTTTGGGGAGAGGAGGGTGAAGGAGGGCAGCCCTGCCAGTGTTCCACAGGGAGACACCACACTCCCTCCAGCTGCAGGGGGAAGACCTAGGGCTGTGACAGCACAAATCTTGTTGGGTTATTCTGAGCTGCACCTTCACCTTCTTTCCCTGCTCAGGCTGTGTCCAGGCACCCAGCAAGCTGCTGGCAAACCCAAAAGGGCACCTGCCCCAGACCTCTGCCCAGCCGAGCCAATGCCACCACAGCTCACCAGTGTGACCCTCGGCCCAGCTGGGCACCAGCAGCCCACCATGGCCAGTGGTCCCTACCCTTCTCTCCACCTGCACTGCCTCTAACCAGGTTCTCTCTGCCCATATTCCCCCAGAAGCGCACAGAGAGCCAAAGCAGCAGCACCCCACCCTCTGACACGGCTGCCTCACTCCCCTCATCCAGAATCACCAGCCCAGCTCCATGTCCCCATGGCCACCACTCCTCCTCTGTTCCTCACCACCACAGGCTTCAACCCCTTTCCCCAGTCCCACTGTCCCTCCAACTGGGACAAACTGGCAGTAGCAGAATCTTTTGCCATTTATCCCCCCCGGACTCCTCTGTGCTAAGATCTGCCAGGCTGATGCATTAAATAACCGAACTGGATCAGCCACCTTTGGCCATATAACACTCTTACAAAGCCCAAAAGCAACAAAGGAGCTGTACTGAGGCAGATGTCAGTCCCACAGCACTGCTCTGCTGGTCACCAGCATGCAGCGTGGCAGAGCAGTGTGTCAAAGCACTCCTGCCTATCAAAATCAAGTTCTTGCACCACAAATATAATTCAGGGCTAATGATGTTCCCTCATGCCCCGTATGACCAGTCTGGAGCAACTCCTGATAAGTTCTGAGGAAGTAAAGCCAGACTGAATTACAGCTCTCTCACAAAGGTAACAATCTTTCACCCAATAATTTAAATTCTCTGCATTATTTTCCTGTATCAGATCCAACAAGTACAACTCCTGTGCAAACCTAAGATTAAAAAATAAATAAATAAATAAAGAGGCTCCAGCAAGGGAAAAGCCCAGAGCAGCTACCCAAGCACCAGAGAAGGCCTCTGCCTGCTCTGCCTGCCCTCCCAGCCACACAGCACCCACTCTCTCCACTAGGACCAAGTCCAATGTCTGAGAAACTCCTACTCCTGTAGCAAGGGTTATCAGTATGAAACAGCAACTTGCAGCGCAAGCAGCTTGAAGAAGCATTTCTGCTCTCAGTTGCAGGAGGAATTCCCTTGCTTTCCTAGGCCCCATTGAAAAAGCATAAAACCAAGACACTTTTAGGAAAGCCGTATGAGCCACCACCACATGAAAACAGGACAGACAGCTGAGCACAGCTCCCAGGAGGATGCACAGCCCCATGGATGAATTCTGAGGCAGAGGCTGGGACTAAACAGAACCAGCTTCTCAAGGTGTTTCACATCCAAGTCAGCACACTCCTGGCATCCATGTCATCCTTGCTCCAACAGTGGGGTCCAGGCATGGACAGGGTAACTCTGGCAAGCCCATTTCTGCACACCCCACGTGGAAAAGGTAAGAGGCACCAAGGGCAGCTGTCCCAGGAGGGCAAGAGCCTCAGTGGCAAGAAAAAGCCCTGCAAAAAAACCTGCCAAGGTGCCCAGTGGTCTCCGACACAGGACAAAACGGTTTGCCTGGTACCAAGCCCTTGTGCAAAGATGAG
The DNA here is from genome assembly GCA_013396695.1 of Sakesphorus luctuosus. Lineage (NCBI taxonomy): Eukaryota > Metazoa > Chordata > Aves > Passeriformes > Thamnophilidae > Sakesphorus > Sakesphorus luctuosus. Next base: position 579,858 of record VWZD01010231.1, read on the forward strand.
ACCAGTGGCATTTCTCACAGCACAAGCCCAGCCTGCCTGGCATCCTGGGCCCTGCTGCTCACAGGCTTGTGGGTACCGAGAACAAGCGACCTCCCACCTGCACAAACATCCCACGTACCTGCGGCCTCGCAGGACGCCCCGGCAGTGGGACCCTGTGGATACGAGAGCATCTCCTGGAGCCTCCAGCTGCTGCATCCCAGCAGCCCCAGCCCAGCCCCAGCTCACAGCCCCAGAACAATTGGCCACCTCATCCCGCACACAATGGCCACGATGAGACAGACCCACATCATCACCCAGCCACGGCAGGGACAAGAGCCAGTGAGCGCCGGGGACAGTGTTGAATACGAGGAGAGCCTGCTGTATCTGTGCCAGCAGCTGGGGCCTGGCAATCTACCTTCCAAGGTGGCTGTGGGAGCCCAGGGATGTAATTGTCAGGGTGGTGTGTGGGGAGGACAGAGGGGGACTGGATGGGAGTGCTGGGAAGGAGGTGGCACTGGCTGTTTATATTGGATCACTCTACACAAACTTGAGGCCACAAGGACATTTCAGTTCCACGGGAGGAAACCTTGGAAACCAGGAGCTACCCTGAGCATCACATAAACCCAGGCACAATGCAAACATAAGCCCCAAAAGCCCTGGACTCCCTGCAGGGACCAAGCATAGCTATTTGCTGACAGTAAACATGAATTTCTTCCTGCATTTCCGTATGGAGCAGACTGCTGGGTTACCTGGGCTGTGAGGAGCCAAATGCATGGTGGCAGGCACCCCAGAGCCCAGGCTGGGCTCCCCTTCCCCATCTCCAAAGGGCACCAAAGAAGCAGTTATCCAGCTTTTCCAGCCAGCAAGCACGCCAGCTTCCCACCAATGCGCTGAGACAGCACCCAGAAGTGCAACTGTCCCAGTTTTCTCCTGGCGCTGGCGCACAACTGCTCCAACACAACACACCTCAGCAATGCCAAGGAAATTTCCCCCCTCAAATGTGGGGCTCTGGGACAGGCTCCCACCCGTGGTGACAGCACACTCTGTCATAGGGATGCCATCCTGCATGGGGCTGTTCCCAGCCCAGAGGGCTGATGCTGCCCGGACAGGACAGGCTGGCTCCAGCCCTCACCCCCCAGCTGCTGACCCCCATGAGTGGAGCTGCTGCAGCAGACCCTCCCCAGCAGCCCATGCCACCGGGCAGACAAAAGCTCTGGTGGTCATTCCAGGCTCCAGCTGGTTCGAGCTCACTTGCAGCTTCAGTTCCTGTTCATTTGGATTTTATTCTTTTCCAGTGAGGTACAGTGAAGGAATGGATTAACCGTTCTCCTGCCCCTGGTTTAGCCAATGAACTCAGGTTCTTCAGCTGTCCCTGCAAGAGACAGTCTCTGGGCAGAGACTTCTCCAGGCCCTTCAGTGGCCACAGAAAACCAGCCCAGCCCCAACCCTGCACACCGAGGCAGCTGCAGGCAGGAAAAGGCCCCAGAACACCCACCCCGGTGACAGCATCTCTCCATCACACACACACCAACAAGGCACTGAAATCCCCAGCTCTGCTCATGTCCTATCTCACTTGCTCTTCTTCCAAGCTTTTCCTCACCACTCTGGCCTGAAAACAAGTGATGGGAGGATTAGCCCAGCCATCCTGGGAACACTGGGCTGGGTTTTCATGATGGAACATTTCTGGCTGAAAGAGGAAGGAAAAAATAAAAAGGAAGCAAGATCTTCAGTCACCTGATGAGGAGATGACTCAACATCGCTGACATTCATGGGCGTGGGGGGGGACAGGGACCACTAACACCTCTCTGCCTCCTCTCTGGGCATCACAGATAACAAAAGCATTGGGTGGGACAGGACCGTGTTATCCGAGGTCCACACATGGAAAGGCCTCTGGGCACAGAGCTGCTTTTGAACAGCGTTTTATACCCTACAGCAACTCCAGCATCTCTAGGATTGGTGACCATGCACAAGCAGCATAAGATGAATAAGAATACTGTAAAAAAGGACGAAACTATTCTTACAAGAGAAGTTTCCTTCTTAAACTGTACAGCTATTCCATTTGGGCCTGGGGAAGCCCATCCACAGCCATGCCATGATGGCTGGAGAAGGCATTCCCTGTGCCTGCCCTGTAAAACCTGCCAGAGGCATCGGATAAAAGGGCCACCAGGCCCATGGCAGCACATGAACAGGATGAGCCAGGCTGTGCTTATGGAGGGAGCAGCTGCACTTCCCATCAGCACCAGTGTGAAACTGTCCTCCAACAGACACAAGACAGTGGCTTGGCAGCCCTGGCCAGCCTGTGGGACAGTGGCCAGGAGTTTGGGAGCCTGCCCATCGGGACAGCAAAGCCCTGAGCCACCATGGCAAGGCCCAGCACGCACAGCCTCACTCAGGCTGTGCCCAGCTCACCAGCCCCACGAGCTGAGCTTCTGCACCAGCCAAGCCCTACTCAGCCCTGGGAAAGGCTCCCAAAGCCCAGGGACAGCCACAGGACACCATCTGTAAATAAAAACCCACAAAAGTCACCTTGAAAACACACAGAGGTCTCCTTGGGATGTCCAAGCTAGGAATGGTGCGAGCAATATCAATGACATTTCAAGGAGAAACTCACAATTTCTTTACAAAGGGCTGTTTCTACAGAGATAAATTGTTGCCAAAGTTTGATTGAAGGCCAAACCACGAGCTTTGACTCCTTACAGAAACGAGACAGAACGTATGAAGGGAACAGAGGCTTCCCGAACACAAGTCTTCCCGTATCTCTCGGGAGATGGACACATGGCTCCTCAGCCCCGGGTTCTGGCCATACTGACACACGGCTCCTCGAGCCCCCACCAAGCTATGGCAGGAACACAGCACCGACCACACACTTCTCATCTTCCCACTTGACAAAAAGAGTAGGATTTCCTCCAGGGAGCACGTTCAGACCACAGGCACTTGGACAACGCTTCTCCAAAACACTGGGCTCGCTGCCCCCCGCCCGGCCCCGCCAGCCCGGGAGCGCCGCGGGGAGCGCGCCCGGAGCCGGGGGGGACCCGCCCCCGCCCGGGGGGCACCCGCACCCGCCGGTGGGATTCGCACCTCTAGCCCGCGCAGAGGGGGACCCGCATCCCTAACCGGAGCCCCGCACCCCACCCCCTGCCCGGGGAAGACCCGCACCCGCCGGGGGCACCGGGCCCG